>OY755189.1:13330583-13710295 GCA_963576735.1 Bedellia somnulentella | reverse complement strand
CAGCGTTATCGAAGTATCCTGCGACAACACCCAACGCCGCACTTGAGCCATCGCGGTTTCACTGTGTTGGGTGTTGATTTGCAGGCAGTTGATATTACTGGAGGGTAACATCGACGGGTGAGGCGCCTTCGGAAACCGCGCGTTCCTCCTCCTCAATGTCGAGTGCTTGCATCTTCTCCGCACACTCGGTATACTCTTCTGGAGGGTCTGCCAGCAGAGCCTCCTCCGTCAGTTCCATAACCTCTTGGTCAGACCGGCCGGAGGAAACCTCTGTCGGAGTCTCCGCTTGCATCGTTGGAGGGCAGAGTTCTTCAGCAACACCAGTGCTGCTTGAAGGCTCCCCCCTCGGTAAGGGATCGCGTCCCGGTGGGTCTCTTAGGAAGCGACCATTGTTGTGCCGGAACAGTACGTAGATTGTCCCTACAGTGAAGGACAGCCTACGACCCCTCGCCATGATCGCAGGGATCAGGCTTTCCGGCACACTGAAGATCAGGAAGGTCGTGTTCTCTTGAACGTCGTTCTTGAGAACACGCCACTTCCGGACCTCAGCCCACTTATTCTGCCAGTCCAGCAACTTCCCCACCCTGCTGCTGTCCTCCCACTTTCCAGGGATAGCTATCCCGCAGCGTATGCGGCGAGGTAGGTCCCTATGTTTCCCTACTTGAAGGCGTTCGCCGGATGGCAAGACCGTGCGACCTATAAATTGGCAAAGCCAATTATAGGTATTCACATTCTTGCACCACAGGCCAAGATAACCTTGTCCCTTAATAGGCTTCCCTTTAAATTCGAGCGCCTCTTGAGGGACATGTTCAGGCGCTGGAGTTTCACCCTCGCCCAAAACCAAGGAGAAAAATTCCTTAAGGATTTGGTCGAGAACGAAATCCGAGTCGCTCAGGGATAGATACGCGGTATCTATCCCTGTAATTGCTACCAGCAAGTCGGTCTGTGTGACCTCCGCGTAGCTCCGACACGCAGTGCGCCTGTGAGAGTTGTCAAGCTTCGGCTTCTTGGGTGCCTCCTCGACTGGAGACATGCTCACATCGAGGTGCACCCTTTTGGCCGTTGCTGTCTTCCCCCCACTGGCGCCCCGCGGGCCGGAGCCAGCTTTGGTCACAGGGGCAGTCAGATCGCTGTCAGCAGATTTCTCCACTTTTGGCGATCCAGCCGCGTCCTTTTTGGCCGATGCGCTGGCTTTATTTGCCTGAGCCCTCTTCTTCCTTTCGTAGCCGCTCAGTCTTTTCCTTTTTTTAGGTTGTTTCTTCTGACTAACTATCTCCCAAGAGGGATCAAATTGATTCTCTAGGGTGACAGCATTGTCAGAAGAAGAAGAAGTTTTGGTTGGCACTGGGTTGGCCAAGGCACCAGTAGTTGGGTTGGACGAGTCCTTACCGCGTACCGGCACCTTAGGCTTACCAGTGCCAGATTTAGTTGGGGCAGTGGAGGGTCCAGTCATCACTCCTTTGGGTAAACCCTTAGGAGGACAGTCCGGAGTAGATAGCCCTTTTGCTGAGGCTGGCTCCGAGGGGAGCATCCATACGTCGGAAGATTTCCCGACGGAGTCACTCCCACTAGGCCCAGCCTCAGCCCTATTCGTCAAGTCCGTCCGTTGCGCGTCCGTCAGTGAGTCCGTATTCGTAGCTAGGGTCGTTTTGGGATTTGAGTTCTTGCCCCCCCCAGAATACAAGAGGCAGCCTGTCGCTGACGCGACAGGGAGGGATTCTCGACCCGTGTCGATACCCTCCTGGGGTAGTCTACTATTCTCTTTGAAACTCATTAGGGGGAAGGGTTTGGATGAGGGGCTGACGGGAAGCTGTGAATAGGCGCCCTACCCAGTTCCTACCACAGGGAAAAGGTCGGAAGAGAAAAAGATATAGTGTAGAGATATACTACAAAAATAAATATGTAATAGCATAAAATAAATAGACAATATTTATAAGAAGTGGAATATATACTTAAACATAATAAAAGCCCTCCGCAATTGGCTACCTTCGCCACAGGAGTAAGTGGTGCAATCGAACGGGTCCCGTTATTGGCTAGGCATTACCAGGGTGCACGAACGTGGACGTTTGCAGTAGGACGTTTGGTGAGTGTGCTGGATAGTTCACCCGCTGTCTGAACATACACTGGACCGAAATCCCTCACCTTGCACCACCTAGATACGACGCAAAACCACTGTTAAAGTCGGAGCTTACAATGTGGCGATTAAAGACGAAAGCTTATATTCTTAAACAAAAGTGAATAAATGATAGGTAGAAGTGAATTAGTGAAAGACATACGTTGAGCCCATGTGGTATGTAACACTGCAAACATCCACATTTATGTATTATTTATAACATTTATTTACACATTATAGCCGTGTAGTGTCGGCTTAGAATAACACTACCCCATTTCTACCCGTGGGTGATCGTAAGAGGCGACAAAGGGTATAAGGGTTTTTTAAATGATTTTTGGGCGATGTGGTTGGAGACCCGTCACCAAAAACATTTATTTTTACCATCTTTTCCCCCACAACTTCCAACAGTGGCTGAGGAATTTCTTATTCCAACGCTCTGGCTACCCCGTATATGTATGTATGTATGTATTTATTTATAAGATATAGACAACTTTAAAAGAGAAGAAAGCTGAGGCCAGACGAATCATTTTAAAGATTAATTTATTATTGCCTAGAATTAATGTTCACTATTAATATTAATGGGGTTTGGTGGCCCGATTACACATTTATGCCTGGTTATAATATTATATCAAAATGAATACGCGGACGATCCTGTTGTTGTTTTTTTTATGACACAAGGTTTTCGTCTAGTGGTTGTATAATTAAAAAAATCGGTCTCTTCTTGTTTAAAAAGATACTATGATTATCCATAAATTATAGTCATTTGTGTAGAGTCGAAGGAGTATCTGCATTCCTGTAAAATTTGTAATATAAAATAATCCCAGATATTTAGCGCCAGTCAGCTCGTATATGGTTTATGGAAAGAATTGTTAACAAGATAAATGAACTTACTATATTTTAATGAGAATCAAACCAATTGTGGTTACAAATAAACATAACGCAACCATCAAAAATACTTTGACGACAAAAGTTTTTCTTATTTCTTCGGGTATTGGTTTACCGCGAAGACCTTCACCATCGTTTCCGCCACCGCCTTGGCCATCACTTTCGCCAACAGATATAATAAAGAGTATCTCCTCAAAACGAATGTTAAATATCATAACATAACATAACATAACATAAACGTTCACGCCGTTTATCCCTGAAGGGGTTGGCAGAGGTACCAATACTTCTGAACTCACATTGCAGCGCCATCTAGTGTCCAGAGAAGGTACCCACGTTTTGCTTAGACAGTGTACTCACGTGATAGGGGGCAGGCCTATCGCCGTTTTGTACGAATACACTGTCACATAACTAAGTACAACTCAGCCATGTGGGTTTCCTCACGATGTTTTCCCTCACCGTTAACAACCATGATAAAGTAACCACACATATGACTTTAGAAAAGACAAATTGGTGTAGGCCCGACCCAGGATTGGAACTCACGCCCTTCTGTTTTCGGGCGGGTGTTTTACCCACTGGACTATCATGTGTTACATATCACTAAATTGTTTTACGTCCCATGCTGGACTGCTAGCTTTCTTAATTACTTAGGAATCTTTTACAATCGTCGCTCGTGTCGCATGTTGTAAAATTGTGCTGCAGTAGTGTAGAAATGGCGTAGAATTGCAGTACACTGTTTCTTCCCGTGTGGGTGTACGTAAGAGGCGACTAAAGATGTTGGGGCTTTTTAAGTGATATGTGTGCGATGCGGTTGCGATGTTATAGTCTTTTCCCCACTCAACTTCCAAAGGTGATACAATGCTGTATTATCTTTACCACTAGGCGAATTGCTCAGTAGTTAAAATGATGCAGGGCGAACATTTAAGTTCCGATAAATGGAGAAGAACGGAGTTCTGATACGTGATTAATTGGGAGGCCTACGTCTTTCTTAGGAGAAATAAGCCGGTGCTGCTTGGGAGTAAATATGGGATTCTTTGACCTCGGCGGTAAGATAAGTCTCTGGAGTTGTGGGTTACAAATCTGAGTCTGAGGCCTTTGGTTGGGGTCTGATTAGGTTTTCAGTAACATTGACAACGAACGCTATAAATACATCTGCCTCGGGTCTATCTTTTAGGATCATAGCATTTGTATGTAGATCAGCATAGGTAGTGCGAGCGACCTTTTAACTAGATATCGCGTGGTATAAAACAGTATCATCTCTTTTGCACTATTTAGTATCGTATAGTGTCATCGCATTCTAACCGATATCGTGACGATAGAATAGCGCTCGTGCTAGGCCTGGAACTCTATCACGTATTGACTAGGAATGGAAAGAACTTACTTTGTTGTAAAAATACTTTGAAATGATGTTTTGATCTAGTTTTGTTTGTATCTTCTGAGTCTTTTGAGCCAATGACTGCAGAAACCGAAAATTGTGTAGGCGAAATAGCGACATCTTTATATAAGTCCATTATAACGTCATCTACAATGTTTTTATTATAACAATATTTTTCATTATTCTCAGTAATTTCTGATCTTGTGTTAATATTTTCGTCTATATTTATAACTACACATTTTTCTATTTGATCTTCTTCCATTTAAAATATTGTATACTCTACATATAAGTACACTATTCAAACTATTCTTATTATTATCATCACATTTATTTAATGTTATTAAATAAGTAATTCGTTATTGGCACTGGTTTCGAATTATTATCGTAAAAAAATATAATAATAGAACACCGAGATTGTACCTACAGATCCACAATCTTATCTTGGCCGGTAAGGGCGTCGCTGTCATCGATATTAGTATTGCCAGTAAATAAAAATTAACCATTATAAGGGAAATAATTTTACATCATACAGGCTAAGTTATTTATGTATTGAAATGTCTTAATAAAACAATTTATATAATATTAATTTAATTAATAAGCACTACCCCATTTCTGCCGGTGGATGTACGTAAGAGGCGACTAACGGTATTGGGGCTTTTAAGAGATTTTTGGGCGATGCGGTTGGAGACCCGTCACAAATAACCTTTATTTTACCATCTTTACTCCAGATGTTATTAAAGGAAAGAAAAATTTCGACACTGGCGGGGTTCGAACCCCGCCAGTGTCGAAATTTTTCTTTCCTTTAATAACATCTTTTATTTATGAGTAATAATCCCCACATGAGGAATTCATGTCAAAAAAACATTAAATTATGTGATAGTTAGGCGTTTCCAACATTTGCATTCTATCTGAAAAGGTAGACAAGTGGCCGTCCGAATTAGTTAAAATTCGGAGGTAGGAAACGCAAACACTACTTGAACGTGTAAAAAAGAAACAAAGGATAGAGAAATTTCGCGCTGGATGCCAACTGACACTGTAGCTCAGTTGGCAGAGCGACGGGGGCGTATACCCGAAGGTCGCGGGTTCGAACCCCGCCAGTGTCGAAATTTTTCTTTCCTTTAATAACATCTTTTATTTATGAGTAATAATCCCCACATGAGGAATTCATGTCAAAAAACATTAAATTATCTTTACTCCACTTAACTTTCCAAGTGGCTGAGGAGTTTCGAATTCCTTAGCTCTGGCTACCCCGTTTAGGGATATACAGCCGTGAGTATATGTATGTAATAACTATTATTTTAAGATAACAAGTTCGTTTTATTGTAAGCTAATAAGCTTGTCTGGTATGTCCACCCGAATGACTGTGTATTCTAAATTTGCTGATCTTACCTCCCGAATGTTTTCTGGAAGAGATCGCTTTTAGCGATAACACCGCCAATTGTACTTCTCTGCAAACTGTTTCATTATTTTATACTCAAGGATTTGTTATTTTTGACACTCAGAGTTAATAAGTGGGTAACTACATAAAATCATTTTTCTAATCCTGTAAATCAGAGACTTACCTTGTCGTGTACTGTCTTTTACATTTCATATTCACACATAGATCCCCTAAAAAGGTGGCACAGAAAAAATAATTCTAAACATCAGATATCGTTTGGGTCATTCATTTTGCTGGGTCAGTGAATTTATGGGCACTTTTTTATTGCTGTTAACAGCCTTGTAACATATAACATAACATAAACAATCACGCCGAATATCCCCAAAGGGGTTTGGCAGAGGTACTAATACTTCTGAACATCACATGACTTTGTCACCTGGTGTTCAGAGTACCCACGTTTTGCATGGACAGTGTACTCACATGATAGGGGGCAGGCCTATCGCCGTTTTGTACGAATACATTGTCACACGACTAAGTACAACTCAGCTCTGTGGGTTTCCTCACGATGTTTTCCCTCACCGTTAACAACCGTGATAAATTAACCACACAGATCTTTAGAAAAGACAAATTGGTGTAGGCCCGATCCGGGATTTGAATACTAGTCGCTTGCACGTTAACCGGTGTTATACCCATTAAGCTAACGCGTCGTATTTGCCTTGTATTTTATATATATGTCAGACAGTTATGACTTAAGAAATGACACATTGGTACATCCCCGCATTAGAACCCACGCATCAGTGTATACGAAGTGAAATCTTATTCGGGAGCATTTCCCCACTTCCCGTAACCCGCACCGCATGACTATAGATGCGCTCACAACTTTTCGGACGGTGTTAGCCTACTTAGACAAAATTTAACGAAATAAATAATAATTTTCATAAATTTTTATATTGAATACTGGAAATAAAAGCGTTTATCAATAAGCGAAGATACATCATAAAAATAATTGTCTTTGAAAAAAAGTTTCCACTACTAAAAATATTAATGAAAGTGATAATTTATTATATTCGTAGGTCACCCTATAATTTTAAATTAGTTAAGAACTAACTGACAATGACAGGCCGAAATTTCAAAATGGCGACAGTATACCAGTAGTCGCCGCCGGCCAAGAAAATATTGTGGATCTTTAATCGAAATTACTATGTTTCTTCCTTTTTGTATTGGCTGTATCTGCGGAATATATTTCCAGCAATTTCGCCACATACAATGTGAATTAATCTTGCATGTGCATTCTGTGATTCTGTGCAACTAAAAAATATACATAATTATTAATCCACATAACAAAATCAATTATAATCTTAAGGTATCGAATCAGTTTTATAGTAAATAACAAGTCCAATTTATATTTTGCGAAGAGCTGCCTATATTTATATAACCTGTATATTGTAACCTTCCTACCCACGGGTGTTTGTCGTGTAGTGCCCGCTTCTTCTTCAAAATTTAAAGAATTTTGAATGAGAAGATATGACGCAGCTTCCCGAACGCTACCCTACCGAACTGGATTTGGCGGTTGACCTTGTGGCGACCTCTAGACGGCGAACTCACTCGCACACTAGCATCGTCATAAAAATCGTACATCGCGGTATCGAAATGTTTATCTAGCTAAATATAAATACAAATTATAAATTGATACACAGCAGGGTGTACTAGCCAGTATATCTTTGCTGTTCCCACAGTGGTGATCCATGACAAAAACCTGACGAATCCTTCTACTACATTTCTCAAGCTACCTACAACTTCTATTCATCGCTTATCTTACCAAACTATTAACCTCACCCTACGGAGCATCTAAAGGCACGCTACTCTGCCTCACTGCTCACACTGCACTCTACTACTAGACGGCGAACTCGCTCGCACACTAGTCCCTCTCTGCTATTCGTAACAGGTATCTCCTAGCTCTTTGATATCGTCTATCGACTAGAAGGGGATGTGATGATAGCATTGAATAACATCACCTCTTCAATCGACGTGACTATCATCGCATCTCAGCATCAGAGATAAGGTGAGGCGGGGCTATTCCGTCGCGAAAATTTACGTAAAAATTTTACACTGCTTTAGCTTCTTTAGTTAAAATGATACAGTTAACTTGATAATATCATCCACAGGAACGTTTCATCTTTTTTCAATGACATTGGATTTTGTATTACAATACCTTAGTCTTAATTGTTAAAAATGACTAAGAATTGAAGAAAAACGAGATTGACTGAATAGCCTCTCTGCAGGGTTTTTCAGTCACAACATAATAACATCGCCATCTTTCGCGTTATGAGGTTTAAAATCAAACCTATATAATATTTCCGTAACGAACTTCTCAAAACTAAGCATTATCACAATCTTATAAGCTCCAGTTTCAAGAAAAAACATGTAAAAATTTTGGCGGGGCAATTCCGTCAGTTCAATTTCAGCGGCCGTACAAGCTAGGGATGGGCTAAACGGAAGTCGATAGACAGAACAAAACTACAATACTTGTTATGAAAATTAAATGCGGCTTACTCATAAATGTTGGTTTATGGGGATTTTTACTTTAAACGGTGCAGGCTGTTTTTCGGTTGTATCATGGAAATAAACTGTTGTAAAAAAAGATTGAAAATTATTTTTTAAGAAGCAGCTTATGAAACCGAAAGATTATTTATAAATCTGCATGAATTCGTAATTTAGCTCCCGAGAAAATATTATTCCAATTTTATTTTAATTAAAAACCATTCGAAAATGTCTGAATTTGTGCTGTCACAACTACAAACTGCCTCCTTACATTCGATTTATATCAAAAATTTTGTATGACGGCTAACATTGAGATAATTTATTTTCATTGTTAGATATTGTGTAAGCATTTAAACTAAGTATTTCACTTCATTTATTAAACAATGTATTAAATAAATTAATAATAATCTTGTCTAACGAATTCGCGACTGCCGGACATGTCTGTTTTGTAACGCATATTTTTTTATTAAAATGCCCATTATCGGGATAAATTTGGTTTTTAATGGCAGCCCCAAGCTAAACTGTCAATGTAGAAAGCGCCATTTTAACGTTAGTATCGAAAGAAACCCGGCTGGAGCAGCACGCAGCTCATCACAAAAGTGTGGTCAAGAAAAATCTATTGAGGTTAGTAACGTTTATTTGTGTAATTACAAAGTTTGACTATATTTCTTCTTGGTCTGTGTAATGCTTCAACGCTGTTGAAAGAATAAAAGTATTAATTTGAAAAGATTCTGATAATATTTAGTTAGTATTTAATTAAATTGATTATTGAGGTACGTATTCGTCACGTCTGGTTAGCAACCGTTACTATAGGATGGACAAAAATGTTACGAAACATCTAAAGCTTACTGTACACACGTTGAAGTAATAAAATTTTATGATGTCAACTTTTTAGAAAGATAGAAAAAAATAGGTAGTTGGTACTTACAGGTGTGTTTTCTTAATTTACAGGTAGTGGTGATATGACTTTAATGGCAACAATGTCGTTAACATCTGCTGAAAGAGCCAAAAGGTATAGAGAGAAATTAAAAAACAACCCAGAAAAGGCTGAAGAAGTTAGAAAAAAACAGTTAGCGCGAATGAAAGCCAAAAGAAAGAAGGTATCTGAAATGACCGAAGAGGAAAAGATTAGAAATCAAAACAAATAGAAAATAGAAAAAAGAAAGCAGAGAGCTATGGAACCGAAGAGAAAGGACCCAATTAAAGAAACTCTAAAAAAACATTTACTCTAAAGCGGAGACCGATTTTGAGACATTATAATAAACTACTTCAAGAAAAGCAGATAAAATAATAAGAAACTGTAAGAACGGAAATAAGACCTATGTCGCAAAATAAATGGGACTTCAAAGAACGACTCGGGTGAAACAGAAATACCAAAGGCTCACGTGTTCTGTAGAAATCGAAACATTTTGGTTAAGAGAAGACATTAGCAGAGCAACAGCGGGAAAAAAGGAGTGCAGGGTAAAGAAAAGCGTCAAATAAGATACTCAGTCGATACATTACAAAATTTATACAAAAAATATAAAGAGTTGGGAGGGAAATATGGAATTACAACCCTGTGGAAATACAAGCCATTTTACGTAATCTACCCAAAACCTAATTCAAGGAATACAAGTTTATGCATCTAACACGCTAACATTGATCTAAAACATAAAGCCTTGCAAGTATATAGGCCATTAAAGCAAAAATCTTTGGAAGAAATAATAAACGAAGTTACTTGCGTTGCGACCGACAATCCTATTCTTGTGCGGCCAATCAATGTAGTCAATACAAAAATGACAAAATACGTTATATTGTATGTAACATTGTGTGATTACAAGTGATACAACAAGTGATTACTGATTTCAAGTTTAATTTCTTTTGTGTTATTACATTTTTCGTTTTTGTACCATCTCATCTAAAGTATAATTTATTTTTTGTTATGGCATTTTTTGTTTTTGTACCAAATAAATATTTTTATAGTACTTTAACGTGTTTCATTATAATACATATTTTAATGTGCATTTTATATATTGGTAGAAAATATCGACATATGCATATATATAATATTTCTGAGTATTATATTTAGGATTTTAAAATAATAGAATTTTATGAGAGTATTATAGCCAGTGAACACTATTCCTAATAATTCTGTTTCATCACATCACATGTCCAATTAGTAACTGTCCCTAAATGTTGTGGCCTTATTTCCTTAGAAATCTTGGATATTAAGATACATATGATAATTTGTATATATTATAAACAAAGAAAAATAAAATACCTACAGTATGATTTAATGATTTTAGAATTTTTTTCCTCATCTAAAATAGAATTCGAAAAATAAACCTTGCAATTGGACAATATGTTACGATACGGACAAAATTCTTGAATTTTATGAATAATTAAATATGTTTTTGTTTAAATACAATATTTAATTTAATAGATTATTACACTAAAAACTGTAAAAGAGCGATTTCATTAATTTATTTGAATTACGTTAGTTTTTATGGCGGTTTGCTTTTGTTACTAAAAAGACAACTTTTTTCCAATCTACTTAGAAAAATCTAAAATAAAAGATAATATACGTGATTCTACCTAAAACTTATTGATGAATCATGTAAATTACATATTTTATTATAATAATTCGTAGATTTTTGGTCATAAAACGATTAAAAAAAAATTAAGTCTCTTTATAAAACCTGCGCCATTTAAGATGAAAATGCCCTTATTTGGTAATAGGTTGAGTAATACATCAGTTTTGAGATTGAGATCATTTATTAATTATATAGTATACTCTGAAGAAATAAGTGACATTTGGTGCTTGGTTGGTTGTTGACAAATTACTGGTTACCTATTGCATTATTTTTCTTTACTTTTGTTTTTTAAATTTTTGTTGTTAAGTTTCTGTTTTAGCAATTGGCCTAGACCTCGCTTTTATAACATACCCTTTTTATATTATAAATCGATAAAGGACATCAAACTAAACAACTTTGCCCATGGAATGCCTATCTAAAATATTGTAATTTTCAAAATAAATTAATAATTAAAAATTGTCGTACCTAGTTCAAACTGAGAATGTATAGAATGAGATTCCTTGCTTCAGTGAAAATAAGAAATAAAAAAAAACATTTGATCTATGCTATTCGCTCTGTAAACAAAAATATTACTTCTTTCGGTATTTTCCAGTTCTATTGAACGTCGTTCAAAAATAATATCATGAAAATAAACCGGTAAGCGAGCGATTGAACTGGAAAATACCGAAAAGAGTTATGATTTTGTTTACACCATAGATCAAATGTTTTTTTTTATTTCTTATTTTCACTGAAGCAAGGAATCTCATTCTATACATTCTCAGTTTGAACTAGGTACGACAATTTTTAATTATTATTTTATTTTGAAAATTACAATATTTTAGATAGGCATTCCATGGGCAAAGTTGTTTAGTTTGATGTCCTTTATCGATTTATAATATAAAAAAGTATGTTTTAAAAGCGAGGTCTAGGCCAATTGTTTGTATATTAGATTAAGTCTTTTTAATTAGTTAGTTAGTATTATTTATGTTAGGTTATAGTATAAATAATCTGGGCGCCAACTGAAAACCAGTGTATTGGAGAATCATCAGCCTGGCTGCTTGTTTCTTCCATACACATGCTGAGTTGGAGCCTATTTGGTACAAAACTTGTCATTTTCCGCTTGTTAATTTGTAAATTGTGTGTTGTCAAAAAATTTTGTTCCAAATAAACATTTTTTCTTTCTTCTTTCTTTCTTTCTCAATTATAGCATTAAGGCACATACATAGTCTTTACTGAATCACAATGAAATAGAGTGAGATAATCAAATTCACAACTCTAGAACTTCAATTTTACATGGAAATATGTATTCGTTGTCCTCTAGTTTTGGATTTGGAAGATATTGCAATGTCATCATAGTCAATAATTGAAGTCATTTTTTTTTCCTGATGTGGCCGTTAGAAAATTCCTTAAATACACATAAAATAACACGGCTTCACATAAAATAGCCGTGTAGTGACGGCTTAGAATAACACTACCCCTATTTCTACCCGTGGGTGATCGTAAGAGGCGACTAAGGGTATAGGGGCTTTTAAAATGTTTTTTGGGCGATGTGCTTGGAGACCCGTCACCAAAAATATTTATTATTACCATAATTTCCCAAATCAACTTCCAAAAGTGGCTGAGAAATTTCTCATTCCAAAGCTCTGACTACCCCGTTAAGGTATTTATAGCCGTGAGTATATATTGTTACGTACCGGGTTCTTAATTTGATAAATACCAGTCACACTTTCGTGCAATAAGGTGTAATTATATTTATTGACCAATAACGCACTTTACACAACACAACAAACACTATCGATAATTAACTATCGATACTCGCACTAATTAACAACACTAATTTACTCCGTTAAAGTAACACTGTCCACACCGTTAAGCTTATTTCCGTAATCCGTATATCACTGCACTGTCGTATTTAATTTCTTCGCTCTAGTATTTCGCTTGTTCTCGCTTTAGTTCTTCGCACTCGAATAACTCCGTAGCACGCGTCGCTCTTTATATATGCCAAATCTCAAATACGCGAATATTACAGAAAGTTCTAGTACCACATTCTCGAAAAGTCGATATTCGAGAAACATCTAGTAATTCCTTTTTTTACTTATTAAAATACTAGTAACGCCATCTGTTCTCTAGTAGTGACACTTCCTATCTCCTACTTGCGAACAGATGTCGTAACATTACCCCCTCCTTACATTAATACTCGTCCCGAGTATTATTGCTTCCATGGTACTTCGCAAGTCGATCGATGTGAACTATTTTCGAAGCCCCTCTAGGTTGGCGTTGAATTCTGTACGTTACATCGTTTATTCTAGTTACCACCTTGTACGGTCCTTCCCGCCTATTTTGTAACTTAGGGGACTTCCCTTTCTGGCGAGTTGGATTGTGTAACCAGACGAGCATACCCTCTTCGAAACGCGGCGTGTTAGCTTTACGGTCATATCTGGTTTTCATCTTTTCACTAGCATGTAAACCATTTTCACGCACTAGGGAATGTACATCTTGCATTCTTTTCCTCAACGGGCAACTTAATCTCAAATGGCCCCTTTTCCCGCAGCCATAACAAATCGGTCCAGTACTCCTTCCGACGGTCGCTTTAATGACCTTGACGTCCTCATTTGCTTCCGCAATCTCACGAAGTCGATGAGTTTGGCGCGTATCCTGGCGGCAAGCTTCAACTTCTAGAGCGTTCGCCAAGGCATCCTTGAGAGACGTGTGGTGTTGAAGTCTCACCGCTGTTCTCACTTCGATATCTCTGATGCCGTCGACGAATGCTTGCACCAGGTTCATTTCCACCGTCTTCGGATCTACACTGGGATAGGCCTTGCGGACGAGCTTCTCGATTTCAAGGGCCCACTGCTGAAGTCCCTCTCCGGAACGCTGGACCCTATCACGCAGCTGAGCGCGGAACACGTGCTCCAGGTGTCGCTCTCCATAGCGAGACTCCAACGCATCCAGCAGGTCCTTGAAACCACCACTCGGAGTCGGCAGCGCCTCTATTACTGACAGTGCTTGACCTCGGAGCGCCACCGTCAGTGCAGTCAAACACTGTTCATCAGTCCAACCATTGGCAGCCGCAACAGTCTGGAACTGATGTCTATACGCCGACCAGGATGTTGTTCCGTCGTAGGGAGGAACCTTCACACGAGGACCATGGACAGCTACTACATTCTCACCGGAGACAACCTTGACCGGTCGTGATTCAAGCTGCAGAACCCTTTTCTCCATTCCACGGAAGTCGGTCTTCATGTCATCGATATCTTTCTCAATAGTGGTTACCTGCTCCTTCATCTGCTCTACGTCTTTTTCCACAGTAACCACCCGACCACTGACTTCATTGACCGCAGTGAGAACTTGTGAGAACTTAGTTTGCTGTTCCTCGCGCAACTCACGAACTTCTTGTTTCACAACACCCTGTACCTCCGAATGTATGTTTTTCACAACATCCTGTATGCTTTGTTGTGCTTCACGCATGCTTTGAAACATTTCAACTATCATCGCCAAGTCAGTATTAGTTGCGGCCGCCGGCGCCGTTGATGTAGACGGCGCGATAGTCACCGCGGACGTCTCCTCTGGAATGTCACTCCGAGGGTTCGTGACCGATGACCTCATTTCCGACAGCTGTTCACCCTCTGCGGCTTTCTGAGCGCGTGTCTTCACACCCTCTCTTCCGTCTTCCTTCGGCATAACTGGCATCTTCAAATCCACTTCTGTCACCAATTGTTACGTACCGGGTTCTTAATTTGATAAATACCAGTCACACTTTCGTGCAATAAGGTGTAATTATATTTATTGACCAATAACGCACTTTACACAACACAACAAACACTATCGATAATTAACTATCGATACTCGCACTAATTAACAACACTAATTTACTCCGTTAAAGTAACACTGTCCACACCGTTAAGCTTATTTCCGTAATCCGTATATCACTGCACTGTCGTATTTAATTTCTTCGCTCTAGTATTTCGCTTGTTCTCGCTTTAGTTCTTCGCACTCGAATAACTCCGTAGCACGCGTCGCTCTTTATATATGCCAAATCTCAAATACGCGAATATTACAGAAAGTTCTAGTACCACATTCTCGAAAAGTCGATATTCGAGAAACATCTAGTAATTCCTTTTTTTACTTATTAAAATACTAGTAACGCCATCTGTTCTCTAGTAGTGACACTTCCTATCTCCTACTTGCGAACAGATGTCGTAACAATATGTATGTATGTATGTTCAATTCCTGCCCAGACAAACACAAAGATCCAACTTATATTTATAATAGTATTCGCTAGGTGCAAAGTAGGGGTTGAGGGAACTCGAATCGATCACAGCGCGCACTGTGGCAAAAAAAGAAACATTCGGCGGCTAATCAAGTGTAATTGAAATGATGGAAAATATTCATAGTACTAAAATTGACAAATAATGCCAAGTTAATACATTTTCGCGTATAGGAAATGAAGGAAAAACATTCATCTGCAATATTTATACACATAGTGGTAAAGATAAATGTTACTCTGAAATTAAAACTGAAATATCAAGCAATTCGAAGATTATCAAGTTTGGCAAAAAAAACCAAGCACCAAGGATGTAATACTATTGTAAAGACTTTTGCTCATCAAGCAACCTTTCTTACGAATGCCGGCCTGCTTTCATCCAAATTACAGTAACACTAGAGTCATTATTGATTGTACAGAGTTTCAAGTAGAAATACCATCTACAGTTGATAAGCGTGTGTGGTGGTATTCACACTACAAGAAATTATTTACTGCAAAAGTGATCATAGGTATTATACCAGTAGGCTCCATTCGTTTATATCAAAAGGAGCCGGCGGAAGGAAAAGCTATGCTCAAATAACAGTTGAATCAGGATTAGTTGATTATTTAGAAAATGGAGACATTGTTGTTTTGGCTGACAAAGGATTTCCACAAATGAAGAAAATTTTAGATGAAAGTGGAAAAGAAATAGGAATTGTTATGCCAATAATTAAAGAATAAATAAAGGAAAGAAAAATCTCGACACAGGCGGGGATCGAACCCGTAATAATCCCCACATGAGGTTTTCATGAACAAAAAGATTTAAAATTGTTATGCCACCTTTTCTAAGTGATAAAAGGGAATTTTCAAGAGATGAGACAGATGCTACTCTCAGTATTGCTCGGGTTAGGATGCATGTTGATAATGCAACGGCTGAGACTTTATCAAATATTTATTGAAATTCCTCAAAACTTGTTTTGCCATACAGATGATATTTTCCATATTTGTTGTGTATAAGTCAATTTGCAGAACCCAATAAAACAAAATGTATAACACAATTTACTTTTATTTAACAACACAATAATAGAACAGAACAATATACTTTAACAGATAATCAACAACAGTATTCACCTAACTTCATAATTTTTAAGAACGCTTTGGCAGAATCTGTTTATTAGATCAATTATTATTTTCAGATTTAATTTCTTTCACATGTTGAGCCTAAATTAATTTTCTTCCTTTTATTGTTGTTTGTGGTTGGAAAGTGTTGTCGTGCGTTATTGCTCGGAATCCAGTTTTTATAATTAATTTGGCCATGTTTAACTGAAAATACATAAAAAGGGTTCATTACTTATTAAATTATCATATGCAATGTTTGTAAAATGTATTATTTGATTACATAACATATAACATAAACGTTCACGCCGTTTTATCCCCGAAGGGGTTGGCAGAGGTACCAATACTCCTGAACTCACATGGCAAGCGCCATCTAGTTTCCAGAGAAGGTACCCACGTTTTGCTTAGACAGTGTACTCACGTGATAGGGGGCAGGCCTATCGCCGTTTTTGTACGAATACACTGTCACATGACTAAGTACAACTCAGCCATGTGGGTTTCCTCACGATGTTTTCCCTCACCGTTAGCAACCATGATAAATTAACCACACATATGACTTTAGAAAAGACAAATTGGTGTAGGCCCGTCCCAGGATTGGAACTCACGCCCTTCTGTTTTTCGGGCGGGTGTTCTTACCCACTGGACTATCATGTCGCTTACATATATTTTGATTACGCTTATTTGATTACATTAGTTCATTTCTGTACTTACTTCTCGTGGAAGACAGCGATGAGAAAGTCCGTGTATACTATCTGTAATATATTTATAGTCACTTTATACGCCGTGGCGGCCGTAGTTGCCGCTACCCCTTTCTACCCACAGCTGTTGTAAGAGGCGACTAAGGGTATTGGGGCTTTATGTTGGATTTTTGGGCGATGCGGTTGGAGACCCATCACCAAAAACCTTTATTTTTACCATCTTTTCCCCACTCAACTTCCAAAAGTGGCTGAGGAATTTATAATTCCTTAGCTCTGGCTAACCCTTCTAGGGAAATATAGCCGTAAGTATATGTATGTACTCTAGACGGGAAATACAAAACATCAGCGTTATTTTCGACACTATAGATTTACATGATCGAAAAGAATATAATTATATAAATTACGATACTTTCTTGAAATTATTTGCTTGTTTACAGCCGCCCATTTGACATTTCAATGTCCGCCATAATTGTGAACGCTAGTTGGCGCTGTCATCGCGCACCCAGCGAATAGATAGAATTAAATATATCTTCTTTCAATATCCATAGTATCGACATAATTGACAGATATAACTGGTACATCACTGGCTTTTTGCAACTTCATACAAAAGTAGCGGGGCTATTACGTCGTGAATTTCGACTGATTTGCCCCGCGCCGAGGATTAAGAGGGGCAATTACGTTTTGATAAATGTTTTCGTCAAATCTAAACGTATAAGGAAATAAATAAGCACAAAATAATCTACAGATCTTAAACTTATCGCTTACCTTGGCTACAGCAACCGAAAATCACAAAAACCAGAAAATAAATTAAAAAATACGTAGCATTGTTTTAACTTGTTCATGCAAACAAAATAGGGTCTTTGTAACAGGTCCTGTAGGCATATCAGTTTAAGCGTCAGGCACGCAATCTAGTCATAAGAACCTGAAGTTTTTCTTTTAAAGGTAGATTTCGCTATTAACATAAATTATATAACACTAAAGTTATAGCCGGAAGACTGAATAACCCCTCTGACTGAATAGCCCCTCCTCACCCTAACCCCTCTTAGATAGAATTAAGTAGTATATAAGCCTATAGAATCTTGTTATAAATGAGAAAGATACTCAGAACACAGTAGTTCAAACCTGTACTGCAAACCTTTATATCACCATCTTTTCCCCACGCAACTTCCAAAAGTGGCTGAGGAATTTTTAATTCCTTAGCTCTGGCTACCACTTCTTGGGATTTATAGCCGTGAGTATATGTTTATGTTTATGTAATACTAAGTATCTTAAAAACTTAATAAAGTAGGTTGTTAATCTAAAAATTTCATTATATTCTAAATAAACTTCTAATTACCAAAATTTGAAGTTTATATAGTTTAAAAGAATCAAATGTAATATAAGCATCGTTTAATCAATAAGTATATAAACTTCTATGTTTGTACTGTGGGTTCCGCTTCATTGGCTACGTGCTCCTCCGCTGCGGCTTCCAGCTCCCCCTGTAATAAAACAATTATATTTTATAGAATGGGAGAAAATAAGCTGTGTAGGGTCGGCTTAGAATAGCACTTCCCCATTTCTAGCTATGGGCTATCGGAAGAGGCTACAAAGGGTTTAGGGGTTTTCTTAAGTGATTTTTGGGCGATGCGGTTGGAGACCCGTCACCAAAAATCTTAATTTTACAATCTTTTCCCCACTCAACTTCCAAAAGTGGCTAAGGATTTTTTTTATTCCGATGCTCTGGCAATAGGGATTTATAACCGTGAGTATATGTATGTATTTATGAAAGAAATCATTTTTTGTGTTAACGTACAAAAATAAACTTGACTTCTTTTATTTTCAAACTTAATTGATCTAATGACCATTGTAGAGTTCCTAAATATAGATACTAAATAATATAATTATAGGAACAATCAAATCAAAATATCTACATCTAATAAATAATGGAAAGAAAAATTTCGACACCGGCAAGGATCGAACTGACGACCTCCGGGTATACGCCCCCGTCGCTCTGCCAATTGCGCTACCGTGTCAATGGCTGCCAGCGCGAAATTCTTCTATCCTTTGTTTCTTTTACACTTTTTAAGTAGTGTTTGCGTTCCCTACCTCCGAATTTTTCACAAATTCGGAAGGCCACTTGTCTACCTTTTCAGATAGAATGCAAATGTTGAGAACGCCTAACTATCGCATAATTTGAATGTTTTTGCTCATGAAAACCTCTTGTGGGGATTATTACTAATCAATAAAGGATAAACTGGAAGCCATTGACATTGTATCTCAATTGTCAGAGCGACGGAGCGTATACCCGGAGGTCGCGGGTTCGATCCCCGCCGGTGTCGAAATTTTTCTTTCCTTTATTTATTAGTAATAATCCCCACATGAGGCTTTCATGAACAAATACATTCAAATTATCTACATCTAATTAGAAATATTAAATGTGTTAGCAACGGATTTTCTGAGATTAGCACGTTCAAGGAAACATGTTCTTCAGCTTCATAATGTTAGTAAAAAAAGAATATTAGATGACAGCCGTGGCCGAGTGGATAGGTAACCAGCTTCTCGATCCGGAGGTTGCGGGTTTGATCCCCGCTGCTGGGAGTAACATTTATTAGATGAGCATAAATTTTATTGTTGCTTAGTCTTTCATGTTATTTATATGTGTAACATACAATATATCGTTGAGTTAGTATTCCACAAGTGTACTTATTTTGGGGCTAACTTGTGTATTACGTCTGTATTTATTTATTTATTATTATTTATTCTCCTCGTTTCTATTTCCAATTAAACCACTTACTTCCTCCTCAACCAAGCTAGGTTCTTCATAGAAGTCATCCCCGTATCCGACGGGGAACATGGTGAGGCAGTCCATCTCTCCAGCAGTGAGGTCGGGGCTGAATAATATTAGTAAAGTTTCCATACTTTTCAATTAAAAGACTTACTTCCTCCTCAACCAAGCTAGGTTCTTCATAGAAGTCGTCCCCGTATCCGACGGGGAACATGGTGAGGCAGTCCATCTCTCCCGCAGTGAGGTCGGGGCTGATGTAGCAAGGGTTAAACCCCGCTAGTTGCAGTAGCGGCAGACTACGCTTGCGAGATACCATCACGGCTAGGCGGTCTTTACTGAAATTTTAATTTCAATTTGGTTGGAGAAATAGCAGTGCGTAATGCTGTTCTGGTTCCTACGCTTATGTATGGCAGTGATGGTTGAGTGTGGCAGAAGAAGCATGGTGGCAGAGTGAATGTAGTAGAGATGAGGTCCGTAAAAAAGTTTGTAATGTAAGGTTATGTGATAGTTTGAGAAATGACGCGAGGCGTAAAAGGTGCGGCGTGAAGGATGATATTGTAAACACGATACAAAAAGGAATGATGAGATGGTTTCGGCACATCGAGAGGATGGATGATAGGAAATTGGTAAAAGAGATCTATTGAGCTAATGTAGAAGGTAATGTGAGTAGAGGACAAACACGGAAAACACACCTGGACCAAACAGAGAGAATCAAAAAGAATGAAAGAGCATGTATGAAAAGATGGATGAATGTAAAGGAAGCTAGAGAGGTTTGCAACGATCGTGTAAAGTGGCGATCAATAGTCTCTGCTCACCTTAATGGGGAATAATAGCATGAGTATATGTATGTCTGTTATTGTTATATCCAAATTATAAATATTTGTAATTTTTCTGAAAAGTAAATGTTTTCTTTTAAGGCTAAGTGTCGTACGGTCCTGCAAGTTTTATTATAAAATGCTATTTGAGAAATTTTGAAAAAACATAAACTAAAACATAAATTTCTTGAATAAAAATCACATATTCAACTGGTGGTAAAAGAATTCCTAACTATTCTCCTCGCTAACGATAATAATATCATCATCATAATGACTAATAAAAAAACACTGCCTACAGTATTATCGGCTTAGAAAAGCACTACCCCATTTCTTCCAGTGGGTTTACGTAAGAGGCGACTAACAGTATTGCGGCTTATAATGGATTTTTGGAAGATGCGGTTGGAGACCCTTCACCAACAACCTTTATTTCACCATCTTTTCCCCACGCAACTTTCTAAAAGTGGCTGAGGATTTTCAAATTCCTTAGCTCTGGTTTCCCCGGTATATAGTATCTCGAAAAAAAATAAGATTATAGAAAGTATTATAAAAAAAGAGGTTCTTGATTATACTTACTATCTCACTTTCCGATCTATAGCGTCATATTGTTTAATACTGTATGCTAAGTGTTCAGCTGTACTTGGTTCGTCGCCGGTGAAAAAGCCCAACTATAAATATTAAAATACTTTAAAAAAAATAAGAATACCACATATAACGGATTGAAAGCTCATGTTGGGACAATGTGAGGAAAAACGTCATGAGGAAACCCAAATGACTCGTGTGACAGTGTATTCGTACAAAACGGCAATAGGTCCGCCCCATTTTTTTCATTAGTATTCGTAAGAGGCGACTAAGAGTTTTTGAAGTTTTAAAGTTATTTTTGGGGCGATGCGGTTGGCGATCCATCACCAAAAACCTTTACAAACTTTATCCCACACAACTTCCAAACGTGGCTGAGGATTTTTTTATTCCGAAGCTGTACTACCCCTGCGAGGGATTCATAGCCGTTTGTATGTATGTATAAAAAATATTGTTTTTGAAGTCATCGTTAGTGTATAAGATCCTCTTACCGCTAATATTTCGCTGCGGTATTGTTTGATAACCTCGTATATTTCGTGTCTCTTGTCAGCCGGGAACATGACCAGCAGGTGCGGAGGAAGATACTCCGACTCAATAGGACATAACGAGGCTATGAACTGAAAGAAAAAACATGTCTAAATGCGAGTTTGCCCTCACCACCTGAACCTTTAAGTAGCTCTTTGCACATTAATAAGATACACCATAGGGTTTCCCAAGAGATTCTAACACTTCTTCAAATAAGAATGTTTTATCAACGATTCATAATATCTTAAAAGCATTAAGAATTGTTTCTTAGAATATATTGGTTGCTATGTAGTGTGTTCCCACAAGTGTTGTAGGGAACAATTTAGGGTGTTTAAAGATGTTGTTGCAGGGGCCTATCACCAAAGATCCTTTATTTAACTATCTTAGCCCCACTTACAATGAAGAGGAATTAATTCTGACATTCTGGCTACGTATGTATATATTCTCTTACTTAACCATACTTAATAGAGTAAGATCCCGGTGGCCCCAGACGTTACTTATTTTCTCATAAGAAATATAAATGGGATAAAGTAGTGTTAGTACGTACTTTGAGTGTGTGCATACCTGCTACCTTGGGTCGTCGGCCAATTCATAGGTACCAGGTGCTAAAGGTAGATAAATACAGTGCTGATTTTTCTTAAATTCTCAATGCTGATTTTTACATATGTTTTAGATATTGTTGTTAAAAATTAATAATCATTATTGCCAGACACTTTCCATCGGCGCTTACCCTTACCAGACGCTTTAAAGCTTTAAAAAAAATAACATATTCTTACTTACAATCTCACTCTTAATTTTTATGTATGATCCTTGGGGAACTATTTGAACACCCCTGGTCAGCAGCCAGACCAATTGGAGGGGTCAAACATCCCCCCAGACACACATAAAGTGTCGCTATGTGTATAAGCGCGAGGTCATTATTTGTACGCTTGAGTGTGAGAGAGATATCTATTTATGGATATCTTTCTTATACTTAGGCTACTATACGTGTTCTATCTTTGGTGGATAGACGGTGTAAATTAAATACTTACAATGCTTTACAAATTAATATATTTTAAAAGGTTGTTAATGGTACAACGGTCGTAGGTTAAGTGACATGAGTAGACAGATTTGTATATAGTATCTTTAATCGCCTGACGTACGGGTGACGGCAATTGTTTTCTTGATTGTATTCTTGCGTAATATTTTGTTCAGGCGTTAAGTCTGAACAAGAGATTGTAAGTAAGAATGTGTTATTTTTTTTGAAGCTTTAAAGCGTCTGGTAAGGGTAAGCGCCGATGGAAAGTGTCTGGCAATAATGATTATTAATTTTTAACAACAATATCTAAAACATATGTAAAATCAGCACTGAGAATTTAAGAAAAATCAGCACTGAATTTATCTACCTTTAGCACCTGGTACCTATGAATTGGCCGTCGACCCAAGGTAGCAGGTATGCACACACTCAAAGTACGTACTAACACTACTTTATCCCATTTATATTTCTTATGAGAAAATAAGTAACGTCTGGGGGCACCGGGATCTTGGACTATAACCACACGATTGATATCAAATTAAAGCTAAGCAACATACTGAGAATAACCAAAAAACGTTTTTAAAGTATTACGTGCCGTTACCTTAAGGTTACGTTGCCGTGTAGTGCCAGGTTAGAATGTCACTACCCCTTTCTACGCACGAGTGTCGTAAGAGGCGACTAAGGGTGTGGGGCTTTTTTCAAGTGATTTTTGGGCGATACGGTTGGACACCCATCACCAACAATACTTTTATCTTTCCAACTTGTCCCCTATCAATATCCAAATGTGGCTGAGGAGTTTCCAGCTCTGACTCTCTGGTTACCTCAAGGTAAGGGCAAGGGTCTTGTTAAGGGGTTTTTGGGATTTATGGCCGTGAGTATATGTACCTTAGGGAACAAATAGGCCAGCGCGTTCGCCTTAGCCAGATCGTTGGGCGGCGTGTAGAGGCCGGGCACGAAGAGGCCGCCCGGCGGGATGTAGTCCTCGCCCTCCAGGGATACGTCCGAGTGGAACTCCTGCTCGGGAGACACCTCCTCCTGAGCCTCGTGCTCCTACACATTATAGAATAGGAGTCTTACTAATATTATAAATCGGAAAGTGAGTTTGTTTGTTCCTCTTTCACGCTGTAACCCCAGAACCGATTGCTTTGAAATTTTGCAGGCGTACAGTAAGAATAAATAATAGGTTATTTTTATCCGGAAAAAAAAATATGCGTCCGAGTGGAGCTCCTGCTCGAGAGACACATTCTCCTCTTGAAGACCTTCGTGCTACTGGGCATTATAATTTTTGACATAACATAAACGTTCACGCCATTTATCCCCGAAGGGGTTGGCAGAGGTACCATCTTGACAGCGCCACCTAGTGTCCAAAGTAGGTAAAAACGTTTTGCTTAGACAGTGTACTCAAGTGATAGGGGGCAGGCCTATCGCCGTTTTTTAGCACGCTTATATTAGCTTCACCTGAACGTATGTTTGACTCACTTTAAACGGACCGATTTAATTTATTTGTACACTTATCGAGAATCAAGGACAATATAATTATTTCATAGGTTCATTTCATTATCCTGATAGGGTCGCCAGGATGAAATAATTTTAAATGATTCAGTACTCGAAAGTTAAAAATAAATATAGTTTGAAAACACTGAAAAACACGCTTGAAGCACATATTTTAAAAAGAATAAGAGTTTTTTTATTGAAGACATAACCAGCATTATACCAACAATCAAGTTACTAACATTCCGTAAGATGAAAAGCAAAAACTTGCAGAATTTCTGAATCCTGTTTGCGAATAATGAATAAATTAAAACAGATTCTTATTAGGTTTGTATATATTTTATATATAGAAATTAGTTTTTTATTCTTTCTTCATATTTTTTAGTCCTCATTACAGTCAACAATTTATATACATGTGTAGTGGCCATATCGTAGATTTGAACACATCGTGATCGATCATTTCATTAAATAGTCGCATTTCATGATGTGGCCAACTTAATTTGACCAGATCATAAAATCGTCAGCATTTCACGATTTTGTCATCCACGCTTGGCCAGATCGTAGAAATAGTGTGACCTGTGAAATGCGATCCAAACTCTACGGGTTTTTAACATATCGCTCAGTTTTTCGTAATTTGCAAAGTACTCAAGAACCTTTTCATCGAAAACTCTTCTGTAATCACTTTCTTCCTCGCATAATAACGAATTATTAACTTTTTTACTTCAAGAAACAACACTTTAGCCAGCGGCCGCCATCTTTACACATAAACAAACCGTTTTCAGCGCCTCCATCGGTAACTAATGTAATTACTTTACGATATGACCAAATAATCTTAACCATCTCATGAAGAGGCGCGCGTTTAGTTGGCCATATCGAGAAACGATTACTTATCATTGATCTGCCCAAACCACATCACAATATAGCAAATAAACAGTTGAACATTTTATGAAATACGACCATTTCATGAAATGATCGATCATTTCATGATGTGTTCAAATTTACGATATGGCCTTTATAAATTGTCGACGTTGAGAATATGAACGAAGTTTGCTCACAACTTACCCCTAATTCCTCGTTGATTTCTTCCTCTTCTTCTTCTTCTTCCTCATTCTTTGCGGGTATCTCTGGTTCTGGTGGAAGCTGTGAATTTTGAGCTATTAGCAAGTAATAGGAAGTGTGACGGAGTAATGAAAAGTACCTATTGATCTAATATATTAATACAATTCAATAAAATGTTCGTTCGCAGAGTATCTTAACTACTAGGACTTCAATGCAATTTGCGATTGAAATGAATCGAGCTGAGCGAGTTAGGTAAGGGTTCTCTGTGATTATTTCTCCATGGAAGTTCGATCACGACATGCCCCCTTACGAAACTTAGTAATGTCCATTTGATCACTGTGCCAACATACATACATATAATAATAATAATAATGTTAGGCATAATATTTCCGGTTGTTCGGCTCTTGCTAACACTGAGTACTTGCACAGACACAACCAAGCAGCCAAAATCCTGCATCAGGAGCTCGCTCTGAAATACGGACTCTTGCAACAGAGGCTGCCGTATTACAAGTATCTGCCGGAGCCAATCCTAGAAAACGACCGTGCCAAAATCTATTGGGACCGATCCGTTATCACGGACAGGACTATTCTAGCGAATAAGCCTGATATCGTGGTATGGGATCGGTCGCAGTCGAGGGTATTTCTAGTGGATGTCACTATCCTTCATGACGAGGGTCTCGTGAAAGCCGAAACCGAGAAGCGTCGGAAATATCTCGATCTGGCCCACGAGATCACCGACATGTGGGGTGTGACTTCAACAGAAATAATCCCAATTGTTTTGTCCGCGAACGGGTTAATTCCTACCAGCCTCGCGACCAACTTGAGGCGGTTGGATTTCTGTGGCGTGTCGGTTCCAGCACAGATGCAGAAAGCGGTGCTGCTCGATACGGCTCGGATCGTCCGTCGGTTCTTGAACCTGACTCCCTGACCCCGACCGACTGTGCTCTTGTCGGGGAGTACCGCCTCTCCCATTTAAAATTTTAATTTTCTGTTTCGGCCATGGGAGAGGCGAGGAACTAAAGATATTCCGAATAATAATAAAAGGCGTAGGGATGTGACGACCCCACCGCCCATTGTTGGAATGGCAGGATGATATGTTTGCCATTCCGGCTTTGCAAATAGTCAGCGCTTGAGTTTGTAGGTGTTGACCGTGTCTACAAACTGGTCCCAGCGCAAAATAGGGTGACAACGGTCTCCCCGGGGCAAGTGAGTGAAACCCCGGGTGAATTTTCGCTCATCATAATGAATACGAGAGATAATGATGAGCGTATAGGGCCGCTTCCCTTGGGTGATCGAAGGGGCACGTCTGGAGCTGGGGCTGGACGTGGCAGCATGCGGTCCCCCAGCCGCCTCAGACCGGCCCGACCACCTGACCGGTCTGCGCGACCACCTCAGCCACCAGATGGCTTGGCATCGGTTGGGACTGGGGCAACTCAGTCCCAGCAGTCGGTGCCCGCCGCTGGTGGAACAAGGCGCCGCATGGCATGGACGGTCGAAATGAATAGAAATGCCATGCGGGCCTATATTAGGGCCTCGGGTTCAAGAACTGGACGGACGGGTTATCGGGCAGCAATGTACCGCGAATTTCTGCGGCTGGAGCCCAGTTTGACCGTCACAGAACAAAACCTGGCGGATCGAGTTCGGTACATACAGCGCTCAGAACTTTTTAGCACTACTGAACTCGAACTATTGCGACGCGAGGCTGTTCCTCTGCTGGACGAAGAGCCACCCTTGCAGGTTCTCCCTCCTGTCCCCGAGCGGGAAGTACGGAGGGAGCTAATTGTTAACCTGCCGGATACGGGTGGTGCGGAAAGCGATTGGGGAACAGTCTCCCTGGATTTGGATTTGGTGAGGAGCGCACTTGAAGGGACGATCCTGGAATATCGCCAATTGCCTCTCGAAAGGAGGCCGTGGCTGCCCCGAGTTCCTCTCAGCATCAAGGTTCGGGATGTCGTTGAGGCCGTCAATAACATGCTGCCCTCATTTTTAGAGAGCAGCATGGACCTTTGGGATACGGATTCAATTCTCTTTGGCGCCGCAATGACAGTTTGTCAATTTGTCGGCGTCAGGATGCCGCCAACAGGAGCTCGTGGCTCCCGCCAGGCTGGCAGTACTAGTCCCAGGACTAGAACTAGGCCAGCCTGGATGAGGCGGATTGAAAACCGTATCACAAAGGCCAGAGTCCTCATCGGCAAACTGACCAGCTTCAGATCAGGCAACAATAGGCCGAGGGTGGTGCGCTTCGTCAGGGAGGCATTCCCCGGTGAGAATGTCTTTGACAACTCGCCGGAGTTTGCCTGTAGACTTGTGGAGCGCATCGATGATCTGAAGCAGAAGATCGCTGCTTGGGGTAAGCGAATTAGGCGATATTCTGAAAGGGTAAAGAGGTACCAACAGAATCGTCTCTTCATGAGTGACCAGAAGAAGTTCTACAGAACTTTGGAGCGTCCCGATGTGGTTTTGACGGGTCAGCGACCGGAAAAAGCAGATGTAGTTGCCTTTTGGCGTGGGCTTTGGTCGCTGCCTGTTGATCACGATGAGGGCCGATGGTTCGAGGCGGTCGAGGGAGCGTGCGAATCCATAGCGCCTATGAACCCCGTCAACATATCCGAGGAGGATGTGGTGGCTGCGATCCGTAAGGCTCCGAACTGGAAAAGTCCGGGGCCGGACGGATTGCACCATTACTGGTTGAAGGGGTTCACGCGCTGTCACGCTACTCTCGGCCTTCAGTTCCAAAGCGCCCTCGAGAGTGGGACGCTCCCGAACTTCTTAACTACTGGGGTCACTCATTTAGCTCCAAAGAGCGATGCTACCGCGGATCCATCACAATACCGCCCCATTACTTGTCTTTGTACAATTTACAAGACCTTGACATCCGTTCTGAGCTCCAAAATTACTCAACACATTGTTGATAGCAATGTGATCTCTGGAGCTCAGAACTGATGTAGGGGCGGTAGTCGCGGTAGCAAGGAGCTGCTCCTCATCGACGCGGTCGTAGGCCAACTGGTCAAACGCAACCGTCGGAACTTCTCCGCTGGCTGGATAGACTACAGGAAGGCGTTCGATTCGGTACCTCATTCATGGCTCATGAGGGTCCTCGAGCTGTACAAAATTGAAAGTACAGTTCGACACTTCCTCGGGCAGTGTATGGGGTGCTGGAGAACGATCCTGAGTTTAGATGGTCAGCGGATGACGGACGCGGATGACCAAATTGATATAAGGCGAGGGATTTTCCAGGGCGATTGCCTGAGTCCAGTTTGGTTTTGCTTGGCCCTGAATCCTCTAAGTACACTCTTGGAGTATTCGGGGACGGGCTTTCAGTTTCGGAGAGGTGGACCACGCTTGCCTCATCTCCTTTACATGGATGACCTGAAGCTTTACGCCCCCACGGCTGACAGATTGGCGGAGCTACTGACGATCACTAATGATTTCAGTGGTTCCGTCAAGATGGAGCTCGGGGTCGATAAGTGTGCGGTCATTCATGTTGAGAAGGGGCATGTCGTGCACTCTGATGGTGTCGATGTCGGCACCAATCATTTGAGGGCACTCTCCGAGACTGAAACATACCGGTATCTGGGCATGTCACAAACCATCGGTGTGAAGGTGGCAGACGTGAAACAGGGTGTTTGCGAGGAGTTTTATGAACGCCTGAAAAGTGTGCTTAATAGCTACTTGTCAGGCGTTAATAAGATCCGAGCCATTAACTCCTGGGTCATGCCTGTACTGATGTACACGTTTGGCGTGCTCAGATGGACTCAGTCCGAACTAGACGCTCTGGACAGACGAGTCCGCACGATGATGACCTCTCATCGAATGCATCATCCGAGATCGTCGGTTATGAGATTGTATATCCCGCGGAAGTGTGGTGGTCGAGGCCTCTTGAGTGCCAAAACCATGCACAACCGCGAGGTATGCAACCTCAGAAACTATTTTTTGACGATGACGGATGATAGTATTCGGGGAGAGGTGGTCGCTAGTGATAAAGGACTGACTCCCTTATCGTTGGCCTCACAGGATTGGCGAACCCCGGAGGTACTTAGCACCTCTGATCGGGAGTCCGTATGGAAAGAGAAGGAGCTGCACGGGAGGTTTTACAAGGTACTTCACGAACCTTTCGTGGACCGTAAAGCCTCCCTGCATTGGCTGCGTTTCGGGGACCTCTTTGGGGAAACCGAAGGTTTTGTCTGTGCAATACAAGACCAGGTTATCAAGACGCGGAACTATCGGAAGTACATCCTAAAGGACGGTACCACAGACATCTGTCGAGCATGTGGCCGTCCCGGAGAGTCACTTAGGCATGTTATTTCCGGTTGTTCGGCTCTTGCTAACACTGAGTACTTGCACAGACACAACCAAGCAGCCAAAATCCTGCATCAGGAGCTCGCTCTGAAATACGGACTCTTGCAACAGAGGCTGCCGTATTACAAGTATCTGCCGGAGCCAATCCTAGAAAACGACCGTGCCAAAATCTATTGGGACCGATCCGTTATCACGGACAGGACTATTCTAGCGAATAAGCCTGATATCGTGGTATGGGATCGGTCGCAGTCGAGGGTATTTCTAGTGGATGTCACTATCCCTCATGACGAGGGTCTCGTGAAAGCCGAAACCGAGAAGCGTCGGAAATATCTCGATCTGGCCCACGAGATCACCGACATGTTGGGTGTGACTTCAACAGAAATAATCCCAATTGTTTTGTCCGCGAACGGGTTAATTCCTACCAGCCTCGCGACCAACTTGAGGCGGTTGGATTTCTGTGGCGTGTCGGTTCCAGCACAAATGCAGAAAGCGGTGCTGCTCGATACGGCTCGGATCGTCCGTCGGTTCTTGAACCTGACTCCCTGACCCCGACCGACTGTGCTTTTGTTGGGGAGTACCGCCTCTCCCATTTAAAATTTATGTTTTCATTTTCGGCCATGGGAGAGGCGAGGAACTAAAATTCATGCCTAAAATAATAATAAATGTCATAAATGTCATACCCAAAATAATAATAATAAATTTCTTTATTGACTAACAATCATAACACACCTTAATACAAAGAATAAAATAAGAAGTTCAGTACAAAAACAAAAACATGTGACACAATTGACTTTGTGTCCCGAGTCAGAAATCACCCGACTATAATTTCCTTGAAGGGGTAACCAGAGCTAGGGAATAAAAAAATCCTCAGCCACTTTTGGAAGTTGCGTGGGGAAAAGATGGTGTAAAGGTTGTTGGTGATGGGTTTCCAACCGCATCGCCCAAAAAAATCCCTTAAAAGCCCCAATACCGTTAGTCGCCTCTTACGTACACCCACCGGAAGAAATGGGGTAGTGCTATTCTAAGCCGGCACTACACAGCCTACACTGTGCCAAATTTAGTTGAAATCGGTCGAGCCGTTTTGTTCCAGAGGAGTTCAATCTCAAAGAAGTGGCCTACCCGCGTATCCAATCATCATATCAACCAATAAAAATCTACTGCTAGCATTAATCTTCCCCAATAATATATAAATATAAATTAACTAAAGAGGCCCTGCTATTACAATCCACGGTAAAGTGTACACAGAAAATCATAGAATTTATTGATCAAATGAAATATGTTGAATGTTTTAATCGAAAACTGAGCCAAATGACAGTAGCAATATCGTGTTTTTAAAACTTGACTATAAAATATTTTATAAAAGTATTCATTATTCCCAACAATTTATTTAAGTAAATAGCCGGTTATAATTCCGGTTATATTTAATGTCAAGAAAAAAAACATGACTTGTGTATAAGGAATCGTAATTTTTTTTTAATTGTTGACAATTCTCAAAGGATACGTCAGCATAGCAATAACATTAATACATCTCACCCCTGCCTGTATTCTCTCAAAACGTATTTTCTCCTGTCTCGCCGCTTCCTCCTTCTGCCGTTCCTCGTCTTCCTGCCTCTTGATTCTGGCCTGTTCTGCCGCCAGCCGCTCTGCTTCCTCTTGTTCCTTAGCCTAAAATATAACTAACGTGTCAATCAGTAAGTATTAATTATGTTAATTGATGATAGTTGGGTGATGTGACTGGAGGAAGACCTGTGGGAGTCATGTTAGAGCGCACACTACTGCGGACTCAAACGCACATAGCAGCGTCTCACTCATATTCCTACATCGCGGAGTGTAAATGTTTTTCGAGTTAAGCATAGATACAAATTATAAGTTGGTACACAGCAGGGTGTACTGGCCAGTATATCTTTGCTGTTCCCACAGTGGTGACCCCTCGATAAGAACACACGCTTCTTTCTACTACATTTCTCGATCTACCCGCAACTTCTGTTCCTCGCTTACCTCACCACACCATTCATTCAGCAGAGCATCTACAGGCATGCAATTACCGGCCTCATTGCTCACACTGAATTTGGTAATTGGTAATAGGTACCTCCTAGCTTTGATATCGTCGTATCGACTAGGAGGGGAGTACTGTGGGAGTCATGTTAGAGCGCACACTACTGCGGACTCAAACGCACATAGCAGCGTCTCACTCATATTCCTACATCGCGGAGTGTAAATGTTTTTCGAGTTAAGCATAGATACAAATTATAAGTTGGTACACAGCAGGGTGTACTGGACAGTATATCTTTGCTGTTCCCACAGACCCATCACAATCATAGCTTTTTTAACTATTCCGCATCCAACTTCCAGTCAGTGGCAAAGTGGAAATTCTAATTACTAATTTTGATACACCTCCATGCAACATACATCCGGAAGTGTATGTGTATGTGCCAACGAATAAAAAAAACTGCCAAGTAGAGCCGGCTCGCGCACGTAGGAATTTGTTGTAATTTTATGTTCTTTAGTGAGAGAGAGAGAGAACCTTAAATCATTCATAATTTACTATTATCGTTTTATATAACTTACTTACTTACTACTTACTTATACTCACGCCCATTATTCCCATTGGGGTAGGCAGAGACTATCAATCGCCACTTAGTACGATCTTGACAAACCTCTCTTGCTTCCCTTACATTCATTATTCTTCTCATACATGCTCTTTTATTGTTTTATATAAGTTGTGTTTTGCCTCGCTTAACCTTTTTCATAATCACAACTAGCGCATATAAGCAGCGTTATACCCCACATACTCGCGCTTTACCCGCTGGCTATTGTTTTAGTCTTGCGCCTATTATGCTTTATCGCCTATTATCCCAAGTTTTCTTACCAGCCTCTCCAACTTTGCGGTATGTCTTTCCCGCCGCACTTCCCGCTTGGACTTAGTAATTACGGAGTATCGGACAAACGCAGGAATGGGGGGTAGCTGCTTCTCTGGGGGAAGATCAGGTTTCTCGATCGGGGGATCTTCGTACAACGATCGGCGAAGGAGTTCTGAAACGTTTATTTTAATGTTAATTTTAAGTAATAACGGTATAGCAGCCATTATTAATCTTTTTGTTCTTTTTCTTAAGAATGCAATTTTGCAATAGATCTTCTATTCAAAATAATATCGACGTATCAGCCAGAATCAGTGCGACAGTTAGGATGCATTGAACAAACGTGTAATACGATTATTCTATCTATTAAAAAAAACAAAACATGTAAAGAAATTAGAAAATTCTTGCCAATCATTTATACTAAATAGTTAAAAAAAACGAATTCGTACTGACAAAGTCCCTTCGATCGTTCTCTTCAATTTTAAACATGACAACCAGAGCGTCTCCCGTGGTTAGAAAATGCATTGCAGCCTCATTCATGTCAAGATCGCTCATGTACATGATCTCCTTGACGAGTTCTTCACTTGGCTGGAATACCTCCTTAGTCACGACCGATATTGCTGCAATCAAATGTTAGTAAAAGTAAAAAAAAACTAGAAAGCTTCTTCAGCTTTCTAGTTTTTTTTACTTTTACAACCGATGCCTCTGCCTACCCCAAAGAGAAAAAAATGGCGTTAGTCTATGTATAAATGTGTGTAAGGGCCGGCGCTGACTGCCGGCATGGCATGGCAAAGGATTTCGGTACAGATATAGCATTTTTAATCTTATTACCATGCGTATAGAATTCATTTTGACACAACGATGCCGAGGGAGGCCGCGGTAGGACAGAACGTCGGCATCCTTGTGTCAAAATAAAGTAAAATGAATTCTATACCCATGGAAATAAGATTAAAAATGCTATATCTGTATCGAAATCCTTTGCCATGCCATGCCGGCAGTCAGCGCCGGCCCTATTAAACTAGACTAGCACTTCGCTAGTGACTCGGTCCACGTAGACTACTAGTCAACTGATGGCTTTAAATCTCCCTCCTTCATCCATTCTTACCCCTCTTCTGCGATTATCATAATAGTCCCTACCTGCATGTCCCCACCGATACAGAACTTTACAGAACCATCTTAATTTTCGGACTCATAGTCCTTCAAGTCTAATTGATTGAAAATCTAATATGTAAAAACCAGTCAAGAATTCATCGAGATAGATAGACGCTTTGAATTTTAAATTATCTTTCATCAACCTATCCATATCCAACTACATTCAGCAAAATAGTTGTTTATTCTGTCAACCTGTTGTAATATTGTCAAAGCAAAAAATAAATAATTTATCTTGATAATAAAAAAAAACAACTATCCGCACTAAGAATAACTAACCAATATTATCATACAGATTCTCATACAGCTCCAAGTGCGCGTGATGGCAGTGTGGCCAGAACAAAATAAAGTTCAGCTTAGGTATCTGCGCCGCCAGCCGCTCACACACGCGCTTTTTGCGCAGCGCCAGAGTTGTCACGCGGATCTTCTCCTCTGCCTCTAGTATTTCTCTTTCTAGTTTCGCTCTTGCCTCACTTTTCTCCTGGAGAGTAAATCATATTTTTGAAGTGATAGAATTTGTGTATAGTATTGTAAGTTTAAAAGTTTTTACTATGATGACTCAAGAATCAAGCGTTCACGCCGTATAATCCCAAAAGGGTTGGTAGGTAGGTACTAATACTTCTGAACATCTCGTGACATCGTCACCTAGTGTCCTAGAATACCACCTAGAATATATATATATATATATATATGTCGGCAGCACATAATATGGTTGCTCATTTGACTACATGTCGGCGGCACCTAATACAGTTACTGAATTGACTACGTGTCGGTAATACCTAATAGAGTTGCTGATTTGACTAAGTGGTAAGAAGCGGAAGGGCGTGGTCACGAGGTAATCGTGCGCCCTCTGATGGAGTTCGAGCAAGGATCATTCTGAGGATGGACAAAGAGTGGGTCGGTTGTGCTCGGAACCGTCATACGTTTCTAATCGGTGTTAACGCAATATAATTTGTACTAAGTTAGTTTTGTGATTTGTAGCTAAGTAAATTAAATCTGTGATTATTGATTTCTGTGTCTGATTTGTGTGATTGGGAAATCATGTATCATCGCCGATCTACCCTGCCGACGTTATATATATATATATTCTGGACACTATATATATATATCACATGGCTAAGTACAACTTGGCCATGTGGGTTTCCTCACGATGTTTTCCCTCACCGTTAACAACCATGAAAAATTAACCACACATATGACTTCAGAAAAGACAAATTGGTGTAGGCCCGACCCGGGATTTGAACTCACGCCTGTCTGTTTACGGGCGGGTGTTCTACCCATTGGACTATCATGTCGAGTTTTTACTACTATGAATTAAGTTATTTATGATTTTTCATTGTATGTTTACACAAAATACTTTGCTACTTCCATAAATATCTTTTAGCAATACTTGCTATCGCAGAATCATCAAAGCACAAATCCGAATCGCCATTTTTGTAAGAATGTGGTCATAAACTTTTCATTTGGCTAATAAAGATCTAATGAGATTTGTCTAGCAAAAATCACTGGTCACCGGATAGCACTGACTGAAAAACAGTTTTGTGAGTAAAGCAGATTACAACAAAGTGCTCAGTTAGTATACATTCGCTTTTGCAGTTACAAAAAAATGACATTATTTTTCTTTTTAAATCAAAGATCACTTAGATTTTATAAACAAATGTACTTCACTAATAAATAAAGGAAAGAAAAATTTCGACACCAGTGGGAATCGAACCCACGACCTCCGGGTATACGCCCCCGGTAAATGAAATTTAACAACGAATAAAATTACCGCCTCCTCTGGTACCATTTCGTCGAGTTCATACTTCGGTCTCAAGTAGTAGCCTGCTTCCTCCTCTTTCGCCATTATGTCAAGTTCTTCCTCGAAAATCTTGATCATTAAGATTCCGTTTGCTCCAAACATTAACCTACATACTTTGCGTTTCTGTAGCGAAATTGAGAAAATATGATGGTTTTTTCTTTTGTGAACTGATATGATTGGTTTTTATGCCAAGGTGGTTATCGCAATGAAAATTGTAATATTTAGTGCTAAATGCACTTAATATTAACATTTTCATTGCGATAACCACTTATAACTTTCATTTCAACATGCTTACACTAAGCAGGAAATACTAAGTGTTTACGTACCTAATTTAGCAAAACCATTTAATGCGGAGTTATTTTTGTCGGGAGCGACTTAGGTCATCGGAGACCTAGCACGAGCGCTATTTCATCGTCACGATATCGGTTAGAATGAGATGACAGTATACGATACTAAGTGAATGCGCAAGAGACGGCTGTTTTATACCACGTGATATCTAGTTAAATGGTCGCTCGTACTAACTATGCAGGTGAACAATAGTTACATACATACATAGAAAGAGAAAGAAAGAGGGACATTTATTCGCTGCACAGATGAGCAAGAAAAATACAGTAGAACATAAAAAGTAAAATAAAAGCACTGACACAAACAAATTGGAAAAAAAACATGAAAAAAATATAGAATAATAATAGAGAAAACAAAGTAATACAGAACGTGCTACAAATCAAAGTCAGAAAATTAAAAAAAAAACTTTTTTTTTAATAACAACATAAATTGACCATTCGCATAGAAAGATCTCTGCACAGCGAAACGGTGCTGACTCAGCATAACGTTGTGAGCTTTGAGAGCTCACAACACTGATTTTCAGTCAGCACCGACACAAGTGAAATTGCGAGCATTACACTAAACGCAACAGAGTATTGAACATACATACAAAATGTTTATACATATTTAAAAACAACCGCGATAACCCAGTGGCAAAAAGCAACCGTGATAGCCCAGTGGGTAGAACACTCGGTTATCGTGCAAACGACCAGTGTTCAAATCCTGGGTCGGGCCTACACCAATTTGTCTTTTCTAAAGACATATGTGTGGTTAATTTACCATGGTTGTTAACGGTGAGGGAAAACATCGTGAGGAAACCCACATGGCTGAGTTGTACTTAGTCATGTGACAGTGTATTCGTACAAAACGGCGATAGGCCTGCCCCCTATCACGTGAGTACACTGTCCATGCAAAACGTGGGTACTCTGAACACCCGGTGACAAAGTCAAGTGATGTTCAGAAGTATTAGTACCTCTGCCAACCCCTTCGGGGATATTCGGCGTGAACGTTTATGTTATTATGTTATATTTAAAAAACATATTGAACAGCGATATATACTAAATATACAAAAAAATATATAATAATTACAGTGTACAAATATACAGAAGACAAAGAATACGAATACATAACCATCGCAATATACAATAGAACACAAAAAGTAAATATAACATAAGTGACATATATTTTCACATACATATATAAACATATATGTTCACATACATATATAATATGATATTTATAATATAAAGATATCATACATGGTATGATTTATGGATGAAATGGGATAAAGGAGCACAATCATAAATGGGTACATGCATATACTCACGCCGTTAATTCCCAATGGGGTAGGCAGAGACTATCGATCGACACTTCGTACGATCCTGGCAAACCTCTCTTGCTTCGTCTACATCCATCAATCTTTTCATACATGCTCTTTTATTCTTCATACTTCGGACGCCTGCCTTTTTGAGCACACTTTCAATTTGGTCCAAGTGTGTCTTTCGTGGCCGTCCTCTACTAACATTACCTTCCACATTAGCTCTATAGATACCTTTTACCAATTTCCTATCATCCATCCTCTCGATGTGCCCAAACCATCTCAACATTCTTTTTTCTATCTTACTTACAATATCATCTTTTGCACCACACCTTTCACGAATCACATCGTTCCTCACACGATCACATAACCTAACATTACTAACTTTTCTGAGGGACTAATAGTTACATCACCTTTAAAAACGTTTCAGGTACATTTATTTATACAGGAATGAAACTTTAAAACAATCGTATTATAATAAATAAAATAACTGGAAAAAAGCATATAACATGCCTTCCCAGATGGTTGTTAAACTAAAATTATGTTTAGTTAAATACTTCCAACTTTAATGGAATTGAAAAAGAAATGCTAAGATGTACCTCTTACCGTTATAAAGATACATACAGGTTCGCTTTTTTCTTTAAAGCGCCCTAAAGTCACCATATTGTCGGAAGCAGCCTGATAAAGAAAGAAAAAAAGAAAGATTAAATTACGAGGGCGGTCCCAAAAGTACCCGACCTGACAAAGAATACAATAAAAATATTGGAAAAATATTTATTATTTTTCAACATAGTCTCCTTTTAGCTCGATACACTTTTCCCAACGATGTTCTATGGCTTCAATACCCTCTTTATAGTAGGAACCGTCAAGCTCTTCAAAATAGCTATTAACCGCACTCTCTACTTCTTCATTGTTGGCAAATCTTTTACCGCCGAGCCATTTTTTTAAATTTGGAAACAGAAAATAATCCGAGGGAGCTAGATCTGGTGAATAGGGAGCATGAGGAAGCAATTCGAACTTCAGTTCGTTGAGTTTAGCCATCGCAATGACGCACGTGTGGACTGGTGCGTTGTCGTGGTGAAACAACACTTTTTTTTTCTGGAGATGGGGCCGTTTTTCCATTATTTCTTCGCTCAAACGCTGCAATAAGGCTGCATAATATTCACCGTTGATTGTCTTTCCTTTTTCGAGGTAATCAATAAATATTATCCCATGTGAATCCCAAAAAACGGAGGCCATAACCTTTCCAGCTGACTGAATGGTCTTTGCCTTCTTTGGAGCCGGCTCACCCTTCTCAGTCCACTGCTTTGACTGCTCCTTGGTCTCAGGTGTAAAATGGTGGACCCATGTTTCGTCCATGGTAATGAATCGACGCAAAAATTCGGCTTTATTGTTGCGAAACATTGCCAAACACTCGATGGAAACATCCTCACGGCGCTGTTTGTGCTCCACTGTGAGCAAACGCGGCACCCACCTTGCGCACAATTTTCTCATGTCCAAATTTTCAGTTAAAATGCGATGCACAGCACTTTTTGAAATGTTTACCATGTCTGCTATCTCACGCACTTTTAGTCGACGGTCATTAAATACCATTTTGTGGATTTGCTTCACATTTTCTGGCGTAGTGACCTCACTTGGTCGACCGCTGCGGTGTTCATCTTGACAGCTCGTACGACCTCGCTTAAACTCAGCTACCCAATATTTAACTGTTGTAAACGAAGGAGCATACTCCCCCAGAGTAGAATCCAACTCGGCTTTGATATCTCGGTTGGACTTAGTCCTTTCAGATGGAAGTATTGTATCACATAACGATGCCCAATTTTTTCCATGGTTAAAAATTCACTGAGATCGTTCACTTTGGAGGGCTACTAAAAAAATATTATTTGACGTAACGTTATTAAATTTTTAAATCAAGTTGTTAAAAGATGGTACTATCGAACGCGGTAATTGATTTTTTTTAACTACCCGTATTTATATGTCAGGTCGGGTACTTTTGGGACTACCCTCGTAATTAGTATACCTAAATTTACGTATAGTATTAAATAAATAAAAATACAATATTACCTTAGCCAGCGCAACCCTATCTTGTCCAATTTCAATTTTCACTTTCTTCAGCGCATTGCCAAGCGCGTTACATGGACCGCAGAACTCCGAGTATATTTCCAAACCTAAATCATTAAGGTTAAGCTACTTCATTATTTTTGTATTTATTTAAGCTGATATTTTTTTTAACAAGCTGATGGTAGTTATAGAAACTAGCTGAACAGACAAACGTTTTTTTTTTGCCATATTAATGATTTCTAGAGAATTTAAAGTCTATCAAAGAAAAAGAAATATTCGGGGTTGACGGACAACCCTCATCACTTTGAAGTATAAAAAATGTAAAAAAAAACCAAATCAGACAGATCTACCGAATGTGTATGAAAAATTTCATTTAAATCGGTCTAGCTGTTTCGGAGGAGGTAAATGTTGCTCTCAGCGGGGATCGAACCCACAACCTATGGACCGAGAGGCTAGTCACTATACACTCGGCCACGGACGTCGTCATCCTAACTTGTTGTTTGTGGTACCATGCATACCTTAGTTAATAACCAAAGTTTAAATGTTACTTCCTGCGATTATCTTTTACTGGCCCTATGTATTAAACAGTTTGTATGATAATTAACTGTTTTTATTTTTGCTGTTGATCAACTCATACTCAAAAATTCACGCCGTATATCCCCGAAAGAGTTGGTAGAGGTACTAATACTTCTGAACATCACGTTTTGCTTGGACAGTGTTCTCACGTTATAGTGGGCAGGCCTATCGCCGTTTTGCTGTTGATGTTCCTTATAAACATTAAATAAAGAAATTTACTCACATATCAACTTATCGTAATTAGCATCCAAATAGTTTTGAAAGTCCTCTTCACTTTCGATATTATCTTGTATCGAAATCTGCCCTTTTCGAGCCATTATGAGTTATTTATTTAGATCCTTACTCAAATTAATATTCTACGGATTACACAATCATAGATATTGACAAATCATGACTTTTCCTTATCACTCAAATCTCTGTTGATGGAAGAACAGAAAATATATTTATGGTTTATTGAATTTCTTTTTTGGATACCTTGAAACTATTGTAAACATTGAAGGTACATTGCAAATGTAAATAATTAATACCTAACATTATTTTAGAGTAGAATAAGAAACTAGTATATATGTATTTAAGTCTGAAATAAATGATTATTATATCAGTTCTTATCATCGTGAATGAAAGTGAGTAAAATTATTCAAAACATAATTAAAATCATATTTTTTCATTTTACCTCAATCGGTACGGAAGGTAAAATAAATGTTTATACGCGATTTTCCTCAAAACGCTTTGTCATCAAATTCTTCGTTACTTTCGATTCCAAAGAAACTTCTTTTTAATCCAAAGTTCAGTTTTATGTACGCTTCTAGACATATTTCAGATACTTTTTATATACTCTCATATTTTTTTGAATACACGCGAGTCTCAATTTCAACGTTTACGCCTCGCAGTTATCCCCGAAAACGTAGGCAGTGCTAGTAACACTTACTGTTGCTTGGACATTGTATTTACGTACTAGGGGACAGGCCTAACTCACAGGTACAGTCGCCATCAGATATATCGGAGCGGCCGAGGTACTCAAATATATCTAAGCAGCAATAAATTTCAATAAATTCTTTACGGTAAATAAGGTCAATGAGATCTGAACATCCAATTCGCCACAAATATATGACCAGTGGTTATCAATTAAATCTGAACACCCAAAGTGACAATAATATCTGAAAGCTCATCTCGTCGACGAGCGTTATGCTAGCGTAACACCGTCGCGACAATATTAATTCGTAAAATTGTTTTGACTACTAAAATTGTACTGTGAAGTTTTGAAGTGCACGTAAATAGTTACAAATATCATAGTGTTTTATTTGTGAAGTGAAATAACCCGGATTCAAGTGTTTTTTCCTCGAATAACTTGTGACTCTTTGATTTCGGAATAAATAAATTTTCAAAATCACCCACACTTAAAAATACAATTCAAATATTTTTACAATAAAATACCAGTAGCGCTATCTATTGGCATTCTAGTAAACTAGTAGAACAGTATTCTAGTATTGATTTTATCAATCACAATGCCCAAGTGCTCGGCTTGTAAGGGCCAGCGCTGACTGCCGGCATGGCATGGCAAAGGATTTCGGTACAGATATAGCATTTTTAATCTTATTACCATGCGTATAGAATTCATTTTGACACAACGATGCCGAGGGAGGCCGCGGTAAGACAGAACGTCGGCATCGTTGTGTCAAAATGAAGTAAAATGAATTCTATACTCATGGTAATAAGATTAAAAATGCTATATCTGTACCGAAATCCTTTGCCATGCCATGCCATGCCATGCCGGCAGTGAGCGCTGGCCCTATGAAGATCACACAACTTCGAACAGATGGCGTCGAATGTCATAAATGTCTGTTATCTTATCATCGCGCGTGTGTCGGGATGCCACCATCAAAAACCATACCCACTGGCTGGGTGTGCCCAGAGTGTACCCGATCTATGCCTCGAGATAATGGGGCGGAAACGCCGGTTAAGGGAATGCTAGAGTTTGAGCGGCCATTAACTAGTACGAGTGGAGCCATTTCCCAAGTAGAGAAGTCTGATGAGGAGGCCGGCGAGCATGAGCGGCAACTACTGTTGCGTGACGAAATAAGAGTACTTAGAGGTGAGCTGGCCAGTTTCCGATCTGAGTTTAAGTTTTTCCGGGAGACAATCACGGCAATTAACTGTAGACTGGACGATTTCGATCAAAGAGTAAACGCCATGGAAAAACTGTTGTCAGACAGAAATACATCTAGTGGTACAAAAGTACTGGAGGAGGCCATAGAAAATCTTCAAATTCAGCTCCAAGAACGGGACCAGGATGCCCTTGCTAATGACATACAAATTTCAAATTTACCGGAAGACAAGGGTGAAAATACTATTCATCTCGTGACAATCGTGGGCTCGAAGTTGGGGGTTAAATTGGATGAGCGGGACCTCGTGAGTGCGGTGCGTATGGGGCAGCCGCGTGACGGCGGCGCGGCGCGGCCGGTCGTGGTGCGGCTGGCTCGGCGCGCCACTCGCGACGAGCTGTTACGCGCAGCGCGGGTGCGGCGCGGCGTCACCACCGCGGACCTGGGGCTGGGCGGGCCGCCCACTAAATTTTATGTCAACGAGCGACTCACCAGGCTGAACAGAGCGCTTTTTAACCAGGCACGTGAACGCGCTCGTGCAGCAGGTTGGAAGTACGTGTGGACGCGGGACGGTCGTGTGTGTGTCAGACAAGGCGATGGGAAGCCCGTCTCAAAAATTCGGAGGGAAGCTGACATTGTTAATATTTTTGGCTGCGAAAAAGTTGGTCAATGATTCTTTGCATAATGAAATAATATGGACGGTTATAACGATTTTATCTTTTTGGTTTTTGGATTTTAATTTGTTAATATTCTATCACTTTTTGCTTATTAATATATATACAGATTGTAGTTTTAATACCTTCATTAATTTAGTTTCATTTATTTGCGAGCTAAGAAAGAACAATGTTGCTAATTACTGTGTGCATACTTATGATGGTTTTACAAATGGTATTTTATATAAAGTATTTCTCTTCTCTGCAACAGTTGAATGCAGGTTACCTTGCGGCAGGTCACACTCAAAGTTTTTTTGTGATTATTTAAATGTATTACAACGTAGCTATATAAGTATAGTCTATTTTATACTATTAAAACTGAACAATAATACATATAGTTTGTCTTACTCTTTTATATCGGTCAAATATTTCTATTGTCGTATTAATGTTCGCCATATATACATATTATTAGTATTTAATGGAATATATACTTGTTATAATATAATATTCGTTTTACAGTATTTGTATGTAATAATAATAACTAAAGATATATGTATGTTTTTTAATATATGTATAATAATTTATTCATTCATATTCGTACAATCGTACCATGACTCGAATTAAAAATTTGCAGTTAGCACTATTTAATGCTGGGTCACTGGGCACGGGGCATGACGAATTAACTTCTATTATACTTGACTTAGGACCAGACATAATAGCAATAAATGAGACTTGGTTGCGCGAGGGACGAGAAGATATTGCCCCGGTGGTCCCGGGTTACCGGCTAAGACATATCCCACGTCCGACCACATTGCGGACGAGAGGGGGTGGAGTAGGATTTTATTTAAGACAGGGTTTAAATGCGAGAGTTTTCCCTCATCCCCCCTCTTTAACTACTGAACAAATGTGGTTGCGCGTAACCTTAAATGGCATAAGGATTTTAATTGGTACGGCGTACAGACCACCGTGGCATAATGTTGACGATTTTTTTGACGCTATTACGGTAACTATTACATCAAGTGGAAATTTTGACAGATTAGTACTATTAGGTGACTTTAACATCGATTTCAATGACTCCAACGAACGAAACTGTAGATTACTGAATCAATTTTTGACTAGCGTGAACTTGAGACAAATTGTTAATAAGCCAACTCACTTTACAGAACACAGTCAGTCGACTATCGATTTAATATGTACCGACGCCCCTGTCCGGTGCTTAGATATCTATCATATTCCTGAATTAGGCCGTCATGCTTTTGTTACAATGCAACTTGACTTAAAAAAACCTAAACTTGTACCTAAGACAATTACTTACCGACCACTGAGAGATATAGACTTAGATAAATTTAATCATGACCTGACAAAGACAGACTGGGATTCAATTAAACAAATTGACAACGTTGATGGCATGATTGCGGAATTCAACTTTCGTGTTACAAAATTATTTGACCTCCATGCCCCCATTAAAACTGTAGTGGTAAAAGATGCTCCAAAACCTTGGTTAACACCGACTGTGAGATTGATGATGCGGTTACGTGACAGGGCACATCAAAAGTCCAAGAAGTTGAAAACTGAGGTGAGTATACGGTACTACAAGGACATGAAACACCAGGTTATCCAGGCAATTCATGATGAAAAGAAAGCTTTCTTTAAACATGCTATTAATGGCAATGCTGGAGATTCGCGTTCACTCTGGAAAAACTTAAAACGTTACATTTTGCCTAACAAACGTGAGACTGAACTACCATCATCTTTTAATAACCCTGATGACATCAACCAGTTCTTCAGCAATATTCCTGGTACTAATGACGTCTCCTTATCCAATTTAACTTATTTTGAATTTAACCGATACAGTCAATCCACTTTTTCTTTGAAACCTGTGACTTGTGAAACAGTGTCTAAAATTGTTAAAAAAATTAAAACTACAGCTAAAGGACAAGACGACATAGACATTGACATGATATTGTTCACTTTACCGATGACATTAGACGTATTGACGTGCATTGTTAACAGAAGTATTGAAACGTGTAAATTTCCTTCTCATTGGAAAATTGCCAAAATTAAACCGCTTCCAAAAAAACCTAATCCTACTGTCACTTCCGATCTGCGAGCAATTAGTATCTTACCATGTGCATCAAAGATAGTGGAGCGGGTGGTGTGCGATCAGCTGTCGGGGTACCTGGAGGAGAATAATATCTTACCGGAGTTTCAGTCTGGGTTCCGCAAGGGCCATTCAACGGCGACAGCTTTGCTGGATGTCGTTGATAACATTTTAAAAGATCGCGACGATGGCTTATCTACATTGCTAACACTATTAGACTTTTCTAGGGCTTTCGATTGTTTATTCACACCCCTGGCACTGTCCAAGATGTCGTATTATGGATTTGATGTGCCTACGGTTTACTGGTTCAACAGTTATCTGTCTGATCGAAAACAGTTCGTAGAACTGCGGAAAAGAAATGGAGAAATCTGTGTTTCGTCTGAAAGTAGATTAGATAGAGGAGTTCCCCAGGGATCGATCCTAGGTCCCTTGTTGTTTATTTTGTATACTGCGGATCTCGTTGACATCGTTAAGGAATGCAATCTACACATATATGCCGACGACGTGCAATTGTACATTTCTGGAGATCCTAAAAAAACGGCAGAAACTGTCAGTAAACTGAATTCTGATCTAGATCGTATTGTTGCTTGGTCCGAGCGAAACTGTTTGGTTTTAAACCCGGCAAAGTCCAAGTATATGATACTCGGAACAAAAACACAAATCCATAATACGGTGGCTGCCTTGGCGTCCTGCAATGTAGCTGTTAGAAATCAACCACTGGAAAGGGTGATAGAAGCACGTAATCTCGGTATACTAATGGATGGAGAACTTCGGTTTGAAAATCATATTTTGTCTGTAGTTAGTAACTGCTTCTATCGCCTTAAGGTTCTTTATAATATACGCGACTACCTGAGTGTGGATTTGTGTGTTCACCTCTGTGAGTCGCTGGTATTATCGAGATTAAACTACTGTGATGTGGTTTATGGCAGCTGCATTCTTGGTCGTACACAAAGGCTGATACAGCGTGTGCAAAACGCATGCGCACGTTTTTGTTTTCGCATCCCTCCTCGTTCCCATATCACCCCGTATTTGGACGATGCAAAGCTATTGAATATGCAGGGCCGTAGACGATTACACCTTTCCACTCTGCTGTTCGGTGTAGTTAGGCTGGAATCGCCCACTTATTTGTATAGAAAACTGCAATGGTCAAAAAGTGGCTATCAGTATAAAGTTAGAGCGATTTTGCCGACGCATCGGTCAGCGGCGTTTCGGGGTAGCTTTAGATTTGCAGCGTCCAAGTGCTGGAATGATATTCCACCACCTATACGTGCTGTGACCAGTAGGGAAACTTTTAGGCGTAAGCTTAGAGATTACTTGCTGGCACAGCAAAACCCATCCCGCAATGTCCTACCTGCAGACTCCCATTTATGATTGTGCTCCTTTATCCCATTTTATCTTTACCATATATCATATCTCTATATTATAAATATAATATTGTATATGTATGTGAACATATATGTATAGATGTGTATGTGAATATATATGTAACTTATGTTATATTTACTTTTTATGTACTATTGAATATTGCGATGGTAATATATTCGTCTTCTATATCTGCTGTATGTTTGTACACTGTAATTATTATATTATTAATTTTTGTTTATTTATTATATAGCGTTGTTAAATATACTTATTAAAATTTAATATATTTAAACATATTGTATGTGTGTCCACTACTCTGTTGCGGTTAGTGTAATGCTCGCAATTTCACTTGTGTCGGTGCTGACTGAAAATCAGTGTTGTGAGTTCTCAGAGCTCACAACGTTATGCTGAGTCAGCACCGTTTCGCTGTGCAGAGACCTTTGTATGTAAATGGTAAACTTATGTTGTTATTTAAAAAAAAAAAAAAGTTTTTTATTTTCTATCTTTGTCTTCTTCTATCTTTTTTCATGTTTTTTTTTTTTTTTTTTTTTCCAATGTTGTTTTTGTCAAAGCTTTTATTTTTATGTTTAACTGTATGTCTCTTGCTCATCTGTGCAGCGAATAAATGTCTCTCTTTCTCTTTCTCTTTCTCTTTCGTCAAAGTTATCTGCTCAGACAGGGTGATCATAAATATCTGAACATATAGGGAAAATATGCCTTAAAGCACTTAGCATACAGTTTAAATGTAATCGTACAGATGTAATGAATTTTCCTTAAAACAAAACACATACATACATATATACTCCCAGCAATAAATCCCAAAAAGGGGTAGCCATAGTTTCTGATCTAGAAACTCCTCAGCAACACTGTTGGAAGTTCATAGAGGAGAAAGAAAGTATCGTTAGTGATGGGTCTCCAACCGCATCGCCAAAAAACCTCTTATAAAAATCCCTTCCCCTAGTCGCATCTTACGACACCCGAGGGTAGAAAGGGTAGTGACAACCTAAAAATAAAACACGTTTTTAGAAAACCATGTAACTTATAATAAACTTTTCCTTGTAATTGTTCTCAAAACAATCTATTCAATCAACCCTTCCATGCCATGTATATAATATACCTTTTATTTACTCTCACCATTTATTTTATATATATTTAAAAATTAAAAACAATTTGATCGTGTGGTTTTTAAAGTACAATTCGGTATGCAAACTTTTTTTTGGTATTTATTAAATATTTTTATTCGATAGCAAACATGAAAATAAAAGACTAATTTGAACATTTTTCATTTAAAATGAGTAATTGTAAAGTTATGATTTTTTAAAGATTGTTCAACTTTTGTACTTAATGACGTCATCGATCGAAAATATCACGTAGCGACATGCAAATAAAGCATGCAAATATTTAATAAAAATGTTGCTAATTACATTACATTTCACGACTGTGTTCTCAAATGAAATTATTACGATAATATACTAAAGAAACCTATGATTTTCGATATTTTATTAATGAACTGCAAAAACAAATGGCTTTGAAATAACACTGAAGGTCAAATACTGTTGCAGTTTTTTGACAAAATAACAGTCATCTTAGCTTTGTTTGATTTAATTTCAAGAAAATATTGTTTAAAAACATAATATCTCGAAATGGTTTCGCAGTCAGCACCACTTTTGTAAAACTTTGCATACCGAATTTAACCATTTCATTATAAAAAAAATATATATTATGTGGTGTCACAACTTTTCTAACTTTGTAGCAAATACCATTTTCTTAATAAAAGTATCAAATACAAAATAATACGAAATATTCATACCTGTTACTTTGTGATAAATAAGAGGTTTATATTAACGAATCCAAATCATTTAACTAAATTAACCAACAAAAATTTCCTCCACTACGCAGACTATAAACAATATATTTAAAAAAATACTCTACTTAATAAGAAGTTATCACAATTTATGGCTTTGCCTAAAAGCAACGGTAAACGATAAAAATACCGTAACAAAGTCTTAATGTATAATTTTATTCCTATTATAAAATAACAAGAAAAGATCTTTTTTACCATTTTACCCTCAGTGCCAACCGGAATATACATAAGAAATATAAAAAGGCACCACGTATTCATTCGCTAGCCAAATTTTACAAACAGAAACAGTCAATACCAATTCTGAAATTGTCGTTTAATAATTTTCACTCGAAAGTCATTAAACATTTAAAAAATGCTATAAATTACTTCTACTTACTACTAATAATATTTCTTTCACATTAACTTATCAACGATTATAACAATATGGACGTCTAAAACTAGATTTTCGAAGGTTTTTTTTTTCGTAAACAAGTTAAATGTAAAAAATTGGTGGTAGATATATTATCTCGTATGTAATAAACATATATATACTCACGGCTATAAATCCCTAGAAGGGGTAGCTAGAGCTAAGGAATTAGAAATTCCTCAGCCACTTTCGAAAGTTCAGTGGGGAAAAGATAAAATAAAGGTTGTTGGTGATGGGTCTCCAACCGCATCGCTCAAAAATCCCTTAAAGGCCCCAGTATAGTTAGTCGCCTCATTCGTACACCCACCGGAAGAAATGGGGTAGTGCTATTCTAAGCCGACACTACACAGTATGTAATAAAACATGTTAAAATGACTGTTTTTTTTAAAATCAAACAATCTTTTTTAATTTAGTAGTACTTAGTTGAAAAAATTCACTATGAATTTATAAAAAAGAAAATTGAACAAAAAAAACTTGTTGAAAAATGATTACCTCTAACTTACAGTTGTAAAGGGCTAAAAATAACTGATAAATAAAGTTGTTTCTAAGTTGTAGTTGAACTTATCCCCTTATCTATATAATTGTCTTTACTAAATCTTCGACCGGTACGGCATAAGACGCCATTGTGATTGAATGATTTCCTTTTTGTTTTCAAGACTCATTAGTTTTTCTTCATCTGGAAAGCATAATATATAGGTATAGAAAATCTACAACACACTATATCATAATCGGATTAAGTTTAAAAAAAACATATAAAATTTATAATGTGTTCACTCATAAATATACAAATAACTAGTAAGTCAAAACTCTGAATACCAAATAGTTGTAAATCTATTTGTTTATATATCTGTATCTATTTGTGTATATGCATCTATGGACGTTACAAAATAAACATTACTCATAACATAACATAAACGTTCACGCCGTTTATCCCCGAAGGGATTGGCAGAGGTACCAATACTTCTGAACTCACATGGCAGCGCCATCTAGTGTCCAGAGAAGGTACCCACGTTTTGCTTAAACAGTGTACTCACGTGATAGGGGGCAGGCCTATCGCCGTTTTGTACGAATACACTGTCACATGACTAAGTACAACTCAGCCATGTGGGTTTCCTCACGATGTTTTCCCTCACCGTTAACAACCATGATATATTAACCACACATATGACTTTAGAAAAGACAAATCGGTGTAGGCCCGACCCAGGATTGGAACTCACGCCCTTCTGTTTTCGGGCGGGTGTTCTACCCACTGGACTGTCATGTCACTACTATATGAAAAATATTTGAATTGGTATCAAGCAACAAGTAAGCTTTTTATACATTGAGTATTATAACAAAGCCAACCCACCTCTATCTCTCATATAATCATAGAACAACTGCACGAACACCTGTGCGGGCGCCGCCATATTGATGTACGGGTAACAAGCGCCACCTATCGTCTTGGCGTTGCAAACTATTATACCGACCACCTCGGGTTGCAGGGATGAGTTCACCTCTCGGAGCCGGTAGATGGCGCCACCGCTGAAAAGGTAAGGTATATCAATTTTATTAATTAGTTTTCTTTCTTTATACAACCTTAGAAATATAGACAGAAAGACTTTCTAAACGCATTTTCTTTCAGCAACTATCCCTAATTCCTAAAGGAAGTAATTTCCCAATAAGGCGATTTGTATTATAACCCACTCGGAATTTGCGGTTACTTAACGTAAGTAAACGCAAGATGTATAATATTATAAACGGAAGTCATTGGCAAAAATGTACCGCTAAGAAACTCCCAAATAAGAAACTCTGACTACCCCTTTTAGCATTTATAACCGTGAATATACGTTGATATATACGCAAACTGTAGTCATAGAAAAAGCATCATACCTGAATCCAGATTGTACATATGAAGTATGTATGAATAACATTGAGTGTAGACATTTATGATGTTTTATATTTAATAATCGCCTCCCAAAAGAACCTAATAACATTAGCTAAAGAATTTCCAAGTCCAAAGCTCTGGATTTCCCTTTTAGGACTTATAGCTGTGAGTATAGGCAAAACTTAAGATGAATTTTATTTATTTCGATATGTCTGTTGTTTCTGAATGTCACAAATACCATACAGACAAGTTGAATCTAATTCTACTTCGGATTCGGAAGAGATATTGGTGTGAGTACCACCCTTAAATAACTCATTAACACACATTTTTAGTCATATTACAATTTTGATTTTTGTCTGGACATATCCTGAATAGAGCCCTGGCGACACCCAGCAGTTTTAACTATCATGTAAAATCCATCACGTTACTATAGTAATAAAAAAAACATAATACCTAAATCCCGACTGCACACAACAAGAGATCTGTATAAAAGAAGGTGAAACATTGTTGATGTGACCTTGAGTGTTTTTTTTTATTTTTTTTTATTTTTATATGATATCCAACAGCACATTTAGAAAACTTAATAAAACAATGTTTTATAAAGAACTACAAAATTTCTTAGCCAATGACAGAATACCACTTAAGCATTAAAATATAAAACAGAATTAGTAACATTCTTACTGTATAACTTAAAATTTAAATAAAAAGAAATAAAGTTTGCTTAATGAAAAGAGAAAAGAGTAATAATAATACCCTTACTTAACACTTATACGACAATTAATAAACAAATATATAATATATTACATATAGACATACAAATATAAATAAATTTATATGAGATAGATATAAAAAAAATAGATACCATGTAAAATATTTAAATAAGTTAAAAAAGTACAGTTACATATGATATTTACAAAGGTATAAATAGATAGATGTAGTTAAAATAAATAAATAAATAAATAGAAATTTCATTTATTCTTGATTCATTAATTCTTGTTGCATAATCTTGATCAGACAGCTTTTGAAAACTGGTTTGGATTGATAGAATATGTCGATATTATGACTTTCCAGATCGTTATAAAATTTGGTGATGGTCGGTTTGAAATCCTCCCAGTTGTTCTCTTTAAAGTTTTGCTAAATAACCTTGATGGCTCAGTCGGGAGCAGGACCGCCTCTCAGACAAAGAGACGTGGTTCAAATCCCGAGTCGGGAGGATACGAATGTGTCTTTGCGTAAGTCAAATGTTTGGTTAGTTTAAGATGGTTTTTAATGGTGAGAGAAATATCGTGAGGAATTATTGCATAGATAAGTTGTGTATGTCACAGTCTATTCGTACAAGAACAGCATACTTATCAAGAGAGTGTGCTGTTCTAGCAAGACATGAGTCCTCTGAACACAAAGTGGCCAAAATGTCACGTTATATCACCTTCAGCAATATACGGGCCATAAACGTTTGAATACAGCCATTTAGTCTTAAAAACTATAGTATCAAAATAAAATCCTACCTAAATCCCGACTGCACACAACAAGAGGTCTGTATAAGGGATGGCGAGACATTGTTAATGTGACCCTGAGTGATGGTCGGCTTGAGATCCTCCCAGTTGTTCTCGTTGGAGTTTTGGTAAATAAACATGATAGCTCAGTGTGGAGAACTACCGGCTCCCAAGCAGAGAGACGTGGGTTCGAATGAAGTCGGGAGTAAACCAATGTGTCTTTACATAGGTCAAATTGTGGTTAGTTTAAGATGGTTCTTAATGGTGAGAGGAAATATCGTGAGGAATACCCGCATCGATAAGTTGTGTATGTGACGGTGTATTCGTAAAAAGCGGCGAAAGGCCTACCACATATCATGTGAGTAAACTGTTCTAGCAAAACTGAAGGTACTCTGAACATCAAGTGACCAAAATGTCACGTGATGATCAGAAGTATTAATAACTCTGCGCTCCTAATGGGCGGAACTTTTGAGTATAGACAGAAAATAAATAAGTAAAATCTCATACCTAAATCCCGACTGCACACAACAAGAGGTTTGTATAAGCGATGGCGAGACATTGTTGATTTGACCCTGAGTGATGGTCGGTTTGAGATCGTCCCAGTTGTTCTCGTTAAAGTACGGGTAGCCTGCTGCTATTACTGATTCGCCTGAAAGTTGAAGGTAAAATGAAATTTGTTAATGAGGGTAAAATATTTAAGAGAGAGGGTAAGATTCTTTTTGTACCTGCGACCCCCTCAAGACCCAAAATTAGTAACCTTTCTCGAAGTGGTTTTAACCTATAAGACTATAGTGAGTAATTACATACACTGCTTGTGTTATTTAACACGTACTCGATGTAACTGGTAATCGTAGGGGATGATGACTATGGTTATTGGTGACTATTGATGTCAAATAGGAAAATTAGATTGTCTTGAGCATGAAATCACATGGGGTATTGTTTTTACCTTTATCAACCTATACTGTAGACCGGGATGTCGCGGCCTCAAGTCCCTGGTGTGGAAATATTTATTAACTTCTCAAAAAGGTAAACATCCGAAGTATGAAGAGTTAAAGAGCATCTATGCAAATATTGATGAAAAACATAACGATTTGCCGAGGTATTCCCGACCGACCAACTAAATCCGTACAACTCAAAACCGACCAACTAAACTATTCCCCACTGACCAACTAAATAGTTGGTCGGTGGGGAATGATTAAATTTGACTACTAGGTATTCCCCACCGACCAACTAATCTTTACAAAGGGTGGGTAAGTAGTTGTAAAATTTTCGTCAGTATAAAAACATCAAGTGGTAAAAAAACTTAGAAATTTGGTGCAATATGTTGTCGGTTTTTATCCGTTTCTGTGACATAACCATGTGATATAAATCCATGCATAGTACTCTCAACTTATTATTTTCTTATTTCCAGTAACTCATAAAGTATAAATAGAACATTTGGAAAGGCTATATTTGATCACTAAAATATATTTAATATGAATCGTTAGTAAAATATTAAATATTGTAATATGTCGATGAAAGAATAATTTTCGTTGCGGATGGTTTGGTTTAATCAAGTTTACAATTCTAGTCTTTATTACATTCTCAAAAAGAAAATTTTCTATTTTCTAATATTATATGAGTTCCTGGTACAAAAATTGGTCGGCTGCAAATTGGTTTACTGGATAATTTTTAAGTATTAAAGTCAATGTAAAAATTTTTTTACGTGGTGATGATGCGAATAAAAGCAAAACGTGTTTATATACTCTGGACACTAGGTGGCGCAGTCACGTGATGATTAGAGGTATTGGTACCTCTGCCAACTCCTTCGGGGATATACGGCGTGAACATTTGAATTCAAGTTTAAAAATGGTATTATAAATTAGTGAAATCTGCAGAAAAAATATATATATATATATATATATATATATATTTTATCATGGTTGCTAACGGTGAGGGAAAACATCGTGAGGAAACCCACATGGCTGAGTTGTAATTAGTCATGTGACAGTGTATTCGTACAAAACGGCGATAGGCCTGCCCCCTATCACGTGAGTACACTGTCTAAGCAAAACGTGGGTACCTTCTCTGGAAGCTAGATGGCGCTTGCCATGTGAGTTCAGGAGTATTGGTACCTCTGCCAACCCCTTCGGGGATAAACGGCGTGAACGTTTATGTTTATGTTATATGTTATGTTATATATATATAAATATATACCAGTTTAGCTTGTTTATTTTATTAAAGCTGCATTTATATTTATGCTACCCTGGTACTTAAAATGCAAAAAATTATCTAAATTTATTAAAAAATTCTAAGTTATTTTACCTCTTGATGTTTTTGTCCTGGCGAAAATTTTACAAGTACAAACCCATTCCTATATGAAACACCATGTACTTACTTGTTTCTATCAAAAAAAGAATAGTTGGTCGGTGGGGAACGATTTAGTATTTATTTTCTAATAATATATTAACCGTACAACTAGTTGTACGGTGGGGAAAGATTTTCAAAATTCACTACCAACCGTACAACTAGTTGTACGGATTAGTTGGTCAGTGGGGAATACCTCGATTTGCCGGGGTCATGTGGCGAACCATATTCTCGGCCTACCCGAAAAGCAAAAAAAAACATGAATTCAATGTATGAATGAAAATTAAAGTGAAACTACAACATTAACCCTATGAATAAATGTATAATTTATTTATTCCCAGACACATAATAATAACATAAACGTTCACGCCGTTTATCCCCGAAGGGGTTGGCAGAGGTACCAATACTCCTGAACTCACATGGCAAGCGCCATCTAGTTTCCAGAGAAGGTACCCACGTTTTGCTTAGACAGTGTACTCACGTGATAGGGGGCAGGCCTATCGCCGTTTTGTACGAATACACTGTCACATGACTAAGTACAACTCAGCCATGTGGGTTTCCTCACGATGTTTTCCCTCACCGTTAGCAACCATGATAAATGATAGTCCAGTGGGTAGAACACCCGCCCGAAAAACAAAAGGGCGTGAGTTCCAATCCTGGGACGGGCCTACACCAATTTGTCTTTTCTAAAGTCATATGTGTGGTTAATTTAATTTATCATGGTTATCACACATAATCTTAACAGGGTTAATCCAAAGCTACTATATTCTACTATCATACATTCTACTATAACATAACATAACATAAACGTTCACGCCGTTTATCCCCGAAGGGGTTGGCAGAGGTACCAATACTTCTGAACTCACATGGCAGTGCCACCTAGTGTCCAGAGAAGGTACCCACGTTTTGCTTAGACAGTGTACTCACGTGATAGGGGGCAGGCCTATCGCCGTTTTGTACGAATACACTGTCACATGACTAAGTACAACTCAGCCATGTGGGTTTCCTCACGATGTTTTCCCTCACCGTTAACAACCATGATAAATTAACCACACATATGACTTTAGAAAAGACAAATTGGTGTAGGCCCGACCCAGGATTGGAATTCTACTATAGTACATTCATATAGTTACGCCTTTGGTTCCCATTAGGTAAGACATACATACATACATACATATACTCACGGCTGTAAATCCCTAGAAGGGGTAGCCAGAGCTAAGGAATCAGAAATTCCTCAGCCACTTTTGGAAGTTGCGTGGGGAAAAGATGGTAAAATAGAGGTTGTTGGTGATGGGTCTCCAACCGCATCGCCCAAAAATCCCTTAAAAGCCCCAATACCGTTAGTCGCCTCTTACGTACACCCACCGGAAGAAATGGGGTAGTGCTATTCTATGCCGACACTACACAGCACATTAGGTAAGACAGATATTATAATATCTTTATCCGATCATTGCAAAACTTTCTAATAAATAAATTAATCTAAAATTGCCCATAAACTTACCTTTAACAGCAGGCGTAGTAGAAAATCTACCAGCGACTAAATGTTTCCAATTTTCTGCGTTCGAGTACAACAGAGCTAAGTCGTACGCTTTGTCGTCTGCAGTTTTGTAGCGGACTATAGCCGTCTCTTTTACTCCTTGGCAGAATACTGAGATTTTGGTCGTTGAAGACTGAAACGGAAATAGGAATATTTGAGTTTGTTTCTGGGCTAAATTATGGTGTAGTATTTTTACCATTTGAGTTTTATTATTCAAATTCATTGTTTACGCCCCAAGGGAATATCTGAATAGGTAAGGAATACTTAAAGTACTAGGGCTAAACATAAAAGTGATATTTTTTTCTTTTTTTTCTTATTTTTGACTTTTTTTTCGACCGCTGTTCTTACTTAAAGCCACACGTATATCTTTTCACACCGTGGATTTATTTAGTAAATAATAGTTTTTATGTAACTTTCTGGATTATATTACATATAGTTGGAAAGCTTAAACAGATAGTTCTAACATAGTGAAACCAGATTTTAAATTACTTCACGAATATTAAGGAAAAAACCGATTTATTTTCTAAATTATTTTGTGAAACTGACCTACGCATTGCGCTGTTAAGAACGAAACACACCGGAGATAACCGAAGCATACCGAAGTGATACGAACGAAAGAGGTCATTGACTTCAAGCGGCGTGTTACGTCACGAAGCAACCTTGACGCGCTATACAGCGACTACGCAGGTGCCGACAATTCACGATTCACAGCCGAAGACACCCGATCGTACAGGTCAGTGACCGATATTGTCAAGATTGACGTTCTTTTTTTATGCAACAACTTGGTCTTGTATGATTTTTTCATCCTACCCACATAAATTTATTATTATAAATTTCAACCGACTACTTCAACTTTAATTATGAAGTGTATGTCATGCAACGGATCCGTCAAATACCTCGCCGAGTCCCTAGCTTGTACAAAATGTCATGGTTTGTACCACTATCTATGCCTCAATATCACAACGGCGTATTTTAGTGCACATCAAAACGAGTTAAAAAAAAATTGGCTATGTCCAACTTGCAATTACCCCGCTTCGCGCGGTACTAATGATGATACTCCGGTGCGCAGGGGGTTGGCAGCGGGGACAAACACAAACATGAATATGTCTATGATGTCGTGTGATGAATTCGTTCACGACGAATTAAAATCAAATGTGAATACCAATAATCGTATGCGCAGTCATATCGATACTTCAGTGTATTGCTTACAGTCCTCTTCTTTTAATGATAATGGTGAATCGGTTCCTATCCCGGAATCTATGGAGGGAGACTCAATATTAGCTCAGTCAATGCATCAATTCAAAAATATGTTCAGTGAACTGAATTCGGGTATTAAAACGTTGAATGACTCAATGCGCTTGTGCCGTGAGGAAATGTGCGGGTTCAGAACTGAGTTATCAGACATAAAAATTAAGCTAGAACGACTGGAAAATTATGAGGCAGAAGTTGAAGTTCTGAGAAATGAGGTGAAGCAGCTGCGCTCTGAACTTATCCAGCGGGATCGATCACAAGTTCTCAACGACGTTGAAATCACTGGAGTGCCCGAACAAAAAGGTGAAAATCTTGATCACATGGTTGGCGTGATATCAACAGTGTTAAACGTAGAATTGGACTCGAGGGATGTAGTTCACGTTTCTCGAGTGGGCCGACGACAGCTAGGGGAGGCAGGGAGTGAGGTTCGCCCGCGCCCCATAGTGTTAAGGCTGACTAGACGATCACCTCGAGAAGCCTTGGTACGAGCAGCGCGTGTGCGTCGGAATCTTACCACTGATCTGATTGGTATACCCGGACCTGCGCGGTCGTTTTATGTGAACGAGCACATGATACCCTCCGATCGCCGCCTATTTGGAATGACACGATCATTTGCAAGGGAATGTGGCTTCAAATTTACTTGGAAAAGATATGGACAAATCTTAATTAGAAAAACCGAGAATAGCCGTATCTACCGTATCAGCTCAATCAGTGATTTAGACTGTATTCAAAACGAACTCAAAGATACATTAAATACGTTTCGCCCCTAATAAACAACGAATCATTTACACTGTCTTAGTTGGATTTATTAATAATGTTATAGTATTTTTTGAGACGCCTAAATTGGCAGTGTTTACTATTACGCGTGCTTGTAACTATGTGTTAAACTTGTATTACGTAGTTTTAATATTTTGTAGTTCAAATTCGAAAGTTTTGCTGTGCATTCAATTCTGGTTTTGTAAAAAAGTAAGCAAGTTATATTACAACATATTATATTTCAAATTAACAAGTAAAAAATATTTAGTGTATATTTTAATTACTTATATTATCAGTATTTTATTATTACAAACACACGAAAACATATATTTAATAGTTTATAAATATATATTATTTAACAAACTATTTACAACAAATGTTATTACCATGATATCTTTTCGGTTTTTAAATTTTAATAATAAATCAATCGCCTATTTTTATACATTTTTACTATTGGTGAGCCACAGCGATAGTGATATATACGAAAGCATATCAAAATATTATTTAAAATGATCGCTAAAAACTGTTTATTTACTATTAGTTTATATAACGCTCAGTCATTAAACACCTGTGGTGATGATTTTGTTCAGGCGGTTTTACAATATAAACCTGATATACTTACAATCAATGAATCTTGGCTGAAGCATGGTTGTGAAAATCTAGCACCAAAAATTCCTTCATATAAATTTAGAATGCTCCCTCGATCAAAAGATATCCTTCGTGGCCGCGGAGGTGGTCTGGCCTATTACATAAGAAATGACATCACAGCCAGAACGGTGCAGCACCCTGAGTCCCCCGTCGAACAGTGGTGGCTTCGTGTAACAGTCAATGCGCTGAGACTAGTAATTGGAACGGCTTATCGGCCGCAGTGGCAGCTTGTTGACGATTTTTTGGATGCCATAACGGAGTCGTTGTGTTCACTGACACAATTTGATAGGGTTATTCTTTTAGGAGATTTTAATATAAATCAACTAGATACTAACAGCAGTAGTTATCGTAAGTTTGATTCCTTTTTACAATGTGCAGGTCTGCGTCAAGTGGTAAACAAGCCTACACACTTTACGCATCATACTGAAACTTTAATTGATCTTGTTTGTACAGACGCTGCTGTTAATAGTGTCACAGTTTGTGGTGTCACGGGATTGATCGGCCATTCTATGATACATACAACATTCAATATCAAAAAAGAAAGATTCACACCAACATACATCCAATGTAGACCTATGAAATCCGTAGATCTCGCTGCCGTCGACGCGGAAATACAATTATATGATTGGCAGAATATGCTAAGCAAAACTTCTGTTAATGATATGGTTGCATTACTCAATAATTATATTTTAGATATTTCCGATAGGCATGCTCCTATAAGAACGTTACGCATCAAACAAAAACCCATTCCTTGGATTACAGATAATACCAAAGTGCTTATTAACCTTAAAAACAAAGCACTAGAAAAGTACCGATCATCACACCTCGATAAAGATAAACAATACTACAAAACTCTTAAAAAACAAGTAGAAATTACAATGGACAGTGAAAAACGGGCATATTTTCAACAAAAGATTAACAAAAGATAAAAAACTATGGAAAAACCTTAAATCAAACATACTAGATAATACTATAGATACTGAGAAATTACCCCCTCATCTTAATGATCCTGATTTAATAAATAATTATTTTCTGACTCTGCCGTGTCCTGATTTTGTACCAGTTTCAGAATTTTCATATTTCGAAACTAATCGATTCGGTACTGCGACGTTCGAGTTGAAACCAGTAGATGAATCGAAGGTTGCAAGGGCTATATTGTCAATTGAGTCGGATGCTCAGGGTGTTGATAACATTAATTTAAATATGATTTTACTAACCTTACCTCATGCACTTTTTTACATAACCCACTTAATAAATTATTCCATATCCTCTTCAACATTCCCTGAGTGCTGGAAAACTGCTATTATTACCCCTTTTCCAAAAAAATCCAACTCCAAAAAATTTGAAAGATTTAAGACCAATCAGCTTACTACCCTGCTTGTCAAAGGTGCTCGAACGTATCGTGTTTTGGCAGTTATCAGAATTTTTAGAATCAAACAATATTTTACCTGCAAAGCAGTCAGGTTTTCGCAAGGGTGTAAGTACTACAACAGCACTGTTAGACGTAATTGACAATATTTTAGCAGCACAAGACCTAGGCACGGCAACGGTTCTGACTTTGCTCGACTTTTCACGCGCATTTGACTGTATAAGTATCCCACTTCTCCTTTCCAAGTTGCGATACTATGGCTTCCACTCTGACACCATAGCCTGGTTTGAAAGTTATCTTACTAATAGGTCACAAATAGTGCGTAGTAAACTGGCAAATGGTACCAATAGTTCTGCAGTTAAACCTGTTGCCAGGGGCGTGCCACAGGGATCGATATTAGGGCCAATTCTTTTTGTGTTATATACTGCAGATATTGTCAAAGAAATTAAGCATTCACACTTTCATTTGTACGCTGACGACGTTCAAATATATATGCACCTAAATCCTTGCGATATAAATCCATCATTAGCAAAACTAAATTCTGACCTTGATAATATAGCACTTTGGGCATCCCGGAATGCTTTGTTGTTAAACCCTAGTAAGTCTAAGTTTATGGTGCTGGGTTCGAAAAAACAAGTTTCGTCCGTTTTGTCCTCAAATCCTTGTGTAACTATAAATGGGACAAAGGTCGAGCAGGTGTCACTGGCAAGAATTCTTGGTGTTCTTGTGGATTCCGGACTACGTTTTGAGGACCACATAATCAATGTTGTAAAAAATTGTATGTTCCGTATTAAAGTACTCTACAAAATCCGTCACCTGCTCTCTGAGGAAATACGTTTATTGCTTTGTGAGGCTCTTATTCTATCTAAATTAAACTACGGCAGTATAGTTTTAGGACCTTGTCTCTTATCTACATCAAAACGGTTGATTCAAAGAGTACAGAATGCGTGCATAAGATTCTGCTATAAAATACCACCACGATCTCACATTACTCCCAAATTGAATAGAGAGGGCCTACTTAATATGGATTCTAGGAGACAACTTCATCTGGCTAGTTTAGTCCACCAAGTCATTAAGTTTAAGCGACCCGAATATCTATATAACAAGTTATCCTGGCCATCCTACACCTTTAACTCAAGGAGCCTTTATTCAATGACTTTGGTAACACCGTTTCACAAAACTAGGGCTTTCGAGGGAAGCTTCCGCTACCAGACAACAAAATGCTGGAACAACCTCCCCCCACCCCTTAAACGTCCCATTTCTAAAATCTCTTTTAAAATTAAATATAAAAAAATATTACTCGAGAAGCAAAAATTGCTATGATAGCGAAGTTTCTCCCGATAGCCATTTATGAGAAATGATTATTATTATATTTTTTTTATTGTATGTACACATAAATTTTGGTTTATTATATTTAAAAAAACTAATACATCTCTATTGTGTTGCAATTAGCTGTTCATTTTATTAATTTAGTTTATCGTTTTACTTATTATGTTATTTTAAGAGCGTCATAAAATAAAATAATATTTAACACAGTTATACCATATATACTATATTTATTTTAATTATTATCTATTACAATTAAAACTATTAATATTTATTCTTTAAATTCTTACAGTGTGAAAATACTTAAAATAAAACTAAAATATTAGTTGTATGCTGTAACCGATTTGTGATTTTGCTGTTTCAAAGTGTGTAAATTTAATTGTGTGTGTGTCATTTTAAATATATGAAAAATAAAATGTTAAGTTCAGTCGTGTCGACAAAGGGAGCGGCAGAATAACAGCGTCTGCACTTCATAGGGCAGGCACTATGCTGATCCGTACCCTTTTTAGGGTTCCGTAGCCAAATGGCAAAAACGGGACCCTTATAGATTCGTCATGTCTGTCTGTCCGTCCGTCCGTCCGTATGTCACAGCCAGTTTATTCCGAAACTATAAGAACTACATTATTGGAAATTGGTGCGTAGATGTATTCTGGAAACCGCATTAAGATTTTAAAATAAAATCTGAAAAAAAAACCAAAATTTTTAGGGTTCCCCATACATAGAACTGAAACTCAAAATTTTTTTTTTCATCAAACCTATACGTGTGGGGTATCTATCAAAAGGTATTTGAAAATGATGTTGAGGTTTCTTATATCATTTTTTTCAAAACTGAATAGTTTGCGCGAGAGACTTTTTCAAAGTGCTAAAATGTGTGTCCCCCCCCCCGTAACTTCTAAAATATGGGCATGATAATACTGAAAAAAATATATGATGTGTATTACTATACAAACTACTAACGAAAATTGGTTTGAATGAGATCTAGCCCGTAGTTCTATTTTTAAACGTCATAAATCAAAATACTTACCTAATTTGGCTCCCATGATTTTCACACAAACGGGATTTTCTATATATATGATAGTACGGAACCCTTAGTGCGCGATCCGACTCGCACTTGGCCGGTTTTTTCAGTTTTCTGCATCTTATGTAGTTAATGTTGAATGTATATTTGTTTTGTGTAGCAGTTAATGGAAATAAATGTATTTTCTTTCTTTCTTTCTTTGATATTTTTGTCACGGGCCAGTATTTTGAGTTTGAGTATAGGGGGCAAGTCTATCGCTGCTTTGTACGACATTGTGACTAAATATTTTGTACAATCCTGGCAAAACTCACCAGTTTCCATCAAATTAATTAATCATTTCACACCTGCTCTATATTCTTTAAACTACAGACGTTTAAAAATATTTTGTTGGTAAATCCCGATTATTATGTATGATGTCCACAAACCGCGAGAGTTTAAAAAGTTTATACCGACGTCTGGTTTTTTTTGCACAATCTGTACTTAACCTGTATGTGTCCTCCCCATGTTCTACTGACATTATCGTCTACTGGCTCTATATATCTCTTTCACTAATTAACTCTCAATTTTAAATTGATAGCTGTGTGTATGAAAACATTATTAATTTACAATTGCAAGAGTACAAAATAGTTACACATCTCATAATTGTTCCCTTCTCCTATTTCGGGGTGAAAGTCAAAATTATTGTAACAAAAATACTATGTACTGCTGCTGCTGTGTAGTGTCGGCTTAGAATAGCACTACCCCATTACTTCCGGTGGGTGTACGTAAGAGGCGACTAACGGTATTGGGGCTTTTTAAGGGATTTTTGGGCGATGTGGTTGGAGACCCATCACCAACAACCTTTGTTTTACCATCTTTTCCCCACGCAACTTCCAAAAGTGGCTGAGGATTTTCTAATACCTTGGCTCTGGCTACCCCTTCTAGGGATTTATAGCCGAGAGTATATGTATGTATGTATGTAAAAATACTATGTCTGTGTTATGTTATGTGATATACTTAGTTGTTTTTTGATACTCAAACTATCTTTGAATTAAAATAACCTAACTATATTTAAAACTCACATTTCTTACGACATGCGCACACGTAACCACGAACCCGCCTCCCAGATACACCCCCGCGCCCCAAGCCAGACCGCAGCGGACTAAAACTATGCTGCAGTCGATGGATTCTGAAATTATTAGAATACTCGTAATCTTTTTCTTTAATCGTGTTTCTTTAATGTTTCTTTTTCGTTAATCTGAGTAGGTACTATTAAATGAACTCAGATTAAAATGGGTGACCAACTAACAAAAGTTTGTAACCAGCCCCTTAGCGTAGAGCATGTGATACCGAGTATGTCACGTGTCTCTTCTGACGTGACATATTCGCTGTCACACGCCTGTTGCTACGAACAGTAGTTTTCAGAGTACTAAGGGTTTGCCTAGACAGTGCGTGCACCTTCACTTTTGTACGAATTCAGTATCACATGACTAACTACAACTCACTCATTAGTTAATTACTAAAATTACCGGGGAGCTATTTTTTTGTTTATTCCTAACTTTTTGAACACTCACGGTCCAAAATTCTTCAAAAGTTTTAAAACTTCTGAAAGCTTGTGCTTCAGAAATATAAATTGATGATGGGAAGAAGAAATAAATATTGAATTTAAGCGGCCATTCAATTCATTTCGTACTAACTTAGGGTCCCTTATGATTATTATAATATTAATCCTATATTTATATACTATATATAGTCAGTAAGCAACAAACACATAAACATATTAACTTTTATAACATTATATGGTTTGCATTTACCTAATTCACGGGTATACATAGATCGGATGGTCTTTCGAGCCGGCTCAGTTACTACAGGCAAAGCTAATTTGTCAGCTAATACGGCGCAAAGAGATGCATTGAGAGTAAGTCCCACCCACTCGCTATTTTAACTCTGTATTGAATACTATAATATTTAATTAACTTACCTAGTGTACTGGTATACATAGGTCGGATGGTCCTTCGAGCCGGCTCAGTCACTACAGGCATAGCTAATTTGTCAACCAAAACGGCACATAAAGATGCGGTGAGAGTAAGTCCCACCTATTCACTATTTTAATCTATACTTATAATAAATCTGTAGAGAGGTCAATTCTGTACATGAAATATATTTTCAAAATAACTATCAGGTGGTGATTAGGGATCGATACTGATGCCAAAAATGCAATCAGTAAAATTTTTGTCTGTCTGTCTGTCTGTCTGTCTGTCTGTCGGTTTGTATGTTCCTTATGGAAACAAAAACTACTCGACGGATTTTAACGAAACTTGGTACAATTATTCTCCATACTCCTGGGCAGGTTTTCGTATACTTTCCAGCAGAGTAGTAAAGGGGAATTTTGGGAAATTTTGGGAAAACGGGAGAAGTTACTACATTTTTTAAGCTTCCGTCGCGTGTGCAGCCTTAATGGTTAAACTTATATAGAAATCATGTATGACGGAAATATTCTTCATAAAATTATCTAAAAAAAAATCCTCAACAGTTTATGGTTTTTACGGTTTACTCACAATAACACGTGTAATTCCTGATAGCTTAGCAGTTCGGAACATTCTGATTATATTTGTTTACTCTTACGTTTGTAAACCTCTCACTCATCCCTTTTTTAAAAAAGGTAACAATATTACCTATTCAATAAAAAAAGAATCATAGAAATCGGTAGAGAAACACCGAAATTATACATAAAATAAGCCATCGCGCCCGTGACCAAAACCGAATCGTTACTAATTTACATATAACATACTAGATGGCGCCAGTAGTTGCATCCTACAACACGTAATGATTTATTTTTTAGATTTTTATAAATACTTCATAGCGTTTTATTCCAAAATTTGCTATTAAACGGAAAAACTGAACCGTTCTTTAAAGCGCATTCAAAATCACCAAACTACACTGTTTAGGGAGAACTATAAATTTAATAAATTGAAAACATTGCGCTGAATTTCACAATGCTTGAGCAGTGACTGAAGAAAGAAACCTCAGATATTTAAAAAAACAGCGCTACCCGTGCGAAGCTGGGACGATCCACTAGTAATAAACATAAACGTTCACGCCGAATAACCCCGAAGGGGTTGGCAGAGGTACTAATACTTCTGAACATCACGTGACTTTGTCACCTGGTGTTCAGAGTACCCTCGTTTTGCATGGACAGTGTACTCACGTGATAGGGGGCAGGCCTATCGCCGTTTTGTACGAATACACTGTCACATGACTAAGTACAACTCAGCCATGTGGGTTTCCTCACGATGTTTTCCCTCACCGTTAACAACCATGATAAATTAACCACACATATGACTTTAGAAAAGACAAATTGGTGTAGGCCCGACCCAGGATTTGAACACTAGTCGTTTGCACGATAACCGAGTGTTCTACCCACTGGGCTATCACGGTTGCAATTCACTATTTTAACTTTGTATTTAATACTATAATATTTTATTAACTTACCTAATGCGCTAGTATACATAGGTCGGATGGTCCTTCGAGCCGGCTCAGCTACTACAGGCAAAGCTAATTTGTCAGCCAAAACGGCACATAAAGATGCGGTGAGAGTAAGTCCCACCCACTCGCCGCGGCACCACGAGACTGCGCATACCACCATGCCTGATAAGGATCTGGGGGTGGTATTTATTTATTTAGATTAGTTTGTTGGTTTCCGCACGTAGCTCCCTAACGGAACTTTTTTACGTGGGCCTTGGCCGTCTTATTCAATTCACCTTAACTCTGTCCAAAAATTTTCAAGTTGTCCTAAGTCTTTTAAAAAGTATTTTGTCCTATATTTTGAGTATGGTCTGTTTAGAGCTTGGCACTCAAACATGACGTGGTATTTTATTTATTTAATTAGGTACACTTACGGAGATTAAACTAAGACTTATATAATATATAAAAACAACATGAACACTCCTAGTCCAAGTTCCAATTTCAACTTCACACAACATTTTCTAATAATATAAAATATGCACAAAAAAACACTACAGATAGAATACAGTTAGTGTAGGGTATTTTGAAAGTAATAGACATAGGATACATCATTTATTTTATTAAAAATGGCCATTTTAAAATGCGATGGTAATTAGAAATAAAAACATTTGATTCAGCTTTGACATCATTTTGAATCGAAAATATTTTGCCTACGATCTCCACAATCGAAATTTAAATTAAAATAGTGTTGGTTTTATTTTAACCAGAGTTTAAGATTTTTCTAAAATGATTTTTTTATGTATTCTTCAAAAACAGATCATATTCATAGTGCTTAATTCTTCATGCAGACACATACTCACACCATAAGCTTCAATTGGTAGGCAGAGACAATCGATTGAAACTTTGTACGATTCTGGCAAACCTCTCTAGCATTATTTATAGTAATGAATCTTTTCTTACAGGCCCCTTAATTAAATATCCCTGTAGCTTAAATATAAAGAATATTATGCTGTTTTCATTTACTGTTTTTACAACAATAAAGTAAATATGAACATATTATACACCTAGTAAGAGCTTACAATGTGAAAGAGACATCACAATATTAATGGATGACCGTTTAATAACACACACATTAAATTAATAATCACAGTAATAAAACAAAATCTGATGTATCTAATCTAGGAGTTTTGGGATTTATGGCCGTGATTATATGTATGTATGTATCTGTGCCGTGTAGTGCCGGCTTAGAATGTCGCTACCCCTTTCTACTCACGGGTGTCGTAAGAGGCGACTAAGGGTATTGGGGCTTTTTATTGGATTTTTGGGCGATGCGGTTGGAGACCCATCACCAAAAACCTTTATTCTTACCGTCTTTTCCCCACTCAACTTCCAAAAGTGGCTGAGGAATTTATAATTCCTTAGCTCTGGTTATCCCTTCTAGGGAAATATAGCCGTGAGTATATGTATGTATGTATGTATCTATTCAAATCGTCACGTCTGACAGTCACAACTATTATTGGGTGTAAGTACGAAGCTGATACAAAAAATAATGACCCCACAATGTTTTTATCGCTATGAGTTTATTTTAATTATAGGTTTCCTCACCGATCCTCATTAAAGACGGGCCCTCCCTCAGAGCCCAGCGCCGCGGCCGCGTCAGTGAGCAGCAAAGTTGGGGTGGAGCCGACCACCGCGCACACTGATCCGCGAGTCGCCGCGTTTAGGAATACCTGCGGTTTTTATATATATTATATATATATATATATATATATATATATATTTGCCGTGTAGTGTCGGTTTAGAATAACACTACCCCATTTCTACCCGTGGGTGATCGTAAGAGGCGACTAAGGGTATAGGGGCTTTTTAAGTGATTTTTGGGCGATGTGGTTGGAGACCCGTCACCAAAAACATTTATTATTACCATCTTTTCCCCAATCAACTTCCAAAAGTAGCTGAGGAATTTATCATTCCAAAGCTCTGGCTACCCCGTTAAGGGATTTATAGCCGTGAGTATATGTATCTATGTATGTACTTAACTACATACATATTTATATATATTTTCAACTATAAATCCCAAACATAGGGTAGCAAGAGCCTGTTAAATGTTCGAAAGAAAGAATCGAAAAATACACATCTGCGGTTGTCATTAGTTTTATCTTAATTCGATTATCATTTTAGTATGACTGTATTTCCATATCTTTCAGAGAAGATTAATTAACTAATTATTTCTAGGTATAGAAGAATAATATAACGTTATTGCAGACTAAGGAATCACCTGTACTTCCAAAAATTAAGACAATTCCTTGCCATGGAGGGCATTTTAAGCTGCCACTAGGCTTTCATCATGGCAATAGTGGTTAATGTCTGCCAAACTTTTACATGATGACTAACTCAGAAATACAGACTAGTAGCAGGATCAGTGATAGGAGGCGTATTTGTTAATTTAATATGTATGTTCGCCGTTTAGTGTGAGCTTATAATGTGACTAACCCTTTCTATCTACATACATACGGCTGTAAACACCTAGAAGGGGTAGCCAGAGCTAAGTAATTAGAAATTCCTCATCCACTTTTGGAAATGTGAGGGGGGAAAAGAAGGTAAAAATAAAGGTTGTTGGGGATGGGTCTCCAACCGCATCGCCCAAAAATCCCTTAAAAGCCCCAATGCCGTTAGTCGCCTCTTACGTACACCGACCGGAAGAAATGGGGTAGTGTTTTTCTAAGCCGACACTACACAGCAACCTTTCTACCTACAGGTGTCGTAATAGGCGACTAAGGGTATGGGGCTTTTTAAAGAGGTTTTTGGGCGATGCGGTTGGAGACCTAACACCAACGAAACCTTATTTCTAATATCTTGTCCCCCTATCGACTTCCAAGTGTGGCTGAGGAGTTTTCTAGCTCTGAAGCTCTAGCTACCCCTTTTTGTAATTAATGGCCGTGAGCATATGTATGTGAGTTCGAGGGGCTACCGTGAAATTCAAGCCAAGTTGTAGTTTGGTGACATTTGAAAATACAAGCTAACACTGTGTGACATGAAAACTTCTTATACTAACATGAATATGTTTGTGTACCTATTAAATAAATAAATAAAATAAATAAATAAATACAAAGTATGTATATTTATTTATTTATTTTATTTTATTAGGGAAATCAACAGCACATAAACATATAAGTTACAATTAGATAAATACAAAGAAAAAGTCAATAACAGACATCCACAGAAGATACAAAAAACCATAGTACATACAGATATGTTAGTAAAGTTGTAACATAAAAGGTGTAGAGTGATTGAATGATTGATTTATGTTATATGTAGAGAGAGGTTAGAGGTTGGTCGTTGATGGAGTTTATAATTACAACGGGGTTTAGAGTTCTAGTGAATGATATTTGGACGCATTTACTAGCATTCACCGAGATCCTGTTCTGGTCATAATACTGAGCAAGACGATTGAGATCCGACTGTAGCTTATCGCAATCAGTATTATTTGCTACATCAAGGAAAACCTTTTTATCATCCGCATACAACAAGAACCTGCATTCATGAAATACTGTATAAATATCATACAGATAGGCATTGTAAAAAAGAGGGCCTAAATGTGAGCCCTGAGGTACACCCGAAGGGATATAATAGAAGTCCGAATTATACCCACCGACGACTACAGCATGACATCTGTTAAAGACGTAAGATGTTATCCAGCGATGGAGGTCACCATGTATTCCAAGATAGAATAGTTTGCGCAGCAGTATGATATGGTCAACACGATCGAAAGCCTTCTCAAAATCAGTATAGACTACATCAACCTGCTTACGTTTGTCCATATTAGGAAGAACAAAGTTCAGGAATTCAGTCAGATTACTTACAGTAGATCGGCCTTTGAGAAATCCGTGGTGCTGTGGCGGTATACCACGAGATATCAGATAAATGCAGTTATAAATAGCCTTTTCGAATACCTTACCAAACACATTAAGGATAGATATCGGTCTGTAATTATAGATCTTATTTTTTGTATCTTTTTTGTGCGCTTTCTTCCAAATTGTAGGAAAAAAGCCTTCTTTAAGGGATCTATTGAATAAGATACATAATTATAAAACAATACTGACCTCGCAACCGAACGGCGTAGAATGTATCTCTAGTGGGGCTCCTCTGTCCGGCGGTGGCTTCACCAAATCATACAGCTCTGACAACGGCCGAAGAGTTTTTATATCTGGGAACATGTTATTGTGACTAAGTATTTTTGATGTTGATTATTTTCTGTGTCAAATTTAAATAATTAAATTAAAAAAATATTGACAAGAACTTTTGAGCGTTATCATTATTATATTTAAAAATCAAAGTATTGAGAAATAAGAATTGAGTGTTTAATATACATACATTAATGTTTATGTTGAATCCAAAATATTTGGGAAACGTAGATAAAAATAAAAATAGTTAAATATGCGTGTATCCAAGACAGTAAAACGAAATCAGTGGGCTTTCTCTACTATCATTACAATCCATGTTTGCTTTATAATCACCACTTAACTTTCATCCATTCTCTCAATATGAGTACTTTAAGCGTTTTAGTCAAGAAACACATACAAGCCGTTATAAACTAATAGTCTCTTTCAAAGCTTATACCAACCTGCAGCGTCATCGTCGTCCAGCTACACAGGACTTGCTCCACACATCTATCTATGAGCACACACTTTCATACTTTTTTAAAGATTTTTAGTAAATTTTGGTCGATGCGGTTGGAGACCTGATGGTGATGACCTGCCACCTTTATTTGACAATGATTTCCCCACTCAACTTCCAAAAGCGGCGGAGGAATTTATTAATCTGAAGCTCTGGCTACCCGTTCTAGGGATTTATAGCCGTGAATATTTCTATGAGTGCACATTTCCATACGTGCCCAATTCTACCAGTCATCACACGAACTAGGTAACTGTGGTCTGAACAAGTGTCTCTGTAGTAAAATTTGATAGGCTGAACCCACCTGTATGATGAATGCATGCATGTTCTTTGATATGTGATACATTCTGCACGTCATCACGCGAACTTAGTAACTGTGGTCCGTTGCAGTGTTCCTATAGTAACATTCACTCAAAGCTTGAACATCGAATAATGTTTGTATAGTAAAATGTAATCAAAACTTAAACCTACCTGTACCACCCAAATCGATCAGCACAAAGACAGTTCCAAACCTTTTTCAAGCTTTCAAGTGATTTTTGGGCGATGCAGTTAGAGGCTCATTATAAAAACCTTTGTTTTACAATCTTGTCTCCACTTAACTTCCAAAAGTTGCTGAGGAATTTCTTATTGTGAAGTTCTGGCTACCTCTTCTAGGGATTTACAGCCGAGAGTATAAGTATGTACGGACTAGTTAACTGCGGTCTGAACAAATGTCTCTATAGTAAACATTATCAATAGTGGCTGTGGAGTTTCTTATTCTGAAGCTCTGGCTAACCTCTCTAGGGATTTATAGCCGTGAGTATATTAATGTTTACACTTACGTGACAGCGACGTTTTACGAACTATGCAACTATGCTCTGAACCACTAGTACAGTAGTATTTAAAAGCCGCAAACCCACCTGTACCACCCAAATCTATCAGCACAAAGACAGAAAGCAGCGCCTTCCCAGCAGTTTGGTTGTCCACATCATCTTCTTTATGTCCTATGGTCCAACTGTACAGGACTTGCTCCACACATCTGTCTATGAGTCCACATTTCCATACGTGGCATATTCTGCCCGTCATCACACGGACTAGGTAACTGTTGTCTGAACTGTGGCGGGTCTGACTCATCTTTGTTAGCTCGGTGTAGTGGTGGTCTGCAAGAAAATTGTATGAGGGTTTGAGTATAAGTTCATAATATAATAGATTGGCAATGAGAGATAAACGTAATAGTTGCAATGGTCACCCATTCACGTATACTGTAAGGGCCTATAACGGTTTGGCATCAAATGGGAACATGAATTCTGTCTTGTTTCTGTAAACTCTAGCATTGAAATATCAAAAAATATGTTTTATTGATGAAATTATTATTATGCAACAGTACAGAAACAAACTAAATACATATACTTATGGTTCTGAGACGAAGGGTTACTTGTGGTCCTTTTGCCGTTCCTGTAAGAACAGACGTTTGGACGACATGGGCTCATATTTAAGTCATAAATACAACCATAGATTTGATTGTCTCCACAGTAGGATACTAAAATAAAACTTTTGGTTTGCCAATTCTCTTGTAGAAAAGGAATAGGTATAACAAATACAATCAAGAGCAAACCAAAACCTCCTGTATCTTCTTATTAATCTGGAAATTATAGTTTCATCCTATTTTTGGCGCGCTCCCATGAACAAAAGACTCGGATTACAACTAGTGTAATCATGGTAATATTTCACAAAGCCAACCATTACCTTAATATATACTATTAGCAATCTTATTATTGTCGCAACTGTATTTAATGTACACAACATGAAAATACTAACCAGAAGGACTCTCAGGCTTTTCACACGTGACATATATTTCGGGTAAATTCATATAAAACTGTTCATTGACTATCGACTTCCCCCTAAGCTGGGCCAAGATCTGGGCCTGTTTCAACGGTGATAGGAAAGAGCCGTGGGTGAGGACCCACCGGTTGGAGAACTTGATTCCTGATGCTGACACGGTGGTGATCTTGGCTTGCTCGTCTTCGGAGTAGTTGTAGGATACCATCACACCTTCCACTGTCATTTTGGCTGTAACATTATAGATGTTGTATTTAAAAACGTCTGAGTACAAGTCGGGCTCGCGTAGGATGGTTTTTACACAATTTGTAGAAAACGGCATTAAATGAAAGTTGTATGGGAGTCTCTATTATGTATATTTTTAATCACCATATATATTGACGACTATAGAACCCAAAAAGAGGTAGCCAGAGCTTCGGAATCATAAATTAGGAAACCATCGTAGGCAATATAAAGATTGTTGGTGATGGGTATCCAGCCGCCTCAAATTATTTAGTCATTAGACTAAGAAGTCCCTAATCTCTAAGTCCCCATTTACGACACCCGCGGGAAGATATAGGTTAGTGCTATTCTTACTGGACACTTAAGTGATTTAAGTAATTTTTGGGCAATGCGGTTAGAGACCCATCACCAACAACCATGAGAAAAATTTATTAATTTTTCAAAAGTACCTGTGGGAGTCATGTTAGAGCGCACACTACTGCGGACTCAAACGCACATAGCAGCGTCTCACTCATATTCCTACATCGCGGAGTGTAAATGTTTTTCGAGTTAAGCATAGATACAAATTATAAGTTGGTACACAGCAGGGTGTACTGGCCAGTATATCTTTGCTGTTTCCACAGTTGTGACCCCTCGATAAGAACACAAGCTTCCTTCTACTACATTTCTCGATCTACCCGCAATTTCTATTCCTCGCTTACCTCACCACACATTCATTCACACCATTCATTCAGCAGAGCATCTACAGGCATGCAATCACCGGCCTCACTGCTCACACTGAATTTGGTAATTGGTAATAGGTACCTCCTAGCTTTGATATCGTCGTATCGACTAGGAGGGGAGTACTGTGGGAGTCATGTTAGAGCGCACACTACTGCGGACTCAAACGCACATAGCAGCGTCTCACTCATATTCCTACATCGCGGAGTGTAAATGTTTTTCGAGTTAAGCATAGATACAAATTATAAGTTGGTACACAGCAGGGTGTACTGGCCAGTATATCTTTGCTGTTTCCACATACCTAAGTTAGTTATTTAAAGTACAAAAATATTATATTTTCCTGTTTCTGAGCTAGGAAATTTACACAGCCTTATATTACATATACTTCTGAGGGATCTCATTTCCACTGCATTAACTCTACTTTCATGCTTCTTCTGCCATGCCCAACATTCACTACCATACATCAGTGTGGGAACCAGAACAGCATTATGCACAGCCATTCGAGCCTTTTCTGACAACGACTGGCTGAACATCAGACTGTTCATGGCTCCATTCACCGCGTTTCCCTTTTTAACTCTCCTTTCAATATCTTGCTCACATTTTCCATCCCTAGTAAACAAACTCCCCAGATATACAAATTCTTTCACTTGTTACACTTTCTTACCATTTATAGCAATTTCACATTCTGTCATACTTTCCTCTCTTTCAAACACCATTGTTTTGGTTTTGTCCACATTCACTCTCATTCCCTTTCTTTCGAAAGACTTACACGCAATGTTCACCATCTCCTGCAACTCATTTACCGTTGATGCAAGTAATACTTGATCGTCAGCGTATAAGAGGCATTTAATGTTAATTTCAGTCCATAATCACTTTCGCGCAGTTCTTTCAAACAGTCGTCCATGAACAAATTGAAGAGCCACGGAGAAGCCACACAACCCTGTCAAACACCCCTAGAGATCTCAAACCAGTCCGTGTCTTCTCCCTTCACTCTCACACATGCATTGGAATCCTCATAGAGTGACTCCAATGCACGTATAAGTTGGCTCCCCAAACCGAACTTAGACAACACCTTCCACAAATACTTTCTTACTACTCTATCATACGCCTTCTCCAAATCAATGAAGGTGCAATACACTTTTTGTTTTTTGCCAACAATTTCGCTGGGATGCACCTTAAGGATAAGACTTGATTCATACATATGGGATGTCCCCTCCTAAATCCTGCTTGTACATCCCAATTTTTTTCATCCGTGTCTTTCTAACTTATTATATTAACCAATTCCTCTGATTCGGTGTATGTAAGATTTAATAGCCACGATTGGAGTTTTTTCTTGCATTCTAAGTTATTAAAGTTATATAATACTAGTAGTCTATTAATTTTATCATATAAGTATGGTCCTAAAAATATAAAGAATCTATTTGTAATGAAAAAAATTGCACTATATGTTTTCGAACATACTATATCCTTTCACCTCCTATTTAGTAATATCATACATACATATACTCACGCCGTTAATTCCCATTGGGGTAGGCAGAGACTATCGATCGCCACTTCGTACGATCCTGGCAAACCTCTCTTGCTTCGTCTACATCCATCAATCTTTTCATACATGCTCTTTTATTCTTCATACTTCGGACGCCTGCCTTTTTGAGCACACTTTCAATTTGGTCCAAGTGTGTCTTTCGTGGCCGTCCTCTACTAACATTACCTTCCACATTAGCTCTATAGATACCTTTTACCAATTTCCTATCATCCATCCTCTCGATGTGCCCAAACCATCTCAACATTCCTTTTTCTATCTTACTTACAATACTATCTTTAACACCACACCTTTCACGAATAACATCGTTCCTCACACGATCACATAACCTAACATTACAAACTTTTCTGAGGGACCTCATTTCTACTGCATTCACTCTGCTTTCATGCTTCTTCTGCCACACCCAACATTCACTGCCATACATAAGCGTAGGAACAAGAACGGCATCATGCACAGCCATTCGGGCCCTTTCGGACACCGATTGACTAGACATTAGGCTATCCAATGCTCCATTAATCGCATTACCCTTTTTCCCTTTAGTAATATCAGGGTTGAAGTATAAGCTTGAATGCTGTTTTAGAACAGTAAATATAATAAATAGCTGGCGTACAGTTAGCACTTCGCATTGCTAATATAGTTCGGTAGTAGGGAAATAGAAAGGGCGCGCTGTAGCTACTTTAAGTAACGCTCTTTATGCTCGTTTCAGTTTTAACATGGTGGTTATGCCAGCACCTCCCCAGGATTTCATTCAATAAGTCAGTAAGGATTATCTAAGTGCTTGATAGATTTATTATTATTAACTAAATTAATTATTGCTAAAAAAGAAAAATAAAATAATAATTATTATCTTAATAATGTTCTGGAAAAATAAATTGGTAAGTAATTGCTTGATTGCTCAAATGCTGGAGTTAAATATGTCGAAATCATTTTGAATTTGATTTTATTCCCTAGAAACTCGTAATTATAAATGAATTCTGCCTGTAGTTAGTTCTGGCCTGAGCAACATTTATTTATTTATTTTTTATTTATTTATTCACATTTACAAAAAAATGCCATTACAGTGAACACCAATGCGACATTTTTTAAATATACTAAGTACACATAAATGGCTAATTAATATACATATCAAATTACAATACAAAAAATAAAATTATATCTAAAAATAAAAACAATGATAAATTTACTATCAAATAACCTACAAATAACCAATTTTACTATTAAATAATATCTAATAAATTATATATTCATACTCACTAATAAAAAAAATACATAAAAAAAACTTTTTAAAATGAAAATATTACTCTGGATTACCGTAGCATATGTATTTTGTAACTGCTTATTCAAGCTCGCTCATGTTGCATACTAGGATGTCGACCTCATCTGCCAGTATATTTAATAGGCGAATGCCTCTAGTAAGGGGTGCGTCGTTGACCAGAGCCGTCTGTCCCAGCGGCACCTCGAACATTCTGTTCTTGCGGCGGCGGAGTGATCTGCTTGGGACAACTAATTTTAACAGTTTAAGCACCTCCGGGTTGTATTCCAATCCACGTACTACTTTAGTAAGAGACATCACCAGGGCTACATTTCTTCTCACTTCGAGTTTGTTGTACCCTACCATTCCCAGTACAAACAATGTTGGGTACATGAGTGGATAGAAAGGGTATACACCGTACAGTTTTAGGTATAAGAACCTTGTGAATTTGTTCTGCATGCGTTCCAACATCACAATATATTTGTCTTGGTGAGGACTCCAAACAATTGCATTGCATTCCAGTTTACTTCTTACCAGGGCATTATATAATGTTCTGACGGCCACGGTATTAGAAAAGTTCTGACATTGTCTTAGAATGAAACCCAGTCTTTGGAATGCTTGCTTACAGATACTTGTAATATGATCTCGGAAGTTCAAATCACTCCTGAACTGCACCCCGAGGTCTCGCACAGCAGCAACCCGCGCCAGTGGTACTACCCCCACTCTGTACTCGTAGTGTAGTGGATTTCTGCCGCGGCCATAGCTCATAACCTCACATTTATCGACGTTGAACTGTAATTTATTTAATCCACTCCAATTCATTACGTTATTGATATCCCTTTGAAGGAGATTGCAATCTTCGACATTGGTTATGATTCGTAACAGTTTGAGATCATCTGCGAACAGTAAGCAATTGGCGTTAACTACTGATTTTGGGAGATCGTTAATTAGTATTATGAATTCTAGGGGCCCTAGGTTGCTGCCCTGGCTCACGCCTGAGTGCGTATAGTACGGCGCAGATAGACATCCGCCTACATCGACTACTTGACGTCGGTCCTTTAAATAGCTTGAAAAGAATCTTAGTACAAGCGGAGTACAGCCGGCTGCTGCCAATTTTGAAAGCAGGACGTCAAATGCTTTTCGGTAATCGAAGTAAGCGACGTCAACCTGCGCTCCGGAGTCCACCGCTGGGGCCACCACGGACATAAAATCCAGTAGATTAGAATTGGTACTGCGTCCCGGCCGGAACCCGTGCTGCTCATCCACTAGTTGAGGTGTTACCTGTCTCAAAATGCACGCTTGTAGAGCAGATTCAAAGACTTTTGGGAATGTTGAGAGTACTGCTACTGGTCTATACTTGTGTACGTCTTCGCTTATTTTTCCCTTCGGAATTGGTGACACTTTGGATATTTTCCAACCATCTGGGTACTGCCCTGTCTCCAAGCACCTGTTAAATAAGAAGTGTAAAGGAGAGACAAAAGCCTTACTACAATCCTTCACGAGAAATGGTGGAATACCATCCGGACCTATCGAGTGTTTGGCGGGAAGACGATTAAGCGCCTGTAATATCTGGTCTTTATCAAGATTTGGCATGTGTATGCGGGCGCCACCGCCACCGTCCGCTGCGCTGTAGGTGGAACTAGCGCGCTCAACGTTTAGATCTGGTCTCGCCGGGTCGTAAACTGACTGAAAGTAATCTGCAAACACTTGCGTATGTAAACATGTAATAAAGACCTCTGAGTTTTGTAATTCTATTACAGAGTGCATTGATATGGATCTTAAAAGTTAGAGTAACATCGAGAGTAATTACTAATAAATAAAGGAAAGAAAAATTTCGGCACCAGGAGGGATACGAACCCGCGACCTCGGGTATACGCCCCCGTTGCACTTGCCAATTGAGCTACCGTGTCAATTGCTGCCAGCGCGAAATTCTTCTATCCTTTATTTCTTTTACACGTTTTAGTAGTGTTTGCGTTTCCTACCTCCGAATTTTTTACTAATTCGGAAGGCCACTTGTCTATCTTTTCAGATAGAATGCAAATGTTGAAAACGCCTAACTATCACATAATTTAAATCTTTTTGTTCATGAAAACCTCATGTGGGGATTATTACTAATAAATAAAGGAAAGAAAAAAATCTTTTTTTTCCCGCCTGTGTCGAAATTATGTAGTGAGTAATTCCAAGATATTTGATGTTCATTGCTTTAGAGGTGGTTGAGCATTGGCTTGGTGCGCTATCAGTGCAAGTGCGGTGATGTGCATAAAGCGGGGTGTTTGCAAGTAATGGTGTAGAAGCGTTCCTTGCAAAAATCATATACATTGTTTTATCAGTGTTCAAGGACAGAAAATTATTAAGAAACCAGTCATTTACAATATTAAAGCCAGCTTGAGCGAATTTATAAGCTTTGTCTATTGTTTTTGCAGGAAAAAGTAAGGCTGTGTCATCTGCATATGAAACTATGGTGCTGTTATTAAGTTGGAGATTACATAGTTCATTAATATAAATCAAAAATAAGCTGAGTCCCAAGATCTGAGGGACGCCACAGGGGTGGTTTTTTGAAAAAATGCTATAATTGTCTGCAATTTTTACGCACTCTACTACTCACTACGAAGTCTATTACTATGATAACTTTCGAATAATTTTAACTGAGTATCCCGAACGCCGATATTTTCAAATTTTTGCAATAAAATAGGAATTGAAATAGTATCAAAGGCTTTTTTGAGGTCGAAAAAATCCCTACAACATGCATATCTTTGTCCAAATTTTGCACAATTTCATTTGTAAGGTAATGGACTGTGTCATCAGTAGATATTTTTTTACGGAAACCAAACTGGCTACCTGAGAGAAAGGATATTTCATCTAAATATTTTATTATACTACAGTTCATTATTTTTCTTAAATTTTAGAGAAAGTGGGAAGTAGAGAAATGGGTCTGTAATTATTTGTTTGGTTTTTATATAAAAACCAACAAAATTATGAAATTAACAGGACCAATGTAAATGCATCTAAATGTACGATTATATCTTTTAGACGCAGTTCTTCTCCAATCAGTGCGACATACTATATTGCCAATACTCCCATTAATAGAGATAATACGGTGAGAGAGTTACTCTAGACTCAAAACTTACATTTGAACACCACATTGAGAAAATAGTAGATAGGGCTTACAAAAATCTAGGATTCGTCATGAGTCTGTGAACCATTTACTGACATCAACTGCATAAAGACAGTTTATAATACCTACGTTCGTACTGATACATAGTAATAATTTTATTTCCCAATTATTTTAAATATATAAATAGCCTGAATAATATTCTGTGGATGTTTCAAATCAATATACTGCCCATATCTAGCCAACAATAAATATACTTTTGTGGTTTTGGGACAATATATGGGTTATGTGATGATATGTTTTAGTAGATATAGATTCTGAAAATCGAAAAATTTTGATTTACCAATTTAAGATTTTTTATACTAGTAAGCCATGTTTAATTATTACAAAGGTGACTGACTGAGTTTTTTTGAGATAATTGTCTGTAAGCGATAATGACGTAAAGAAATTTGTCTTGTTGATTGATATTTTATAAACCAAAACATATGACCTCAATGAGACATATTATGAACACGATATTCCTAAGTAGTTATTAGTCCTAGGTAATTATTAGTACCTCTTCGGGAATATTCGGCATGTACACTTGAGTTGAGAGATGTTGTGATCTTGAGTGAAAGAATTATTATTACTTAATAAAATTTTCAATTAGCAATGTGTTTCTTAAAACATGTTTATGATTCATAAATATGAAATTTATGAAAATATAAATGACTACTTTTAAAAGGCATATATTTAATGCGGCGACAAATTGATACCATTCCGGTCGTAAAAAAACTAAAAATGGATAGTAAATAATCTACTTTGGCGACTAATTAGAGGTAGCATCTTAACTAGAAAGCGGCGGCTTTTTAATGAGTTTGGAGGTTTTATTTAAATTTTATATAGCAGTGATTTTGTTTTGTGGCAATTGAATTTCTTCTAAGGGACAAATTATTGGCGGATAACAAAATTAAAATAGGCTTTCATAAATTCTAAAATGGGGTTGTCTATAAACATGACCAAGGTCTGAAATAAATACAAACAAGATCTTAAAAAAAACCTACCTGCTTTGAGTAACAGGCAGGGTGTTGACGTCACCCCGCTTAGCGGGGTGCCTATTTTCACTCTAGGGGACAAAAGCTAACCCTAACCAAACCTAGCAAAACTACAATCGTTTATTAATGCGGGGGGCTTTGCTCCCCTCCTGCCCCTCTGTTTTCCTTCTCTAACTTATTTGCATCTGCCCATTAGGCTGGGTGAAGCAACTTTTAACCTAACCTAAATTATTTTATTTTTACTTCATTACACAAAATATGTAATTTATTTAATATTATAGTCACAAAAACTTGCCGATTGCTATTGGCTAAAAACGCGCTCTACCCCCCGCTCCGCAGCCTCCGCACTGCTTAGACACACGAGCGCATTTGCCGCCTTTTCAAGAATTTACGAATCTGCCAATATTCTAATATCCAAATACATTATTATAATACCCATTTTCAGTTTTAAGCTACCTAAAAATCGCTGCCAGATGTGTGTTTTTATGATGAAATTCAATAGTTGCCAGTGAAGAATGTATGATATCCCCTCGGAAAAATTAGTCGCCACATTAGGTTTTATAATACCTTAACCAGTTTTTCACTGATCCCGCTTGATATATTTGATACCTTACAGTAGCAGCCGGTTTTTTAGTTTTTTGATCCTAGCATTTTGTTGCTTGTATAGTTTAATAGTTGCTAAGATATTTAATTACTACAAAGTTAGTTTTTTTGTGACTTAATAGAAAGTTGCCTAAAAAGGATTTCAGTTCCCGTGTTAAATATTTGCCCTTTTAAAATTTAGGGATAGCCAAATGTTTAATATTTACTCCTTTGCTATTGCACACGTCTAAACCAACGCAACACTTCAATGAGAGCATCATATGTATCGATTTTTTATTCTTAGACTCAATGTCGTACTTGAAAAGATAATCATATACTTCAAACACTGTCCTTAATTTGATATAAATAACATGCGTAGGTTGACTTTCCTCAGAAATTTTCCCTCTTCTTTCACCACTTGATTTGCTCATACGTCATAGAAAGCTCTCATGCAATTTTCACCATATTTCATGATACATTACTGTATCGCAAGGGTTGTCATTTGTCTGGTATTAAGAGGCGCTTCAATGTATAAGCGAAAGGTCGGAAGAATCATCATTTTTTATTATGTTATTAGAGTTGAATAGAGGGTGCGAAGTAATATGAGTATGGGACGTATAGACCGCACCCAAGAATAAAATGGTCCTAATGAGATGTATTCAGCGGGTGGTATATGTGATGATATTAATTTATTTGTGTCTATATAAGGGAGAGGCTTCGACCATCATGCCACCGCTATCGAAGCGCCTCGAGTCAGGGCGCCCGCGGGGTTAACCAGTTAGATACGAAATTCCATTTTTGACAGGTTTTTCTTCATGTAAGGTAAGTAACATTTTTTTAAGATTTTAAATATAGAATTACTAACATGATAAACGTTTTGAAAATATTAAAAAAAGGTTTTAAACTTGTTAGTATTAATGTGTCTATCTTACTAATTTAATAATTAGAGTAATATTCTTACAGCAGTTAATATCATGAACAAAATCGAATTGTGATCATATATTACTATATTAATGATAAAGTCAACAATTCAAAATTATTAAGGCTTCTCTTTTTTCCTATGACTTTCAAGTATAGTTAATTGATTTTTACCACCAAGTTATATGTTTTAAACTCACTCCTTACACCATAAGATAATACAACCGCGAATAGGCGCCACATATTAAACATGTATTTTAAGTTTCTTATAATACATTTCTATAGATAGAATAATCTAAGATGTAAAATCTTCATATTATTTTGGCTCTGTCTTTCCGATATGTCCGACCAACAGGTCATTTCTTTCTACCAGTCGTCTTGGTTGCACCACACGGAATTTAAATTCGTTTTGTTCCAACGATACAACTTTTAATAACTCCCGAAAGACCATAGAAAGAAAATGAAGTCCGGTAGGTTTTCTACTCCTGTTAGTCCTCTAAGACAGCAGGGCGGGAGGACCGGCCGACTAGTTAAGAACGATTTTTTTATATGCTGTCACTTATAATATAACCTAACTCAACAATCATAACTAAATTGTTTCATAAGAAAAAGTCTTAATCAACATCAAATAATCGATCAGTACCGTTTTTAATGTTAATTTAGGGAAAAACTAGATCTTTTGTTATATAGAAATGAAGAGGCCTTAGAATCTTGAGAAGTATATCGAAAAATTAATTGGTTTATTGGAATTCATAAACATTCCATTCCAGTTAATTTGGGGATAAAAGAAAAATAATCAAGTTTCGATAACCAACCAATAAGGTTTCGTTTGCCAAACCTCTTTTCCGTTGTTGTCGTTGAAATTTCCATGTAACCAATCAAGGAGGTTACATTAATCAACAGCCAGTTTTACCGCCCGATTACTTACAAGAAACGGTTTAATCAAAAACGTATGATTGAATCGGAAAATTCCAGTAACTTCTGATATTTTCTTTTTATTAAAATGAGAGTAAAAATGTAGAGATTTATGTGTATTCACTGATAATATGTATATTTCTTCTAACCAACTTTAAAATAGATAAGATAGAGAAAGTTATACAGCACGTTAATTTTTGGAGCGTATGCATTTAAAATCATATGTGTCAAATTATAAGGAAATAATATTTTTTTTTGGTATTTTATTTGATTACTTAAAAATCCCAACAGTCTTAGCGGCAACACACAAGATCCACTTAAAAAATGGTAGTGATATTCTCCCTCGATACTGCATAGCTTTTACCTCTGTTTATTAAAGATTAATTTTATTCATTTAGTATTTGAACACGTCTATTGCGGGTACGATGGCGTCAAATTCAATTCGAGATATGACGGAAAAACTACCGTGCAGTAAAAATCTCCTAAATAAATAAATATATTTATATATACGGACATATTATGCACAGATAAAGTTAGCCCCAAACTAAGTAAGACTTGGATTTTGGGATACTAACTCAACGATATATTAAAAATATGCCGTGTAGTGTCGGCTTAGAATGTCACTACCCCTTTCTACCCACGGGTGTCGTAAGAGCCGACTAAGGGTATGGGGCTTTTTTAAGTGTTAATTGGGCGATGTGGTTGGAGACCCATCACCAACGATACTTTATTTCTACCATCTTGTCCCCTATTAACTTCTAAGTGTGGCTGAAGAGTTTCTAGCTCTGAAGCTCTGGCTACCCCTTTTTGGGATTTATGGCCGTGAGTATATGTATGTATGTATGTAAAAATATATCATAAGCATATAGATAACACCCCCGGATAACAAACAATTATTCACAATAATCGAATAAATCTTGCTCACATTGGGATTCGATTCTGCGACCCCCGGGCCAAGAAGCTGGTCTCCTATTCGTTAGGCCTTGGAAATTATCATCAAAATAATTGTTTATAATTATGAAAATATACATATACTCACGGATATAAATCCCTAGAAGGGGTAGTCAGAGCTAAGGAATTGGGAATTTCTCAGTCACTTTTGAAAGTTAAGTAGGGAAAAGATGGTAAAATAAAGGTTGTTAGTGGAGGGTCTCCAACCGCATCGTCCAAAAATCTATTGAAAAACCCCAATACCCTTAGTCACCTCTTACGTACACCTCTTATAAATATCTTGAAGTAAAACAAATCGTACCGTCAATCGAATACCAATTTATACAGTAATTTATCAGAGCTATTATTCGAATGTATTCCCCTACGACCTTAAAATGGTATCCTTGCCCGAATTCGGTCATCATCTATCAAATCAAAGCGGTCATTCGACTTGGCCCCAATCGGCACCAACAGCCATTACCATAGACTGAGCGGTAAGCGACGCGATAAGCGAAGACTTTTATACAAGTAGAAGTAGAACCAACCCAAGAGAGGTATTAATTATTTTTTAATTTACACATACATACATTCATACATTTACTGACTACTGTATAATTGAAATATTCTTTAGTCACTTATGTAAGTTTAATTTCATTTTGTTACTATTTTGTAAATTTAAGAGTCAAGTTCTGCATTCATGACATTAACCGTCAAAGGGATGGCAAATATATTAGTACTTCAAAACTTCACGTCACATTTACGTCTCCTCGTTTTCAAATTACCCACGTTTTGTTTGGACAGCGCATGCACGTGACTCCTATCAAAAAATAGCACGATGTTTTCCTTTACCGTTAACCCCTTGATAAATTTACCACACTCATTATTTTAAAAAAGACACATTCGTGTAGGCCCATGTATATTCACTGCCTTTTCGCAGCGAAATCTTTTTTCATTCTTTAATAATTATATCAATCCGTGATATTAAATAGTGTAAGCACTATTTATTATGGTAGAATACAAGTACTGTCGCCCTTCTTTAACTTTAATTCAGCAAGCTTTTCACACATGTCCCTAATACATCTTGGTGCTTCGGTAAACTAACGAATTTACGATAGTGTGCCCGTAGAATTACATACTGTTTGACTAAATTGACAATCTGATAAAATATGATAATTAGCTAGAAAGCCGACAATCTCACGGTACGTCACATTTAAAACTTAGGCTCTAAATACTAGATCAAATCGCTAACAACTCATACTAATGGCTACACCCTGAAAGAGAAGGGACAGCGACACATAGTCTACCAGATCCCGTGCAATTATCCAAGCGGTTGAAACCAGTCGCGACCAGTTAGCAGTTTTATACCTAACTAGTTATCGTAATTAATATCGTTGCAACACCTTTCCGAGATGCGATTAGTTCATAAAACTCGATGTACTCCGGTCGAAGCCAAACACGGTAAAGAAATGCCACTGGTTGAGCGTTCTGTGAATTTCGTATCGTATTAGCCGAAGATACAAAAACTGTACTATTGCGATGCTTTGTATATACATATACTCACGGCTATAAATCCCTTGAAGAGGTAGCCAGAGATAGGAAACAAAAAATCCTCCGCCACTTTTGGAAGTTGCGTCGGGAAAAGATGGTGAAATAGAGGTTGTTGGTAGCGATGGGTCTCCAACCGCATTGCCAAAATCCCTTGAAAGTCCCAATACCGTTAGTCGCCTCTTACGTACACGCACCGGAAGAAATGAAGTAGTGCTTACCTAAGCCGACACTACACAGCTTACTATGCTATGTGTCAGTAAGAATGACTTCAGACTAACTAATAAATCTCCTACATTATGCTGTGTAGTGTCGGCTTAGAATAGCACCACCCCATTTCTTCCGGTGGGTGTACGTAAGAGGCGACTAACGGTATTGGGGCTTTTAAGGGATTTTTGGGCGATGCGGTTGGAGACCCATTACCAACAACCTTTATTTCACCATCTTTTCCCCACTCAACTTTCCAAAAGTGGCTGGGGAATTTCTAATTCCTTAGCTCTGGCTACCCCTTTTAGGGATTTATAGCCGTGAGTATGTGTATGTGTGTGTGTATATTATGAAGAATTCAGCACACAACTTAGTTTGCCCTCACCAAAAGGCTCGAGCATAGGCTAATTTAATTAGACTGTAGTGCACCAAGCTGGTTGGCAAACATCGGCTTAAGTTTCCCTACAAAGCATTGATTATTCTAAATTTTCGGACATTCATGTAATTCAGCCTGTGACCAAACCGGATTCAGACGTTTTTCCTATAGACAACATCACGAACTTTATAATTTTATGTAATAAAATATTTATAGTTTTACAATTTTATGACTTTGGCCCAACTGTTTGTTTTTTTTTACTTGTGTAGTGATTGTTATTTAAATTGTTAAAATATTAAGTTTGTATAAGTTGCACTAAGGGGAGCCACCACCATCGTGTGAAAATGTATAGTGAAACGGTACGGTGCTTGACGTTTTACTTGGATGTCATGACATGTGAGGAACGAATTGGATAGGATATGGTGTTATTAATATTTCCTGCTAAACGTTACGGTTAAACGAGCTAAAATAAAAAGGATATTTAAATGTACTGTTACGAATATTCGGAAACTAATTATCCCACCAAAAACATTTTCATGTACAATGTTGCCAAGACGAGCCCATATGACTCGCACTGTCAAAAAGTTATCAGATCTCATGTAGAGCCAAGCTTCTAACACTACACGCCGAAACTCTACAAGGCCTAACTTCACAAACTCTACACCTTAGTTAAAATATGTGTGTACTTTTATTGTTGTGTGTGTGCTAATACTAACTTACATACAAAATTTCAGCTTTCTAGGACATTAGAAAATACCCTAAGAATTTTGATGATCATTAGTGAGTCAGTGACGAAATCAGCGTTTTTTATATACAAATTAAATCTGAAGTATAAAAGCTAATGTAACTAAAACTTCATATGTTCAATAAGTCCACTATTGACAATATATCCCGAAAATTTTATTGATCTACCATAATCCAAACCCAAGTTATGAGGGTTCAAAAAAACGACGAAGCGCCTCGAGAAAAGGTATGTAGTGCCCGTGCGCTTCGCTTGGCTCGTCTTGGCGATTCTAATATACGTGGTTAGTCGTTTTCATTCCTACGATCACCGAAGATAGAAATAAATTATTATTTGATTATTATATCAAAATCGAAACTCGCATATACGATACGACACATTTTATGCATTAATGAGGCATTTATTTTTGAAACTACAGTTGAAAGTTGGAAGGAAGATGTGTGCTGGATTCTACTAGTCTATTCTTTTATATAAAAGAAAAATGATAAAAGATAGAATGTGTTCCATATTATGCATTGAACAAATATAAATAAACCATCAAACTTCTTTACTTTAAACTATTTTTCATCATAGGTTTAGACGATACACCTGGAATCTTGCAGTCATAAAACTCTTTTCTAACCTAACTAATTATTTACAATCAAGAAAGATGCATACATACATATTCTCATGCAATCAGTTCTCATTAGGGTAGACAGAGACTATCGAACGCCACTTTATACGATCCTGGCAATCCTCTGTAGCTTTATTTACATCCATCAATCTTTTCATACATGCTCAAGAAAGGTAAAATGGTTTCAATGAAACATACATACATATACTCACGGTTATATTTCCCTGGAAGGGGTAGCCAGAGCTAAGGAATTATAAATGAAAATTTGTTTAAAGGTAGTTTTGTATTGCATTTCAAACAAATACTATTAAAATAAAAGTAATTTATTATTTTTACACACATAAAAATCTAACAGACTACAGTTACCCGACTAATATAAAACCGCTCAGTTATTTAGTTATTGCACTTGTATGCTGATATAAATCAGTCCTCTTAGCTGGCGATTCGTTTTACACGTAATTAGTAAAAAATATAATTTACAAGCACCATGTAAGTTTCCAAGCATAGTATAAAAAACAGTACATAAACTCAACGGTATGGCACTAAATCGCCCCCTGTAGACATGTTACATGATTCACATGTCCCGCACATGGAACAACCGGAAGTCAGTTCGGATCTTCTGGCACTTACGCCAATTGGCATGATGAGACTTCCGGTCATGTGATACACCATCTAAGTCTCTGCCATTCCATCAATGCAAGATTTATATCTGGTTGCAAGTGGTATGAAAATATATGGACGTCTAAAATTAGCGTAGTTTTTGTAAAGGACGTAATTCCGCGTTGAAATGGCACTTTGATGGGAAAATTGAGTAGGTCGGTTTTTTCCTTTATAAAGTTTTGAACACCTTAAATATACAACATATACCAAAAATTAGAAATTAGAAATTAAAAATATTGACTTAGGCTTGGAATCGTTAACCTATCAACCTCTAATCGAGTTTTCGAACGTAGTTCACATTTCACATTATCACATCAATATGTCACCTAAACATTATTTATTTATTTCTTAATTCAAAAGAGGCATTTAAAAAAACTTTACTAATTGTATCGTAAAAACGGCCAATGCGTTCGCAAGTTGATGCATCACCGAGGGGCCCAAGCCCAGGGTAATTTTGCCAAGCCCAACGCGGTGACCTAAAGAGAGATGGCAGACAAGGATGACCACCGAGATATTAATCCAATTACAATATCATATATATGTCGCAGTCGGATTGTATAATCCGCCATTTTACATTACGGCTAGCCGTTATCTTAAACAGCGCCGTTTTGTATTACGGCGGTTCAAGCATTAGCCGGATTGAATGCGGCTAGATATAAAACCGCCGGTTTGCATCCGGCGCCATATGTCATTCAACACGACTAGCCATAATGTATAAAAGCGAGAGATCAGCCGCCACTGTGAAAGTTTTTAGTTCCGATTCTAAACACTCGTAGCGCTACCTGACATAACAACAACAATGGCGAGTGGCTTGTTAAATTGTGAAGTTTTGGGTGAATTAAACTATGAAAACGTTATAAATATGGCCGTTTACAGTGACTTTGAGAAACAATTTCAATACAGATTTAAAATACAAATAATGCATTATAGTTGCTCGCTTCGCTCGCTCGTTTTATACATAACCTAACCTAGCTAAATGTGACCTAGCTTTTCTCCCCTGCAGGGGGCTTTCGCCCCCCGACCCACCCAAGCAGAACTTCATTGTTTTATGAAGACTAATTATATATAAACATTATGATTTTAAATGGTATGTGAAATATTTTCGGACCTCCCATCTCTAGGATAGGAGTTAAAAATTTATGTAAGAAAAAGCGCACCCAAGTATAAGTATGATGCGGCTAAACGTGGGCCGCCTTATTGAAGAACGTATCGCAATAACAATCCGGCTAATGCTTGAACCGCCGCATTACAAAACGGCGCTGTTTTAGGAAACGGCTAGCCGTAATGCAAAACGGCGGATTATACAATCCGACTGCGACATATATAATTTAATATATAAAATTCACGTGTCACAGTGTTTGTCACCGAACTCCTCCAAACGGCTGATTTAAATGAAATTTTGCATACGATTCGATAGGTCTGAGAATAGGTTTATAACATTTTTTGTACTTTTAAGTTGAAGTCCTTTACTTGTTATTTCAGCGTCCAGGAAAGTAAACCTTCGATTGACAGTTATAGTTAAGAAACATATACTAACAGCATTAATGTTCCATTTTCAAATTGACCTCATGTCACTGTTCCTAACTTCTAGACTGGATTTCTTAACGTAAATTATTGAATGAAAATGAAAGAGAAGTTTAAAAGGGAAGTTGTTTTATAATCGTCAAACGCTTTGAATGTTAAAATTTAATGTTTTACCTAAAACTGTACTCTCTCATACTCGATCTTAGTTAATAAAATGACTTTTACGAGAACCAAGAGACGAGTCTCTATGAATTTCATATTAACAGTTAGTTTCATGGTGACTCATAATATACTTCATAAAACGAAAGTTTAGAGAGATATAAAAGAAAGATTTATGGTAACGTACAGACATACTTACAAGCATGACGTGTCCCCGATAACATCAAGGTGATATATGGGAAATCGTGCAATGGGTCACTCACTAATTGCTCTATAACTACTTTAACCATTGTTTATCTCAAACAAATTCCAATGTAGTATAAGCCATAGAGCCTAAGTTCTTTGAATGAGAATATTGCTTGTTCCGAACGCCGCGATAAGCCCACCACAATAATATAATGACTCTTTTGCCTAATGGGCCACATCCTGAACGAATATCAGTCAATGGTATGAACTCGTAAGGCACACTAGTTTTTTCCTCAAAAGTCGTTTATGACGACAGTGGAATTCATAGTGGGGGTCCATCTTTTGAAATATCGAATTTTGTGTCAAATTTATTCTTAATTTGGAATATAAATGGATGCAGTGAATGAGGTTGCTTTGTGAAGGTTTTAGTGCGACGGACATGCATGGGCTGAGGGCTTCTTGTGTGAAAAAAAAGAAGTCGTGTACAGAAGAGTGTTCGTGTTGGAGGCACAGTTTTGATTGCTTGATGCGATAACGTTTAGGTGAGTCCGTTTTGGAATTCTATTTGTACCCAAAATACTCCTTATATAATGTTCCTATACATATGTTTGCTATGCTTTGTAATAGTGATACTGCATGCTGTATACATATATTGCGATAGGCTCTGTAGTCACGACAATTTCAACGAAAACAATATTTCAGTGTCACATAAAGCCAAGAAGGCACGCCCTAAACTACTTAAAAATAAACGCTACTAAGGAGAGCCGCCTTTTAAAGAGTCACGTGTAAAGTAACCAGGTGGTAATTATTTGGTCACGTGGTTTAGATAGGATATTTTAAACATTTACTTGACAAAGAAAATATTAACAGTTTATTTACACGCAGTCTTATTTACATTATATATCAATTTATCCAGCATATTTTTCGTAGTTTTGTAAAGTACGAGTACATCATTTTACAATGGACAGTACATACATACATACATACATATAATAAATAAAGCATAAATAAAGGAAAGAAAAATTTCGACAAAGGCGGGAATCGAACCCGCGACCTCGGGTATACGCCCCGACCTTAGGCGTTTTCAACATTTGCATTCTACCTGAAAAGGTAGTCAAGTGGCCTTCCGAATTAGTTAAAATTCGGAGGTAGGAAACGCAAATACTACTTAAACGTGTAAAAGAAATAAAGGATAGAAGAATTTCGCACTGGCAGCCAATTGACACGGTGGCTCAGTTGGCAGAGCGTCGGGGCTTATACCCGAGGTCGCGGGTTCGATTCCCGCCTGTGTCGATATTTTTCTTTCCTTTATTTATTCTTTATTTATTAGTAATAATCCCTACATGAGGTTTTCATGAACAAAAAGATTTAAATTATACATACATATACTCACGGCTATAAATCCCTAGGAGGGGTAGCCAGAGCTAAGGAATTAGAAATTTCTCAGCCACTTTTGGAAGTTGCGTGGGGAAAAGATGGTAAAATAAAGGTTAAAAAGCCCCAATACCTTTAGTCGCCTCTTACGTACACCCATCGAAAGAAATGGGGTAGTGCTATTTTAAGCCGACACTACACAGCACATGGACACAATGGACAGTAACATGAAGAAAAAGTAGTTTTTGCCCGTGATTTCATCTGCATGGAATAGTTAACCTTAGGAACGCTACCAACATCGCCCGTAAGCTTTTAGCCTGTTGAATCCTTATCAACTACAATGCCATAAACGATTAGTCACTAAATCTATAAGCTCGTAATCTAAGTAGGCGGGTATGTTTTAACGGAATAGTCAGTAAATTTAAACTGTTACGTTCTAAAAATGTAAGCAATTAATTATCTGTGGGAGTCATGTTAGAGCGCACACTACTGCGGACTCAAACGCACATAGCAGCGTCTCACTCATATTCCTACATCGCGGAGTGTAAATGTTTTTCGAGTTAAGCATAGATACAAATTATAAGTTGGTACACAGCAGGGTGTACTGGCCAGTATATCTTTGCTGTTTCCACAGTGGTGACCCCGACGTGATATGAACACGCAACTTTCTGACTAGGAGGGGAGTACTGTGGGAGTCATGTTAGAGCGCACACTACTGCGGACTCAAACGCACATAGCAGCGTCTCACTCATATTCCTACATCGCGGAGTGTAAATGTTTCTCGAGCTAAGCATAGATACAAATTATAAGTTGGTACACAGCAGGGTGTACTGGCCAGTATATCTTTGCTGTTTCCACAGTGGTGACCCCTCGATAAGAACACACGCTTCTTTCTACTACATTTCTCGATCTACCCGCAACTTCTATTCCTCGCTTACCTCACCACACCATTCATTCAGCAGAGCATCTACAGGCATGCAATCACCGGCCTCATTGCTCACACTGAATTTGGTAATTGGTAATAGGTACCTCCTAGCTTTGATATCGTCGTATCGACTAGGAGGGGAGTACTGTGGGAGTCATGTTAGAGCGCACACTACTGCGGACTCAAACGCACATAGCAGCGTCTCACTCATATTCCTACATCGCGGAGTGTAAATGTTTTTCGAGTTAAGCATAGATACAAATTATAAGTTGGTACACAGCAGGGTGTACTGGCCAGTATATCTTTGCTGTTTCCACATATCTATATTTAAAAAAAAATGTCTTCTTTTTTACTTTTTGTTATTGCAAAGAACGAATTCTCTTAATATTAAACACATGCGTTATTTTCGCTTATATCTGTTGAGGAGTCTTAATACCTTTTAACATAATAGAACAAAAATTGCAGAGGGATTTAAATTACAATTTCCCGTAATTCCCGTTCGAGTCAGGATATCAGGGTTTTTTTCTTATTGTTCATCGAAAGTAATAAAGCTACCGGCCAAGTCTCAGCATTTCTATGTTCAGCCGGTTAGGATGTGCGCTGTCTGTCATTCAGTCAGAAACGGAACGATTTTTTATACAGAGATGGTGAGATACAACAAAAAATAATTATAGGAAGTTCAATCTATTTTTGGAGATAACATTTTTGTATAATGTGTTACGATCTGGCAGTATAGATTTTGATTTTTTTGTGATTTTAACTAACTTGTGTCAAATATATCGAAAAGAATACCTTTCATTTTCCCAGGGAAAATCATAGAAAAACTAAATAAAAAATACAAGGACAAAAACTAATTACTAACTGTTACACCTAAATACAAAAGATAATGAATGCCGAAAATTCGGCGTCATTTGGTATATCAGCGAAACTGGCATATATGCTGAGGTAATCCTTTTGTTTTTGAGTACTATAAAAAATATTTTGTATTTTTTATTGAAATTTATTTTGTAAAAGTAAAACAATCATTAAAACACTTTTATTTAAAAAAAAATAAAAAAATGAGGAAAGGAGAACTTGGCAGCTTCTCAATCCACTTAATTTTTATTTTGTTACTTTAAATCTCTCACATTTATAAATTGACTGTTTCACAAGTTTTACACTAGAAATATGTGGTAGTGAAAAACAAAACAATAATCCAAGAACATATTCATTTATCATACAAAGCATACTTTAAGTCTTACTTACATGTCACATATACTCATGCCACCAATTCCCATTGAGGTAGGCAGAGACTATCAATGGCCACTTTGTACATTCTGGTAAACCTCTCAAACTACATTTTATTCTTTTACTTCATACCTTTAAGCTTTATTTAATTAGTATTGATAACAAAGATTTGGTGCTTAAAATTAATCTCTCATGGCTGTTTCTTATGAATTGTAAATGTAATATGCCAAAACTTTACTAATAAAAGACCAACATATATATACTCAGAGCTATAAACCTCAAAAAAAGGGGTACTCAAAACTGCTGGATTAGAAATTCTTTGGCCACTTTTGGAGATTGAGTGGGAAAAAATCTAAATAAAAATTGGCGATGGCATGGCCTAAAAATTACTTAAAAGCCCCAATACTCTAATTCACCTGGAATTGGAAGAAATTGGGTTATTTTTTATAAGCCAACTCTACTAAGATATAAGTATAAGTAATGAAGTATAAGTCAATAACTGAAAAAACAGTAGTTTGAAATTTTAACACAATGTAGAAATCAACTTTTTTGTTGGTGACCCATTATTCTTTTTTTGTTTACCTCCTTCTGAGAAAATTTTTGACATTGAGGAAACACTATTCATATTGAGTGACAATAGTTCTTTTGAATGTTTTTGTTTTATCTTATAACAGGGCATGACTTCAAATCAGTTGGCCAAAAGTTATGAGGTTTTGACAATGTCACAGCCTAGTTGGTAGCAAAATTCTGGGCCCAAGGGTTGCTGGTTTGTGTCTCGCTGAGGATGTTCTTCATCTTCAACATTATTTATAAGTGTATTCAACAATATTAACACGCTCATCGCGAAAGCCCATTTTTGCATCTAGTCAATGTGGCGCAACGAGATCTTAAAGTTCTCGTTGTGATCCACGAGGAATGACGCAACGAGATCCAATAGATCTCGTACGACTTGGTCACTTCAAACCTCAATATTTCAATGAAATTAGGAAAAAAATAATTTTTTTTTGTATGTTCAGGTAGTGGATAAACAGACCTTTCAGCAAGTGTTCTTCGCCTCGAGTTATCTAAAAAAATACTGGAAAAATTTCAAAATAAAAAAAACGAGAACTTTTGGGTCTCGCTCCGCACTAGATAGCTAAAAATTGCGAGTACTCTTAGATCTCGTTTCGCCGATATTGCATAGTATCGATAAAAAAGTAGTGATGGGAAACAATAAGAAAAACAAAATTATCGATACTGAACCATATATTAGATAAGAACTAGCAAGTAAGGCATTACAAACTTCTTAATTAACTTTTTAATGTTTTTCATTAAAACAGGGAGACATAAAGTTTTATTACATTTCACACAAAAACCCTTAACCTGTTTTGTCTTTTTATCTGCTTCTTTGCTAGTCATTGTTCTTCGGGCCTTTTCGTAGCAGCTCACACAACGTCTCTTCTTGGTATTCACTATGTATTTGTGTTCAATGGTCACTTCCGGATCATCTTTTTCCAGGTTAAAAGGAACTCCTGTGAATTTCGTTACAATGCTTTCAATAAAAAAATTCTTTAGTATCTTATTTTTCTTCTTATTGTTATACACCACCCATGCATTAACTACAGCTGTTGCAAAAATTAGTTCCATCATCAATTTACGAAACCACTTCTTTCCCCTCTTCAAGGTGCTGTAATAAGATGATATTTGGTCACTGTAATCAATTCCTTTTCTTCCATCATTATAAAAAAAATCATTCCGGTTTCTTTATATGTTCCTCCCTCCCTCGCCTTGATCTGGTTTTCGTTATAAGTTTAGCATCATGATTTTTGCATGAGGTAATCAATTAATACTGCTCTTTTGTCCACCCACTTTATAACTTTTACTCCTGTTCTTCTCATCCTTCCAATAACGTCGCCCTTTTTTATCTTTCTTGCCACAACAGACTTTGGCATACCCCTTCTGTTTGCTCTGAGAGTACCACACAAAAAAGTTTTTCTCTTTAATAGTTCTTCAGCAAGTTCATCGAAAGTTGACACGGCACTAATTAGTTTCTTATCAAGCTTCGCACGAGATTGCAACGGGATCCCTTGGTTCTCGTTTCGCACTAGATGCAAAATTTTACTATTTGGTCGCAACGAGAACTATTAGATCTCGTTCGTTTTCATCCATAAAAATACTACTACTGATGTACCTAATGTCAGAAAATATATTTATCTTACTCTATCAGTAAAGAAACATACAGAAATATCATTTGCCAAAACGGGATGAACATAAGATTTCTCTTGCGCGATACTTGAACGTCACAAACGAGAACTAAAAGATCTCGGTCCGCGTTGAACGTGTTAAATAAATCATCAAGGTAGTATCCTGTACCACAGTTCATGGACTTGTATTGTACAGTGTCTAGGGACTAACTTTATCTGTGTTCTATGTCCATATTTGTTTATTTATTTTTAGTATCTGCAAATCATTTAAACCATAACTTTTTAAGTAAAACTCTCTATTGCATTTTTTTTATTGTAGTTGGGAGATATCAACCAATCAAGAAATGCATGTTACATACAAGATGTTATGACAAAAATCTCAGCACATGAGCCAGCCAACAAAAAAAATATGCGCAGGAAGATGTTAATGTGAAATACACAAGATCTTTTGCAAAATATTTGGTGTTCATTTCATCTTTAGTTTAGACAATGTATTGGTCCCATATAAATATTGACAAAATATTGTTTTGAGTTAGAACAAAACGCTAAAAAATATACGTTTATAGAAAAAAAAAGTCAAAAAGTTTATTTTCAAAATAAAGTTAAATACTAACATTTTTTGAACGTCATAATTTTAAATTTATCATTAATCCGTTGCTTTGGAAGGTGTTCGTAAAGAGAAGAAGCAACAAAAAAACTGTTTACATTCACATTTTTTATTTTTTTCAAAATATGGTGTGTACTATTTTGGGTCATAGTTTTACTTCATGAAAGATTTTCTATGCGACCAAACCAAACACTAGTTTGACATAATTAAACTAAATTGTCCATCACAAAAACCAATCACATAACGTGAGAAAGAAATCCTCACCAGACAATTATTCCTGGGAATAACGAGGGAAGATTTATAGCTTTACGGACACTGTCATGTGCGCCTTGGGTCCTTGTCGTTTTAAAAGTCTTGAACACTGTAGTGAGATTTCTTTAAAAGCATTGCTTTAATTGCCTTTTTAAAGGATGCCACAGGCAATTCCAATAAGTCAGAAGGAAGTTTGTTGAATATTTGGAGGTATAGTCCCATAAAAGAGTTACTTACTTAATTAAGTGTCCACTTCGGTACGTTTACACAATCAAATGCTTTTGTGAGGTCACAAAATATACCGAACGCATCCCGGGAGTATTCCCATGAATTAAAAATATATTTTATTAGTGACACTCCTGCATCTACAGTAGACCTACCTTTAAGTAATACCATATTGCTCGTCATGGAATATATAATGTTTGTTGAAATATAAAAGCATTTGGTTGGACATCATTTTCTCTGATAGTGTATCGCTATGATATGTGATATGTATGAATTGCTGTGTAGTGTCGGCTTAGAATAGCACTACCCCATTTCTTCCAGTGGGTGTACGTAAAAGACGACTAACGATATTGGGGCTTTTAAGGGATTTTTGGGCGCTGCGGTTGGAGACCCATCACCAAGAACCTTTATTTCACCATCCCCACGCACCTTCCAAAAGTGGCTGAGGAATTTCTAATTCCTTAGCTCTGGCTACCCCTTTCTTGGGATTTATAGCCGTGAGTATATGTATGTATGTATGTATCATTTTCTCAAAAACTTTACTGAGAACTGGTAAAATAGAAAAAGAAATAGGCCTATAATTGGTAAAGTCCTGACTATCTCCTGATTTATGTAGTGGGATGAGCCTACTTAACTTCATACAGTCTGGAAATTCTCCTATACATTTGTTAAAAAGTATCGTTAAACAGGGAGTGATTATATTTATTATTCTGTTTATGACGAAAACTGACATTCCTGTTATGTCTTCGGTTTTTATAAGGTTAATGGTTTAAAAAATTTTAATTATATCATTACTGTCAACTTACTTAAAAGAAAACTGTGCTGTTGTTTTGGTAACATTTTGTTCCAACAACTCAAGAGCTTTTTGGGAACATGTCTGAGTGGGGGTATTTATAAAATAATTTTCAAAAATGTTAGCAATTTGTGATCTTGACTGTATCAGTTCATTATCTCATAATAAATTGAGATCATGTGGGTATTTTAGTTTTCCAGTTTCACTGTTGATTATTTTCCAGACGGTCTTACTCTTGTTAGAAGAATTCCTTATTTTATGTTTTATAGATCTAGACTTAGCTTAACCACAAACTTTTTTGAAAATTTTAGAATATTTTCTGACATAAATAATAAAATCTTGGTTGAAGTTATAGGACTTTTCTCTATGAATGTTATATAGGTGATCTCTACTTAGATCTAGACTTAGCTTAACCACAAACTTTTTTTAAAATTTTAGAATATTTTCTGATATAAATAATAAAATCTTGGTTGAAGTTATAGGACTTTTCTCTATAAATGTTATATAGGTGATCTCTACTTATTCTAATCCCAGCCATGGCCCATTCAGCAAAGGAGCATTTTGTATTACATAGAATACATATTTATTTTATTTTGTATTACATACACATGAAATAATTCTCTTGTCCTAGTAATATTTGACAAACTAGGCCATCCTTAAACAATATATAGCAGTTCAAATTTTAATGATGAATTATTATCATTTCATAAGATACTAATTTTAATATTTTTGTACTCTGCTGTTCCGTTAATCTAAACTAGACTTTTATAAGTTACTTTTGTGATGTCAAATGTTTGCAAGTTAGATGAACATAAACTTGTTCAATTCAAAATAGAAGATCCATGAGTATTGTGGTAAAGTTTGGTGTACTGAATAGCCTGTAGTTATAAAATTAATTGTAAAAATGATATGAATTATAATAGTATTACTGAGCAAAGACTTGTCGTTAGAGATTCTCATATAGATAAAAATAAAAATGTCAGTGGTAATGTTAAGACTTAAATTACAGAAAGTTACCTTAAAAATATTTGAGATAGGTTTTTTATTTATTAAAATAGTTTGAGGGTACTTATATAATATTATTAGGTTCTGAAACAGTTAATTTTGTGTTTTTACCTAAATTGACAACAGTAATTACTGTAAAAATATTAACCCTATATTATCATCAATTGAAATATCATGACAAACATTTAGTAACTATTTGATTGATATTCTTAAATGTATAACTCAAGATAAACCTTTAAATATATATAATCACCACAATAATCTCATTTTTATATGCATTTTTTAAAATCAACAATAATTGGAACAATGCTTTTAAATAAAAAAGACTTGCAAACTTTACTAGGTATTTCAGTATACTTAAATTTTTGTGATAACATTCATTGACATTATTGAGCATATTCTAAATAATAAGATAAAACTTACTTACATTTTATTGATGATCTCCAGTCAATAGATTTTTCTTCAGTTTTGCACCACTCAGTTGTAGAAGCAATTAGATAGTATAATTACTATTTTATCAGAGATTTAGTTATGGACCGATTAACCTTTGTATCGCGAAATTGTGCGCTTCAGACCAAACCTAATACATTGAACTTTTTACTTATTGATAAGATTTTAAATTTTGAGTATGTTATTATGTAGTTAATATCTCTGGTCTAGATCACTATAACGAAAAAATCGTTGCTCTATTAGTTTATTTAATACCTTATTACAGCTTTCCTTGAACATGAACACTTTACAAAAGTTTCTTAAATAAAAGTAAACTCTTTAGTTTTGTTTTAGGGTAAGTTTTGTTTTGCTAAGATTTGTTTTTGTTTTGTTTGGTTAATGGCTTCTATCGAGATAGTCACAATTGTTTTGCCAGTGTCATATAATAGAGGTCACTTGTCACTGCAGTACATATTAGTATTCTTGTTCTTGATTCATGACAATCGTAGAAATATCGTCATCTTTGCTACTTTTATCATTATCAACATATCGACTGCCGCTTTTGTTGTCGCTACTATTGGCGCTGACCGAAAATCAGTGTTGTGAGGTAAAACCAAGGTAAAACTCACAACGTTTGCTGAGTCAGTGCCTTTTTGCTGTTGGAGGGCACAGAGAGATGTTTGATGTGTTCTTGGTATTTATTTTTATAGTGTTTTTTGTCTTTTTTATCTTTAGTTTTTAATCACTTTTTGATATTGTTATTTAATTTTTGTTTTGTGTTTTTAATTATTTTAGTGTATTCTTTATTATTTTAGTGTTTTTTGTGTATTCTTTAACTTTTTTTATTTTTTATTATCTGCATATTGTTAGTTTTTGTGCCTTTTATGCAGCGAATAAATGTCTCTGTTTCTTTATTTTATTTCTTTCTTTCATTAAGAGATGAATAAAATAGCCAGATTTTTAAAAATGCGTCCCTAAGCAAAGATAAGCCGACTTTACATTAACAAGTAAACTGAATTCAAGTTTTTTTTTCGAAAGGATTGGTTGCTGCTGGCCCTGTGGCCTGTGTAGATTCACCATGCTTTGAAGCGTTCCGGGCAGCTGAGGGCCGCCTTGATGATTGGTGGGGCGGGCATGATGGGGCAAATCGCATGGATCTAAGTCTAAGATATGAAGACGTTTCCTTTGGAAAATATTAGGATGGTCTAAACACAATTGACGTTTCACTGAAATGCCATTAAGTGTGGGATAATTATACACCTATTACTTCATAAAAAAAGAAAAGAATAGAAAAAAAAATCTTTTTGCATTTGCAATGAAAATCTTTTTTCATTGCACAGTGAAACACATCATCACCATCATGTAGTCCGGTTATCCCTCATCAGGGACATAGGACCCGAAGAAGAGATCTTCACTTTTCTCGATTTTGTGCGGCAGCTTACAGGTCCTTCCAGTTGAGTTCAGTTGATGCAGCCTCTGTTTCAACTAAGCGCCTCCAGGTGGTACGGGGGTGACCCGGCCTTCTTTTGCCATACGCTCGCCACTTTAACCCTTGTTTGGATAGATGAGTGTCTGGTCTTCTCAGTACATGTCCATTCCAACGCCATTTCCTCATAAAGATCTCCTTGTCAATGGGCTTTTGGTCAGTCAACTCCCACAGCCTAACGTTAGTTATGGTTCGCGGCCAGAAGATTCCCAGAATGCGTCGTGAACATTTGTTCACGAAGACCTGTAGCCAGGGCCGCGCCGCCCTTGTGTGCGAAGTGTGCGGCGCACACAGGCGCCAGGACTATAGGGGCGCCGCGCCCGCGCCACCTAAATTATTTTTGTTACCTACCTACCTTGTTACCTAAAAGATTTAGAAGTAAGTAGGTAGAATAGGCCCAACATACGCCTTGTAAACAACAAAACATCTATTGCGCTCATTGAACAAGTCTCTCAATATTTAATGTTTATTATTATTCACGTTTAAGGTTTCATTTTACGCTTAGGGTTTTATTTTACATTACTTATGAGCTCAAAGTTAAAACGGCGGCAGTTCTTTTGAGCCGAAGAGGCGTCGAGTTTGATTAGTATGTATTAGTTTAGTGAGTTCGTGTTGTGTACGCAACCCGATGCGATGCGTGCGATATAATGAACGAGAAAGCCAAGACAAAACAAAATAATTGAACAATCATTTGATTGCAATTGTATGAAGGTTGATTTTTTATAATAAATAGTTAAGAAAGATTTGGTCTGGTTACGAGAATCTTATCAGGAAAAGAAAACAAGAAGAAGAACGTAATAAAAATGCAACTAAAATTAGTAAATAGTTTACGGCACAATCATCCATTTGGACACCATCATAAGAGACAGAAACCAGTCAGGTCATCGATGAAAGTGTTATTAAATCTGATTAAAAAACGTTTCAAGTAGTGGTTGGTATGAATTTTTATGTTATTTCCTACACAAATATATATAAGTTCTGTTTAAGATATAAAACAAAAAACTAATTTTGAATAGAAAAAAAAACTTTTTCCCGGCTGTTTTAGAGACTATGTGGAAGGAACAGACATTAATTAATTATATTTTATTTTATGTACTTTTTACCAAATGCTTACACCGTTACACCCTTAAGCATTTAGTTAAAGCTGTGATTTAAATATTACAAATTTATTACAGTCAAAATTTACAATTAAAAATATTCATTAAGTCTAAAATCGTTAAAAAACCGGCCAAGTGCGAGTCGGCTCACGCACGAAGGGTTCCGCACTACCATCTATAATAGAAAATTACGTTTTTGTATGGGAGCCTTCCTTTGCTATTTACTTTACTGTTATTAAATTATTTAAGGTGATATACAAGTAAATATTCTGTAAAAAAATTTAGCGTCTACTTATTAACGTTTTTAAAATTGAGCAATAAAATACAATAAAAACACGATTATTGTATGAAATGTTTCACGTTTTATGAGATACAGCCTGGAGACAGTCAGACAGATAAACAGCAAAGTCTTAGTAATTGGGTCCCGTTTTACCTTTTGGTAGGGAATTTAAATCTTTTTTTTGTTCATGAAAACCTCATGTGGGGATTATTACTAATAAATAAAGGAAAGAAAAACTTCGACACAGGCGGGAATCGAACCCGCGACCTCGGGTATACGCCCCGACGCTCTGCCAACTGAGACACTGTCACGGTTCTTTATTTATTATTTATTTGTAATAATCCCCACATGAGGTTTTCATGAACAAAAAAAAGATTTAAATTATGTGATAGTTAGGCGTTTTCAACATTTGCATTCTATCTGAAAAGGTAGACAAGTGGCCTTCCGAATTAGTTAAAATTCGGAGGTAGGAAACGCAAACACTACTTAAACGTGTAAAAAGAAATAAAGGATAGAAGAAATTCACACTGGCAGCCAATTGACACGGTGGCTCAGTTGGCAGAGCGTCGGGGCGTATACCCGAGGTCGCGGATTCGATTCCCGCCTGTGTCCAAGTTTTTCTTTCCTTTATTTATTCTTTATTTATTTTGGTAGGGAACCCTAAAAAGAGGCGCTTCAGAGGTTCCGCACACAGGCGCTGCCTGGGGTCGGCGCGGCCCTGCCTGTAGCTTGCTGGTTACTTCATTTTTAACGAGCCATGTCTCGCATCCGTACAGGAGAACTGACTTAACATTAGAGTTGAACACTCTGATCTTTGTACGCGTTGTTATTATGGAAGACGTCCACACCGGTTTTACTTGGGCGTACGCGGCTCTTGCTTTGTTGATGCGCGCCTCTATACCTGCTTCCGCTCCCTCTCTGGGGTCCACGACACTCCCCAGGGAAACACAAAAATAAAAATACTAACAACAAACAAAAAAATAAAATAAAGAAATAGCGCTAAACAATAGTAATAAAAGACTGTAAGTAGAAAAACCCTGTTAATATTATAAATGCGAAAGTTTAGATGTTTGGACGTTAGTGTGATTGAGGTAAAAAGGCTTCTCAATTACAGAACGTATATGAATGAAATTGATCAAAATGCTAGATCATGATCGAAATTATAACAAAGGATACTTTTAATCCCGAAAAAAAATTGTTAATAAAATATTCACGCCTGATTGAACTCAGAGTACCGAAAAAAAACGCCTAAAGTTTGGCATAAGAAAATTTACAGTACGAAGTCTGTCGGGTCAGCTAGTAAAAACATAAAAAAGCAGCCCTAAAATATTTATTTTAAACTTTAATATTACGGTTTTGACGAGCAAGCACTGAAATTAATGGCATCATATCTTAATAAAAGAACTTTAAAGGTTGATATTAATGGAACCACGTCGGAAGGATCGGAAATAGAGATGGGCGTTCCTCAAGGTTCTATACTTGGTCCATTACTGTTTCTGATTTACATTAATGATTTACCGTTTATGGTACAAAAGTATTCTGAGATAGTTACGTTTGCAGAAGACACATCTTTAATATTTAATGTAGCGAGATCCTCTACATCTCTTGACGACGTAAATAAAGCTATGTCACTGATATTGCATTGGTTTACTGTAAATAACCTGGTTCTGAATGCCAAAAAAACTAAATGTATTAAATTTACTTTACCGAATGTTAGGCAATTTGATAACAATATTGTTATTGATAGTGAAAAAGTAGAATTAGTGAAAGAGACAAAATTCCTAGGGATAATAATCGATTCTAAGTTGCAATGAGGACCCCATATACTAACACTTTCTAAAAGGCTGAGCTCAGCAGCGTATGCCGTGCGTAAGATTAGAGAAATAGCAGACATAGAAACAGCTCGCATTGTGTATTTCAGTTATTTTCATAGTATAATGTCGTACGATATTTTATAATGGGGTAAAGCGGCAGATGTTCATAAAGTTTTTGTCTTACAAAAGCGATCTATTTACATGTTGAGGTCGAGGTATTCGTTGCGCGAAAAATTTAAAGAAATTGGCATTTTAACTGTCCCTTGCCAATACATATTTGAGAATTTAATAAAGTTAGTGATAGGCATACTGTTAATACTCGAAAAAAGGAGAAACTTAAAGTACCGAAGTGGAGACTTAATAAAGTAAGTAACTCCTTTATGGGACTATCCCTGAAAACGTTCAACAAACTTCCTTCTGGCATATTGGAATTGCCTGTGGCATCTTTTAAAAAGGCAATAAAAGCCCTGCTTTTAAAGAAATCTTACTACAGTGTTCAAGATTTTTTAAACGATAAGGACCCAACGCGCACATGACCGTGTCCGTAAAGCTATAAATCTTCCCTCGTTATTCCTAGGAATAATTGTCTGGTGAGGATTTTTCTTCTCACGTTATGTGATTGGTTTTTTGTGATGGACAATTTATTTTAAATATGTCAAACTAGCGTTTGGTTTTGTCGCATAGAAAATCTTTTATAAAGTAAAAACATGTTAATAAACTGAAATTGTACAAACCATGTTTTGAAAAAATGAAAAATTGTGAATGTAAAGAGTTTCTTTGTTGCTTCTTCTCTTTACGAACACCTTCCGAAGCAACGGACTAATGATAAATTTAAAAAATTTTACGTTCAAAAAATGTTAAAAAAATATGTAACTATTATGCCCTGTGAATTACCATCTTAAGCTTTTTGTAGGTAGTCGTAACGTAGTACTTGAACATGGGCAGCAGGTTAAAAAGTTTTATTGTTATGCTTTGGAATCTGGAAGCCATAAGCGGGAGGCCTAGTAGGAGCACTATTTTATCGTCACGATATCGGTTAAAATGAGACGACAGTACACGATACTAAGTAAGTGCGAAAGAGATGACTGTTTTATACTACGCGATATCTTGTTAAAAGGTAGCTCGGTACTAGCTCTGCTGGTGATATTAGAAGAGATATTAATCTGCGTTGTATCGGCTTGGAATACCACTAATCCATTTATTATCGCGAGGGTCGTACAAGGCGAATTGATGGGCGATGTGGTGAGCCTTCACAAACAATCCTTTACTTTATTTCCTTTCGTCTCGCTCAACTTCCAACTTGGCTGCAGCTTTTTTTCCTACCCATGTGGATTTGTGGCTGTATTCATAGATAGATAGGAAGGTATACAATAATCTTACACATTAGGCTTATTACTTCTGAATGATCACTGCACAGCCTTTTGACAAAGAAAGCTGAATTTAAGTACACCGTAGATTCCTTTGGTGAGTTACATAAGACGGAATAACCTCTCTTAATATATAAAAGTGAAGGTTCTGATCCTGACTGACTAACTAATTATCGCACAGCCCAAAGCCTTGGGACTAGACTATTAAATTTTATTCCTTTCGTAACCCACACATCACCGATTCAACGTACGTTCTACCAAATCATCGTATATATTGTTACGTACCGGGTTCTTAATTTGATAAATACCAGTCACACTTTCGTGCAATAAGGTGTAATTATATTTATTGACCAATAACGCACTTTACACAACACAACAAACACTATCGATAATTAACTATCGATACTCGCACTAATTAGCAACACTAATTTACTCCGTTATAGTAACACTGTCCACACCGTTAAGCTTATTTCCGTAATCCGTATATCACTGCACTGTCGTATTTAATTTCTTCGCTCTAGTATTTCGCTTGTTCTCGCTTTAGTTCTTCGCACTCGAATAACTCCGTAGCACGCGTCGCTCTTTATATATGCCAAATCTCAAATACGCGAATATTACAGAAAGTTCTAGTACCACATTCTCGAAAAGTCGATATTCGAGAAACATCTAGTAATTCCTTTTTTTACTTATTAAAATACTAGTAACGCCATCTGTTCTCTAGTAGTGACACTTCCTATCTCCTACTTGCGAACAGATGTCGTAACATTACCCCCTCCTTACATTAATACTCGTCCCGAGTATTATTGCTTCCATGGTACTTCGCAAGTCGATCGATGTGAACTATTTTCGAAGCCCCTCTAGGTTGGCGTTGAATTCTGTACGTTACATCGTTTATTCTAGTGACCACCTTGTACGGTCCTTCCCACCTATTTTGTAACTTAGGGGACTTCCCTTTCTGGCGAGTTGGATTGTGTAACCAGACGAGCATACCCTCTTCGAAACGCGGCGTGTTAGCTTTACGGTCATATCTGGTTTTCATCTTTTCACTAGCATGTAAACCATTTTCACGCACTAGGGAATGTACATCTTGCATTCTTTCCCTCAAATCGCTTACATATTCAGTTACACTCTGCGGCTCATCTGGTGACCCTCCTGTCAACAAATCTACAGGCAATCGTAGCTCTCTTCCGAAATTGACGAAAGCAGGTGTTTCCTTCGTGCCTTTGTGAACAGCTGACCGGTAAGACAGTAAAAATAATGGAATGTGTTTGTCCCAGTCCTTCTGATGTTTTTCAACCATCTTCGCCAACTGTCTCTCCAGTAATTTAATGTTTTTGACATGAATTCCTCATGTGGGGATTATTACTCATAAATAAAAGATGTTATTAAAGGAAAGAAAAATTTCGACACTGGCGGGGCTCGAACCCGCGACCTTCGGGTATATGCCCCCGTCGCTCTGCCAACTGAGCTACAGTGTCAGTTGGCTTCCAGCGCGAAATTTCTCTATCCTTTGTTTCTTTTTTTTACACGTTCAAGTAGTGTTTGCGTTTCCTACCTCCGAATTTTAACTAATCGGTCGCGGGTTCGAGCCCCGCCAGTGTCGAAATTTTTCTTTCCTTTAATAACATCTTTTGTCTCTCCAGTGTTTGGTTGAACCTCTCCACCATTCCATCTGACTGAGGATGATATGGCGTCGTCCTGGTTTTATGCATTCCAAGTAGTTTGCACACCTCTTGAAATACTTGTGACTCAAAATTTCTTCCCTGGTCAGAGTGTATCTCCAGGGGCACGCCAAATCGACAGATCACTTCCTCAACCAGTTTTGTAGCCACAGTTATTGCTTCTTGATTGGGTATGGCAAACACTTCAGGCCACTTAGTGAAGTAATCCATCACCCCCATGAAATATTTATTTCCGGACTCTGATTGTGGAAACGGTCCAGCCACATCAACGGCAATCCTCTCCCAGGGAGCTCCCACATTGTACAACCGTAATCCCCCTCTACTCCGGGTCTGCGGACCTTTCACCGCGGCACACGTTGTACATTTCCGGCACCAGTCCTGTACGTCGTCCCTACAGTGAAGCCAGTAAAACTTCGCACGAACCTTCTGCAACGTACGATTTACCCCAAGATGCCCGCCCGAAACACCGTCATGTGTTTCCCGCAGTACATCTTTAACCTTGGCTCTGGGCACGACCAATTGTAGGTGCTCTTCCTTACCGTTGGGTTTCTCCCACCTCCGGTACAGTAGGCCATTGATCAGAACCAGGCTGTTCCATTGCGCCCAGTAAGCTTTCGTTTCGTACTCACTCCTGTGGACGCTACTTCACTCCAAGCCGGTTGATCGTGTTTTTCCTTCTTCCATTTCATGATGGGTCTGAGGTTCTCATCTTCTTCTTGGGCCTTCTGCATAGCTTCTGTTTCCCATCCATCCAATGGACAAATTCGAGTCACTTTCACGACCTCCTCCTTCGACTCTTGCTTCCTGCAATGTTTACAGTCTTCCGGACACGGTCTACGTGAAAGCGCGTCTGCATTGCCATGAGATTTACCACTACGGTGCTCGATAGAAAAGTCATACTCTTGTAGCTGTTCGATCCATCGAGCTACCTGTCCTTCCGGGTTTTTGAACTGGAGAAGCCATTTCAGTGCAGCATGATCAGTTCGAAGCTTGAACGGTCTCCCAATCAAATACTTGTAAAAATGCTGTAAGGTCTTCACTACAGCTAGAAGTTCCTTCCTCAGCGGGCAACTTAATCTCAAATGGCCCCTTTTCCCGCAGCCATAACAAATCGGTCCAGTACTCCTTCCGACGGGTGCTTTAATGACCTTGACGTCCTCATTTGCTTCCGCAATCTCACGAAGTCGATGAGTTTGGCGCGTATCCTGGCGGCAAGCTTCAACTTCTAGAGCGTTCGCCAAGGCATCCTTGAGAGACGTGTGGTGTTGAAGTCTCACCGCTGTTCTCACTTCGATATCTCTGATGCCGTCGACGAATGCTTGCACCAGGTTCATTTCCACCGTCTTCGGATCTACACTGGGATAGGCCTTGCGGACGAGCTTCTCGATTTCAAGGGCCCACTGCTGAAGTCCCTCTCCGGAACGCTGGACCCTATCACGCAGCTGAGCGCGGAACACGTGCTCCAGGTGTCGCTCTCCATAGCGAGACTCCAACGCATCCAGCAGGTCCTTGAAACCACCACTCGGAGTCGGCAGCACCTCTATTACTGACAGTGCTTGACCTCGGAGCACCACCGTCAGTGCAGTCAAACACTGTTCATCAGTCCAACCATTGGCAGCCGCAACAGTCTGAAACTGATGTCTATACGCCGACCAGGATGTTGTTCCGTCGTAGGGAGGAACCTTCACACGAGGACCATGGACAGCTACTACATTCTCACCGGAGACAACCTTGACCGGTCGTGATTCAAGCTGCAGAACCCTTTTCTCCATTCCGCGGAAGTCGGTCTTCATGTCATCGATATCTTTCTCAATAGTGGTTACCTGCTCCTTCATCTGCTCTACGTCTTTTTCCACAGTAACCACCCGACCACTGACTTCATTGACCGCAGTGAGAACTTGTGAGAACTTAGTTTGCTGTTCCTCGCGCAACTCACGAACTTCTTGTTTCACAACACCCTGTACCTCCGAATGTATGTTTTTCACAACATCCTGTATGCTTTGTTGTGCTTCACGCATGCTTTGAAACATTTCAACTATCATCGCCAAGTCAGTATTAGTTGCGGCCGCCGGCGCCGTTGATGTAGACGGCGCGTTAGTCACCGCGGACGTCTCCTCTGGAATGTCACTCCGAGGGTTCGTGACCGATGACCTCATTTCCGACAGCTGTTCACCCTCTGCGGCTTTCTGAGCGCGTGTCTTCACACCCTCTCTTCCGTCTTCCTTCGGCATAACTGGCATCTTCAAATCCCACTTCTGACACCAATTGTTACGTACCGGGTTCTTAATTTGATAAATACCAGTCACACTTTCGTGCAATAAGGTGTAATTATATTTATTGACCAATAACGCACTTTACACAACACAACAAACACTATCGATAATTAACTATCGATACTCGCACTAATTAACAACACTAATTTACTCCGTTATAGTAACACTGTCCACACCGTTAAGCTTATTTCCGTAATCCGTATATCACTGCACTGTCGTATTTAATTTCTTCGCTCTAGTATTTCGCTTGTTCTCGCTTTAGTTCTTCGCACTCGAATAACTCCGTAGCACGCGTCGCTCTTTATATATGCCAAATCTCAAATACGCGAATATTACAGAAAGTTCTAGTACCACATTCTCGAAAAGTCGATATTCGAGAAACATCTAGTAATTCCTTTTTTTACTTATTAAAATACTAGTAACGCCATCTGTTCTCTAGTAGTGACACTTCCTATCTCCTACTTGCGAACAGATGTCGTAACAATATAATACGTCTTTCTGGTCAATTAAAATATTCTAAACTTTATATTGACTTAGATTAGGGGTACAAAAGGAGCATAATGCATGGAACATTATCAAACACGTTGAATATCATATCGAAGCTAACATTGCCATAAAATTTTAAATATAGCTCTTATTGTAAGAAATCTTTATTCCTCAAATTTAATATTGAAATATTATTTTTAACAAACTCTAATAACAGGATTTCAAAGGAAAAGTTTCGGCGTCTGAAGTCTGCGACGTTCAATGTTTATCAAGTAGAAGATATTTCAACTAAAAATGACAGTATCATTTTATGAATTCCATCTTATATCAGAATTATTTTGATGACTGTTACAGTATTTAGCTATTTACAAGAGAGCAAGCCTTGAGTTAATGAAAAGGTTTAACTCAATATTATGAATTTTCAAAACGAATGTGGGTTTAAATCATGTGAATTATTCGATTTGGTTATGTTCTCCGATATTATTATTTTTGGAATAGGGGCATACTATAAAAAGAGTCCGTCAGACTCTACATTCTGAGGAATCAAAACTCTCAACTCAAATGTTCACGCCGTATATCTCCGAAGTGGTTGGCTGAGGTTCTAATACTTCTAAACATCACGTGACATTTTCACCTGGTGTTCAGAATACCCACGTTTTGCTTGGAGAGTGTACTCGCGTGATAGGGGGCAGAACTATCGCCGTTATGTACGAATACACTGTCACATGACTTAGTACAATTCAGACATGTGGGTTTCCACAAAAGGACCAAGACAGTTCAGTGAATACACCACCGCTTCTAATACAAGATACATGAATCCAAATTCTGAGTTGGGTCTACACCTAGATATGTCTTTTCTTTAGTCATCAAGTGTCTTATCAAGGTTGTTAACGGTTTGAGTGAAAATATCGCGAGGAATTAAACAAGGCTAAATTGTACAAATGACAAGTAAGTGAAAAAATTAAACGTTATGATTATAAGTATGAATAACTCTGCCACCCTTCGGCGATTTAAGGCGTGAACGTAAAGTAGAGTTTATCTACAGAACATGAGTATACGCTATAGATAAAAAATAGGTTTACAGCTACAGTATTATGACCGGCCGTCGTTTTTTTAAATATATTACACGGACATTCACCTCCGGCGAGCTACTACAGCCAGCAAGTAACATTTGTCATTGCAAGACAATTGTTCAAACATTAACCTATTAAATTGTATTGCGTCGACGGCGGCACCAAACAGTCTGCCGTCTCTCAAACTAACAACGGTTCAATGTTTAATTAATAAAACCAACTGAATTCCTCAATTAAAACAAATTGCCAGACCAAAATATACCTTCTACGATCGCAATAAAACGCAATTTGCCAAATGCAAAAATATGCAGGACAGATGAAACCGCGACGCGCTGTCTGTTAAACCTTTTATATCGTTTGAAACTTTATCAGTCGATGTTGCATGCAAAGCGAGTTTTATATACCTTGTTTACTAAGCCTATGTACGTTTATACGCAATGGATGTTGAACATAAAGAATTTGTGGTGCGATAGGTCGATAGTAGTACAGTGTCATCTACATTGTCTATATTGGACAACGATATTTAGATCTTCGTAAATACTTGGAAACAATTCGATGCCAATGTTTCCATAAATGTTTTACTGTAGGTGAAGGTGACTTACATACAGTCACGTAGCCCCATGTATTTATAAAATGCACTGTGCCATCGACTATAATTATTGGATAGGCTTGTAATATTCTGTAACCATGCATATACTTACGCCATTATGACCCATTGGGGTTGACAGACTCTATCGATTGCGACTTTGCAAGATCCTGAGTAAATCCCTTGAGCTTTATTTACATTCAGCAATTAGCCCTTTTAGTCTAGTACAAGAAATCTAAAATGTAAAATTATCAGCCTTATCTTATATTAGTTCTCACTCTATCTCATAAAACTCACTGATATACTCACTGATCACATTAGTTCTTTTTATCTTTACCTTTTTTTACCTTTTACTGCTATAAATCCCTGATATGGGAAGACAGAGGTTCAGAGTTAGAAAGTTTCGTAAGAAAAGTGGAATAATAATTGTTAAATAAATGCTGTTGGTGACGAGTCTCCAACCTCATCACCCAAAAATCGCCGTCTCAGTCGCATCGTACAAACACACCATACGCGGGAAGGAATATGGCAGAGCTAGTGCTATTTAAACACAGACACAGCATAATAGTTTATATTCATAAACTATACATATATATAGTTCATAATATATTTGCTGTGTAGTGTCGGCTTAGAATAACACTACCCCATTTCTACCCGTGGGTGATCTAAGGAGGGGCTTTTTAAGTGATTTTTGGGCGATGTGGTAGGAGACCAGTCCCCAAAAACATTTATTATTACCATCTTTTTCCCAATCAACTTCCAAAAGTGGCTGAGGAATTTCTCATTCCAAAGCTCTGGCTACCCCGTTAAGGGATTTATAGCCGTGAGTATATGTATGTATGTATGTACACAGCATAATAATAAAAAGTACAATACAAGCAAAACCTGAAAAAAATATAAAATAAACCAGTAAACAAAAGAGTGGCTGACTCAGCGTATACATTTTAATGATGAACATATCTATATTTTTAAAACATATCACTGTTTAATGGAGATTTTCCAAATTATTTAATACCTTATACCGAGTACATACATAACATACTTACATATGCTACTATAACGAGACTATTATTTGTTAGGAACAGGAATAAGTAAACATATTTTTCTGTGAACAATCTTGGGTTTTCAACGATGACAAGTTTACCATGAACTTGATTTTAATAACTACCGGAAATAAGCGTTAAATTTAAATACCTAAGCCTGGAAATTCTGGAAATTTACTACAAGATCTAAGTTCTTGGAACCGTATCCGTCACCTTGTGTCTGCTCTGAAACCAATAATTAACACACTATTTAGTTCTCTGCGGTGCCGATGTGTAATGTCATGAATAACATAGCTCATACATCGAGCTGTCATTTTCCACAGTAAGAGGAAACATGATGGCAATAAAAAGGCTAGCTTTTTGCATTTAATTAGTTCATTGAAGCGAAAAATCCTTCGCTGGAAGCTAACGATCTCAGACGGTGATGTAATGAGTTATGCTCGCGGTCAAAATACAATAAGAAAAAGTGTCCCTTACCTCTTTCCCCTCTCGATTCAGCGTGGTAACTTTTTGCTTGATATTTCCAACCTTTTTTATGTGACTAACGGAAATGTCTTGGAGTTGGCAGTTCTCTGCTTAAGCTAATAGTTTAACGTCTCCGTTTTAATTCTAGATCGCACATAAGTTGTGCTTACCATACAATTTTAATTTAAATTTTTCATTTAAATAAAATAATTATTTTGAATAACAGAATAGTTCTCTGAATTACCCGGGCGTACTCGACATCTTTGCTCGGTGTCATTTCTGATAATTTTAGGATATTTTAGCGGGTTAAAAATATAAATAAAAAAACATACTAATTAAACCTCCTCTAGGCACTTATTTATTTCATCATGGAAAAGACCTTCATAGACTTAAACGAACTGGTTCAGAATGGATAACGCTTAGCTCAAATATACGGAAAAGTAATCTGACACCAGTTTTTATAAGTGGTCTAATCATCAGCAGTTCGCCAATCTCCTTTGAATTAAATGAATTTTACAAATATTAACTTGCCTATATAAATGGCTGGTTTTACACGGCTTGTAAGGAGATTGCAGACTTGAATCACCTAAGTATCCGAAAAATAAGATTAGGACTTCAATGCAAATTGCGATTGAAATGAATTGAGCTGAGCGAGCTAGGTAAAGAGCTTATTCCATTACACTTTGTCGTTGCTGAATTCAGACGTCCTTCGAAGTTACTGCCGCAGACGCTTGTTATTCCACTACACAAATTTCAGTTTGAACGTTATTCCGCTAGTCTGAATTCAGATTTTGTGGCTTTCAGACGTCTTCATTCAGGAAAATGGAATAAGCTCTTTACCATCTGTGCAGTCGGTCATAAGCTTTAAGCCGCGCTCTAAATAAGAAACCATTACCTGTTTTATATTGACTTTAATGCGAAAATAGTATTTCGGTAATTATTCCATACGACACTCAGCAATGTCCACTCGGTCACTGTGCCAAATTTGTTGAAATCGGTGGAGCCGTTTCAGAGGAGTTCGATCACAAAGAAGTGGCCTACCTGTGTTTAAGAGCTGTTTTCATGTTCCGGAGGGCTCGTATGTAAATAAACCCGAGTTTTCTGTCACACCAAACTCATACAAAGAAAATATGGTATGGTGAAATTCTTAGCTAAAATAACAGTTACATTTACATACATACATATACTCACGGCTATAAATCCCTAGAAGGGGTAGCCAGAGCTAAGGAATTAGAAATTCCTCAGCCACATTTGGAAAATTGAGTGGGGAAAGGATGGTAAAGTAAAGGTTGTTGGTGATGGGTCTCCAGCCGCATCGCCCAAAAATCCCTTAAAAGCCCCAATACCGTTAGTCGCCTCTTACGTACACCCATCGGCAGAAACGGGGTAGTGCTATTCTAAGCCGACACTACACGGCAAAGTTACATTAACTCTTTACTTATACTGGTTCAATTTACAAAAGTAGGCTCGTATGGCATGCGATGCGGGAGCAATAAAGCCTTTAAAAAAGCTTGTTAATCACCTACTACTCAGATGTGCTTTCGTTCGGATACCAAAAAAGATGATAAATGCGAAACATACCTGCGTAGAAGCACGCTGCTAGTAATATTATTTGAAAAACTGAATAATCTGATGAAAACATTTACTCGCGGCCGTAAATCTCTAAAAGGGGTAGCCAGAGCTTCAGAGCTTGATACTGCTCTCCTCACATTTGGAAGTTGATAGTGGGCAAGATGGTAGAAATAAAGTATCGTTGGTTGGGTCTCCAACCACATCGCCCAAAAACCACTTACAAAGCCCCATAACCTTAGTCGCCTCTTTCTCGTCGTAGGTAGAACGGGGTAGTGACATTCAAAGCCGGCACTACACGGCAAACATACATATTAAATTAACCAATACGACTCATGTCACTAATCCCCACTACTAGTCTGTATTTCTTAGTTAGAACTCATGTAAAACTTACTTACTTATACTCACGCCCATTATTCCCATTGGGGTAGGCAGAGACTATCGATCGCCACTTAGTACGATCTTGACAAACCTCTCTTGCTTCCCTTACATTCATTATTCTTCTCATACATGCTCTTTTATTCTTCTCACTTCGGAATTGTAAAAGTTTTAGGTAGTAAGGGGTATTGACATTCTAAGCCGGTACTAAAATACAATGGAAACAAAAATGGCTATTAATAAATCTAAATTTAACCTCCTTAATGTTATTTTTATTGTCCATTTAATTTAATTGCGATACGAATGAGAGAAGCCATTAAAAGTGGTTAGACGTAATCACGAATCAATCAACGTAGAAATTAATTAATTTGACCCGATTTTCTTTAGAATGTTGACCTGATAACTTACCTTCACGGCTTTAATCCTTAAAGGGCATCCAGAGCCTCAGACTCAACCACTTTAAATTCACTTTTGGAAAGTTCTAATGATAGTTTAAAAAAAGCCTTTTTGAGGAGTTTTTTCGCCTGGTTTATAACAATCGCTAAAAGAGATGACAACACTAATATTTTCACTTCACTACATTTACAATATTAGTACATGATAAAAATAAATGTATGTATGTACAAACTGTCGTAAAATGTATATATGTATTTTGTTTAAAAATCTTTATATATATTGCATAATGTATTGTATTTAATTTTAGTTTTTAAGCAAATCAATTTAATTTATTGGACATCTACCAAACATGTTTTTAATCCAGCAAATCTTTCCGTTCATGGGTTGTCTGGAAGAGATCGCTCTTAGTGATAAGACCACCAGTTGTACTTCGGCTTTTGTACCGATCTTTTTTTTGTAATTGTTGTTTTTTTGTGATGTGCAATAAAGAGTTTTTTATTTATTTATTATTTACTTATTTATTACAAACTAACTTTTTTACTTTTGTAATTAGGTCTGTGGGAATATAGTTTGTTGCGCTGAAAAATATAATCTCAGCCACAGTCACAATCCACCATGCTAAAACATAATTTTAACTCAAGTTGAAAGATCTTTATTTTCAAATTCAACCTATAAGAACATTAAATAAAAATCAAAATAATTGCTCAAAGAATAAGCATTGCCGTACAAAGGGGCAATGCGCCAGCATCTTGGGAACCAACCCCCTAGCGGCAGTGATGTTGAAAATATTGTTTATATTGTTTAATTAATATTTTTGATTTCTAACATTTTTATATATTTAAAAATAACATACATACATATACTCACGGCTATAATTCCCTAGATGGGGTAGCCAGAGCTAAGGAATTAGAAATTCCTCAGCCACTTTTGGAGAGTTGAGTGGGGAAAAGATGGTATAATAAAGACTGTTGGTGACGGGTCTCCAACCGCATCGCCCAAAAATCCCTTAAAAGCCCCAATACCGTTAGTCGCCTCTTACGTACACCCACCGGTAGAAATGGGGTAGCGCTATTCTAAGTTGGCGCTACACAGCTAAAAATAACAATTCTATATAAAGGAATATAATATAGAAATGCGCTTTTAATCAATAAAAAAATAGGCACTAGAAACACCTTGATCACTCGTAAAATGGAGCACGATAGAATAGTCAGTTTTAAACGACATAATGTTAACTGCAACAGTTATTGCGTCAGCCGCTGTAGTGTTTTGTTATATCGTACTTGCTAATTTGTACGCATACTGACTTTGACTACAGCATCTAAATAGTTCTAAATATAGATCATTCAGTAATGAAATATTAGACAAGTTTATTAGAGGTCAAAGTCCTATTGATTTATTGTTTAGTGGCCGCATGTACGCATTTAAATGAAACAAACTGAAGTTGATAGAAAATAAACATCGAACAATATGCACAACGTAAATGATGACATATGATATGATTATTATTGAGTGTATGGGGGTTTAATTTATCATGGTTGTTAACGGTGAGGGAAAACTTCGTGAAGAAACCCACACGGTAAAGTTGTACTTAGACATGTGACAGTGCATTTGTGCAAAACGAAGTCCCCCTGTCACGTGAGTACACTGTCCAAGCAAAACGTGGGTACTCCGAACAAAAGATGATAATGTCACATGATGTTCAGAAGTATTGGTACCTCTGCCAACCCTTTCGGGGATATGCGGGATATCTTTTACCTCATACCATACATACATATACTCACGCAATTAGTTCCCATTGGGGTAGGCAGAGACTATCGATCGACACTTTGTACGATCTTGACAAACATCTCTAGCTTCGTTTACCTAAAATACTAGGTTTAGTAGACGTTGAGAAAGAAAGTATCATCACCAGTTGAACGCTGCCATATGAAGAATCCTAGGATGAGTAAATTATAGATTCGCATCATAGTTCAGCTGTTACAATTAATATGGTTCACATAATGCGTCATACAGATTCATCAATCTCTCCATACATGCTCTTTTATTCTTCGTACTTCGGACGCCTGCCTTTTTGAGCACACTCCATGTGTGTTCTCTGTGGTCGTCCTCTACTAACATTACCATCCACACTATCTCTATAAATCCCTTATACCAATTTTCTATCATCCATCCTCTCTATGTGCCCAAACCATCTTAACATTCCTTTTTCTATATTTCTTACAATATCATCTTTCACCCCACACTTTTCACGAATAACACTATTTCTCACTCGATTACATCATCTAACATTACAATTTTTCTGAGGGACCTCATCTCTACTGCATTCACTCTGCTCTCATACTTCTTCTGCCACACCCAACATTTGCTTCCATACGTAAGCATAGGAACAAGAACAGCATCATGCACAGCCATTCGGGCCTTTTCGGACACCGATTGACTGGTCATTATGCTATTCATTGCTCCATTTACTCCATTACCCTTTTTCACTCTTCTTTCAATGTCTTCATCACATTTTCCATCCCTTGTAAACACACTTCCCAGATATACAAACTGCTTCACCTGTTCCACATCCTTACCATCAATCGCAATCACGCATTCTGTCACATCTTCCTGTCTCTCAAAAACCATCGTTTTGGTTTTATCCACATTCACCTACCACAGACATTATACCTCATACCCTCGTAAAGATATGGGGTAGAGGTACTCTTAGCCAGCACTACACGCATTCTTTTAAGATATGCCATAGCACCTCTTCTTGTTTTCAAATATTAATTCTATATTTTCAAATAGTTTTATTTTATAAATATCGCTATCAGTGATGACGATGCTGAAGATGGAGGTTTATGAGAATATGGAGAGAGTTGAGTAAGGATATTTTTTTTATTCATCTAATAAACATTCTTAGTTATTTATTATTTTAAAGAAAGTGCCAACAATACAAAAGGAGCAAAACTCTATAAATAAGTGAAAACAAAAACATAAAACCTATATAAAATAATTTTTTTTTCACACTTGGTTCTATTTGAAATTATATTATGAAAATTAAATTCATTTGCCTTAAAAAATAAAAAATCAAATGGCTTGATTGACCATGACTTAATTGGAAATTCCAAAACCTAACCAATAAAAGCAAAAGTGCACCAATTAAAGCTACAGCCCAATTAGCGACCCGTCAGTCCGAAGTTTCACTCGCAATCTGGGTATGGGTTCCCAAATTCCCACCAGCGACATTCCGTTTCAGAGGTCATACATCGTGACGCATCTGGTAATTAGTTTTGGAAGACAGGTTGTTGGAGGCTTTACGGGCTGTGACGTAGCAATGAGTCAACGTGCAGGCGCGGCTGTGTCAGCCAATGGGCGAAGTTTTGTGTCCCCCATATATACGAAGCGGCATCGCGCGCGAGCCAAACGTACCTACGCTAGCCGAGACGGTCACACGCGCTCACCCGAACGTTGTATACGAGTGTACTTTACCTATTGTGTTGTGTGATACCAGGTTTACGTGAAAATTTTAAAGTGAGTCATTTTTTTTTACTTTTATCTTATCGCTTGCCCGTGCCTATGAGATTGGAGTGGCTGGTTGATGTTGAAATATGAAGCGCGTTTCTGTGCGAAAGTTCGCGATGCAATTGACAATGCTTAACCGAGTGCGTTAAGCATTTTGAGTTTTATAACTATTTTTATATTTTTGTTTTATTAATTTAGTTTACTGCCGTTTAAAATAGTAGTTACTTTCTAGGGTCGATCGCACCTATTCATCACTAATCTTAGATTCACCAATTCCTTAGAATTTATATCTCTGACGCCTATCAGTCTAGCCTAGATAACAGATTCTTACATTGTATAGCATGCATTAAATATTCTCAAATTTGAATAGGTGATTGGATTTTATGTGGAATAAAAATAACCATATAAAATTTAAAATAAGTACTATTCTAAATTTTCTAAATTTTCGTCGGCGGTGCCATAAGAGGCAACTAAGGTTTTGTAGGGCGATGCGGTTGAAGACCCATCACCAACAAACTTTATAAACCTTAATTTTACAATCATTTCCCACTCGAATTCCAAAAGTAGCAAAGAATTTAGAACACTGAAGCTCTGATTACCCCTTTTTGGGATTTATAGCCGTGAGTATATGTATGTGCAAATGCAACCATTGAAGCGACAATTTTTCAGATATATTTATGGGGTGATGTCGATCTCTGTGTGCCATAGAAAACTCTAATATTACAAAGTATATGTATGTGTGAAAAGATACATTAAAAATACGCAGTAGCACTTCGCCGATGACATATCATGTGAATGAAAATCAATAAACACATATTACGTTTCATTACATAATGGTGCGGTTGCATTCCCTCAAGGAGAACACTAAGAAAAAATCACTGTAAAGTTATTCCAATGTTACATATTAATGTGGCCTGAAATATTTTAATGTCACGTACTTTAGGACCCGGCATAGGTTGATATATGATATGGGTAAATTTGATTACCATAGTCAGGATTTCACCATTTTAGAAAGGAAGAAAGAACACATTACGGACAGTTTAGTCACTTTTCATTTCATCATATTAATCAACTTTCTCTCTAAAGTACTAAAACTACACGACAATGTTAGTAGAAGATCACGGAGGACTTAAGAGCTTATTCCATTACACTTTGTCGTTGCTGAATTCAGACGTCCTTCGAAGTTACTGCCGCAGACGCTGTTATTCCACTACACAAATTTCAGTTTGAACGTTATTCCACTAGTCTGGATTCAGATTCTGTGGCGTTCAGACGTCTTCATTCAGACAAATGGAATAAGCTCTTAAATTAAATCAAAAAGCAAACGTGCAAAAAAGGCAGGTGTCCAAAGTGTAGAAAATAAATGAGTATGTATGAAAAGATTGATGAACGTAAATGTGCGAAAGGTGCGCAGGATCATGCAATATCGTAGTTTCTGCCAACCAAATGTAAAACTATTAGCGTTCGTGTACTTATGTTTGTATGTCTTGTATTAAGTATCACTATGCCAACTCCCTTGGGTGTAGATTTCTTCAAATAAGGGCCCAGAACTGGGTGATTGTTGGGTGCTACGGTTGGAAAATAGCTCCAGCGATCGATTGTTGCAATATTATTACCCCTCATCTTTTATGGTTTATTGTCAACCTCTGCATACCTAGTACTGGCCACCATTTAACTAGATATCGCGTGGTTAAAACAGCCATCTCTTATGCACTCACTTAGTATCGTATACTGTCATCTCATTCTAACCGCTATCGTGACGATAAAATAGCACTCGTGCTATATGCTCCTGGGATATTTACAAAATCAATATTAAAATATTGAAGGTAGTAAATTTTTCAGAAAAAATGAGAGCAATTAATTATATTACTAAAATTCAGAGCAAACATCCTCACCTCACCGAGAGGCTCGACTCAACCTTGAAAAAGGCTATTTGGTAATATATCACCTCACTGGCCTAGTGGGGATTGGCAGACTAACGACTGCTACAGTGAGAGTAGCTGGGGTCGACTGCTTAATGAAATGAGCCATCCAAAGGATATAATCATATTAATTTGCGGATTAACTTGTGATTCAAACCTAAAATATCCTACCAAACAGTAATTTTATAGTAAGGTTAATATTACAATTTGAATTTATGTAGGTATTCGTCATAATTTTATTTTGGCCGATGCGATTGAAAACCCATCACCTTTATTTTCCATCGTTTCCCCAATTAACTTCCAAAACTGGCTGAGGAATTTTAAGTCCTTAGCTCTGGCTACCCCTTCTAGGGATAGATAACCGTGAGTATATGCATGTATGTAGTCCATTCATGTCCTTGACCACATCACTCACCAATTTTACTTCATAAGTCCAAAAGATCGAAAGATATAGGGTAGTGTTATTTCATGCTACGCTAACGTCAATTAAAAGAAGTGAAAACGAAATATAAATGATTCGTCATTTCATCATATCAATTTCCAAATGTGGCTGAGGAGTTTCTAGCTCTTAACCTCTGGCTACACTTTTTTTTGATGATGCTACCCTTTTATGATATATTATCTGTCCTAGCCGTGTAGTGTCGGCTTAGAATAACACTACCCCATTTCTACCCGTGGGTGATCGTAAGAGGCGACTAAGGGTATAGGGGCGTATTAAGTGATTTTTGGGCGATGTGGTTGGAGACCCGTCACCAAAAACATTTATTATTACCATCTTTTCCCCACTCAACTTTCCAAATGTGGCTGAGGAATTTTTAATTCCTTAGCTCTGGCTACCCCTTTTAGGGATTTATAGCCGTGAGTATATGTATGTATGTATGTATCTGTCAGGATAGGTTGTTAGGATCCTGCAAATATGTAATTTATCTAAAATGTTTCTAGTATTCAGTGTCTTAACAATGTCACATTAACGTCATTCCTCTACGGTTTCCATTTTCCTCGACAGCACAATAGTAACTTACATATAATAAGTATGATAAAAATCTGTTTTCACACGAAACCTTATTAAACGTAATTACTATGTTTTACATTAATATATCCTGTAAGCGATTTCACAGAACAAGTCAATTGCAAAAATATTCTCAAGAGAGAAAACGAATTGATACAATTTAAAACCTACTTACCTACTTTAAAATAATTAATAAAAATAATAGGGAGAGGATGGATGATAGAAAATTGGTAAAAAGGATCTATAGAGCTAGTGTTGATGGTAATGTTAGTAGAGGACGACCACGGAGAACACACTTGGACCAAATTGAGAGTGTGCTCAAAAAGGCTGGCGTCCGAAGTATGGAGAATAAAAGAGCATGTATGAAAAGATTGATGGATGTAAACGAGAGGTTTGTCAGGATCGTACGAAGCGGCGATCAATAGTCTCTGCCTACCCCAATGGGAACTAATGGCGTGAGTATATGTATGTATGTAATAGGGTTAGATAGAGTAGCTGAGAAGTGTTGTTTTAGAATATAATATAATAATATAATAGCCTTAACCTATTTCTACTTGCGGTATTCTATGGTTGTGGTATGGCTTGACCATAACGACAACCATACCAATCTTCCAAGTATGGCTAAGCTAAAAGATGAGACATACATACATACATACATATACTCATGGCTATAAATCCCTAGAAGGGGTAGCCAGAGCTAAGGAATCAGAAATTCCTCAGCCACTTTTGGAACATGTGTGGGGAAAAGATGGTGAAATAAAGGTTGTTGGTGATGGGTCTCCAACCGCATCGCCCAAAAATCCCTCAAAAGCCCCAAAACCGTTAGTCGCCTCTTACGTACACTCACCGGAAGAAATGGGGTAGTGATATTCTAAGCCGACACTACACAGCAACTAAAAGATTAGAATTTGACTTTAAATCTCAAATATTATTTTTAATCATCTTTCACTTCACAACTTCCATAAATTCTCATTCTCACAATCACTTACACGCATCTCTGCCAAAAAACTTCCATGTACAAATTAAAATAAAAACATTCCAATGCAATATAAAACTAAAATACGTATACTTACGACCATAAATCCCAGAAAGGGGTAGCCAGAGCTGTAAAGATAGGAACTCCTCAGCTACATTTGATAGGGGAGAAAATGGTGGAAATAAAGAATCATTTGTGATGGGTCTTCAACCACTTAAAAGCTCCATACCCTTAGTCGCTTCTTACGACACCCGTGGGTAGAAAGGGGTAGTGACATTCTAAGCCGGCACCACACGGCTAACTAATGAAATTAAAACAATTTAGGTTAGATAAACACTTATGTATGACAATATATGTTGTTGACGTACTGAATGTGAAAACTTTTTAACATGAAAATGCGCGTTGATGTCTTTTACACGGAAACGACCAAAAAGTAATTAATTTAATTACTATGTTATTTTATGCTTACAACAACAGAAGGGCAAGCACGAGCGCTATTTTATCGACACGATAACGGTTAGAATGAGATGGCAGTATACGATACTAAGTAAGTGCGAAAGAGATGGCTGCTTTATCCCACGCGATAACTAGTTTAAACATGGCTCGTGCTTGATCTGCAGTTTACATTGCATATCTTTATGATGTTGAAACAAAGTTGATTTTATCAGTCGTATAGTGATAACATTTGTGAGTCATATTTTTGCTAAATCTGTAATATGCGGATGCCTGCATTTGTAATATCTTAAAGAATATTATTATACGTTTTATGTTCACTTTTAAGCACTATTTCTGTATAAGGTATAGACATTTTTCTTACAGACAAAAAAAATAGGAAAATCAAAAATACTACAAAAATGGTTAACGGATGAAAATTTTACACTATAAACTTCATTATAAAAAATAACGAAAATTGCATGCTTTTATGAACTTCGTAATTGCTTACTGATTTTTTAAGAGGTTACCACGTAAAACTAAATTCCGGAAACCTGTGACGTCATTTTTATGCAACCAACTCTTCGTTTTACCCGGAAGGCTACATTCTTGTCACAATGACGCAAATAACACGCTGAGTTTGGTCTTATCAGAATTTACATGTTTGTTTTTTTAAGGATAAGATCAATATTTGTAGTAATTTGTACCATTCTGCATTGCTAGCACGACCTACCTTTTAACTAGATATCGCGTGGTATATAACAGCCATTTCTTTCGCACTTGCATAGTATCGTATATTTATATCTCGTTCTAACCGACTGTCACGATAAAGTAACGCTCATGCTAGGCCTACTGTCTAGTATTAGAACAATAATATGTCACTCAGTGGTAATTTATGTAGCGTTAAAAATGGCAAGCTATCAAAATGTGTGGACTAAATATGCATTTTTGATCACACTATTATGCATATATATATATATTGAAATAATTATGGTAATAATTAAGATACGTAACATACATACATATAATTTCGGCCATTAATCCCAAAAATGGGCAGCTAGAGTTCGCACTCTAAGCCGACACTACACGAACACACTTTATTAGAACATTTTCTTAAATAAATATTTGTCTAGTTTACTGAAATTTCAAGGAAATAATGGTCATATTTCAATCGCTGGAAAGCCTCTAGTCAAATATTGTACGAAAATCTTACTCAAGTTTCTATGTGTAGTGTAGAGATTTATGCAACTCCTACGGGAACCCTCTAACAATATATCATCACTTCATCTATAATTCTTGTGATTGCAAAAAGGAGTGTTAGGTTTAAACATTCAATAACCTTTACACATAAAATTAGATGATGATTCACATTATTCAATACCAATTAATATTCACATCTATTTACAGGATCGTTTCAAAATCAGCGGGTGTGTTGACATATCTCAGATTACACACAGGTGGCTCGATATTATATGTAAATTTCTGTCATTTACAATAATTTATGTCATATTGTGATGAGTCAAATTGCCAATTAATTAATCTTTAATATGTTATTCGATATTTACGACTTAATAAAATAGTTTCTTTTACGGGGTTATCGACTGTTTCACTTATGACTATCAATTCGATGTTCACGCCGCAAATCCCCGAAGGTGTATCGGGGATTATATCATTTCTGTCACCTGATGTCAAGTGCGGGTCTAGCCTTATGGCCAAGATGGGCATGCCCACAATTCTAATGAAAGCATGATAATATTAATACTTTGCCAAGAGATTTTAGGTGCCTTTGCCCTCAACGTTTTTTGAGGGTTGGGTACGCCCCTGCCCGGTGTTCAGAGTAACTACGTTTTGCTTGGCCTGTGCATTTATGTGATAAAGAGCAGTAGAATACACTGTATAATGACGGAGTAGAGCTTCGTTAACACACGATTATTGTTCTCAAATTTGAAGGCTCATCACCAACGATACTATATATCAACCATCTAGAGGTCCAATCAACTTCCAAATGTGCCTGAGGAGTTTCTAGCTCTAAAGCTCTGGCTACCCTATTTTGGGATGTATGGGCGTGAGTGTATGAATCTATGTAATGCGAAATAAACACACGTATAACTAAAAAAACACATTAGTGCCGGACCGACTTAGGATTAGAACTCACGTCTTTTGCATTAGATTAATATATTAACCTACATGTGGATTAGGTTTCTTTGCATTTTTTTCCTAATCACCGTTAACATACCTAGATAATTGCATGGATATGTACCATAATTTGGTATTTGGATTTCAACAGCCTTTAAAAACCGGCGGAAACTAGATCAAAGTAACACATGCTAATTGGTTTTATTAGATACTTATTTAAGCAAATATTTGAATGTACGATAATGCCTTGTATAAATTGACTGCTCAAATACTTAGTCGGCAACATTTGCTAAGTAACTGTCCGTTTAAATTGTGCTTTACATCCAATAATCGTAGACAAACCACTTTCTTATTGTAGATTAGCCTGGATTGTATACTTGATGGACTGGTCGCATTTTTGTTAGATAACTAGCGGACGGCCGCAGCTTTTATGTATTTTGGAAATAACTAAGATTTTTCTAGTCATTGCTCACCCTTTATGAAATTTTGCGTGATGTACATAGCCTACGTTTTTTCTATAGATTGTAGGTTTATACAAGGCATGCAGATGAACAAAACTGTTCTCTTTATAACAAATAAGATAATTGAAAAAGATTGTTCATTAAAGGATAGTCGGTGATGGGTTTCATGCCACATCGATCAGTAATCACTTAAATTTCCCTAAGTCGCTTATGATGCAACCCGCGGTAAATAATAAGTTCTCATACATACATACATATATATACTCACGCCATTAGTTCCCATTGGGGTAGGCAGAGACTATTGATCGCCACTTCGTACGATCCTGACAAACCTCTCTAGCTTCGTTTACATCCATCAATCTTTTCATACATGCTCTTTTATTCTTCATACTTCGGACGCCAGCCTTTTTGAGCACACTTTCAGTTTGGTCTAAGTGTGTTCTCCGTGGTCGTCCTCTACTAACATTACCATCCACACTAGCTCTATAGATCCTTTTTACCAATTTTCTATCATCCATCCTCTCTATGTGCCCAAACCAATAAGTTCTCCTTTCTGGGAATTTACGGCGTAAACGTTGCGCTGTGTTTAAAATATGTTTCCCCTACACATTCGAATGTAAATTTTAATTCTTCGTCCAAATATATAAAAGGTCCAAGCCGACTGTAAAATAGAATGCCTCAGACCAACCTTCACGCCAAATAACATTCAAGTTTCAAATATACATGACTGTTTATCGCAAATGCAAAGTTATAACTTATTGATAATCTCGTTTCAAACCTGTACCGATCTAGATAGTCGTGGTTGTGTGCGTGAGATCGGATTACATGACAACGCTCGGAGTGTGAGTGTGCGACGGCAGACAAGCTGGCAACTGACTCGGTGCATACTAAATGCAATGACATAAATACTGAACTATGTAGCTGCATCGCTTTACTTATTAGTTTCGTTTTTAGACTGTTTAGTGTGCTTTATATAATTAAAAAATATTCGTTATAAAAATGGCTCCATTCAAAATAACCTAAAATGCATGTTTAAAACTAGAAATAAAAACTTCACCCCGTATTAAATAAGCTCAAACGTAAGAGGAAAATAAAAAAAAGGGTCTACCCCTTTTAGATAGTGTTCTTTCAAATGAAAGTATGTCACATTGATTAAAACAAGTAAAACTATGAATTCAAAATATTCTATCCACAAATTACGAATATAGACAAATACGAATATAGAATATACTCGCGCCAATAGTTTCCATTGGCGTAGGCAGAGACAATCGATTGCCACTTTGCTTTATCAGCATCATTTATTTACTTTCATCGGGCTTTTCATAAATGCCCTGTTATTCTTATCTATTACATTTTCCCTATCCGTAAACCCTCAATTAATAGCATGTTTGAATTTGACTCTGTGTGTCTAAAAAGAGTTACCTACTCTAAACTTACGTATACGTAATAATACGTGCCGTGTAGTGTCGGTTTAGAATAACACTACCCCATTTCTACCCGTGGATGATCGTAAGAGGCGACTTAGGGTGTAGGGGCTTTTTAAGTGATTTTTGGGCGATGTGGTTGGAGACCCGTCACCAAAAACATTTACTATTACTATCTTTTCCGCACTCAACTAGTTTTTCATACATTAGTTTTCATTAGTTTTCCGTTTCAGTCTTCTTCTTATAAAAGCGTAGGTCAACATGGTCATTGTTATGCACCCGATCTTCCGATACTATAAGGAATTCGATCGCGCGATTCAACAAAAAGATGTTTTGACATTTGAGCTAAGTGTACGTGAGCCGTCGTGTTCTCGTTTGTAATACTTCATTACTTTACTCTTTGAAACACTTTATACTTCCAAACTATAATAAAAAGCCGGATTTTTCGGTTTCCAGAGCTAGCCAGAGATTCAGAATCAGAAAATTCTTCAGCCACTTTTGGAAGTTAAGTGGGGAAAAGATTATAGCATATGTTTTTGGTGATAACTTAAAAAGCCATGGTAAAAACAAGGGTAGTGCTATTCTAAGCCGACACTTAGAAAAGGTGGAAACTTTGTTAGGGAAATTGGTCGTCGTTTGAGGGATCGGGGATTGGACTACCGCTCAGGGGCATTTCTGGTCCAGAGGATTTCGCTCGCTGTGCAGCGTGGAAATGCTGCCAGTGTGATGGGAACCTTTGGGCCGGGTATGACTTGGGGCGGTTTGTTTGCCTAATTTTGTCGTGTTACTTTTAATTATTTTTAATTAAAAGTAACACGACAAAATTAGGAAATTTAGTTAAAGTTAATGGTTAATTTATTTTCTACAAATATATGTATAGCTATTTATGTAAATAGCCGACAATACAGAGCATATATATATAAATCAATAATATACACGCATTTACAATTAACGCATTTAAAATATTGATGGATGTGAATGAAGCTAGAGAGGTTTGCCAGGATCGTACAAAGTGGCGATCGATAGTCTCTGCCTACCCCAATGGGAACTAACGGCGGGAGAATATGTATGTATGCATGTATGCGTTGCAAGACTTCACTTAAATAATGTTAATAGGAAATATTATGTTTTTTTAAATAAGTCGTGTGAAACAATATGATGAAATACTTCAAGTGTATCATACGAGTATGCAGAACGAGGGAATATACCAGATAAATAGGACATGTTTTCAGCAATTCATTATTCAGTATGTTAAATAGATAATGGATTAAATTATATTGCAATTTCCTTAACGCAATCACTTTGTTTGTCGAGTAGAGAACCATTTAAGAAAGTTAATGTGGTATCTTATCTTATGGATATATCTTGTGAAATAATTTTAAGCGATTTACTCATTATGTTTAGTAAAATTTGCAGTGATTTTTAAAAACCAAATTAAAAGTTGTTAATTAACTATGCTTAATAGTTTGATTATTTTGTTATTTAAAAAAACAAGTAAGTCGTAAATTAAAACTAGAAATATATACTTAAGCATTAATTTAAGCTAATTTATAAATTTTAGCTTATTTTTGTACATCTAGTTAACTGACCTTAATTTTATTGACCTGACATTCAAATGATGATTGGAAGCGATCTATATAAGTGATTAGACCCACTGACTCTATACTACTGTTTTTAATATTATTGATTTTAGTTATGCAAATATTTTGCAAAGGATTTTCTTTCGTATTCTACATATAAAGCAAGGAATAGGGTAAGATTAAAATAAATATTTTTACACTATCTAATGGAAACCCATAACTCTATATTGCGGATAAATTTAGCAGCAAAAGTAGTTCGCGATCGAGTTGCAATTTATCGTCGAAACGTCATAAATTTAGTTAGGGCCAATTATATGAAAAATACGATAAGTTTCACTATTTTTAAGAGACTTGGTTCACTATACGGATTTATTTAGAATTTGGACTTTAGATGAATATTTAAACTTTTGTTACAACAGCTTGTAACTGTCTATGTTGTTTACAAAGAGTGAGGAAGGGGTTTGCCGGGATTGTACAAAATGGCGATTAGTCTCTGCCTTCCCCGAAAAAAAATGACGTGTGTATGTATTTTACAGCTCAAGAGTGACAACCAATATATCTTATCTTTATGAAGATACCCTCAACAAATTAACGAAATATATTCTTACTTTTGCTACTGTAATGCAGGCTGCATCGTTATATTCCTTCAAAATCCTTTCTTCCTGTGTTAAGTCCTTCCTGTCTACTATAATCGTGAATATATGTTTTTGTGTAAGTCAAACACATATACATAGTCGGGTTATCATTGCCGTGACACGTCAATGGGAAATCTGCAGCAACCAGCGCGTATTTAAAGTAAAACAAACGTAAAAGTATCAACGCGAACACACCGGTTGTTAATGAAAACACAATTTGGCTGAAACACGGATTTATTATTTGGCAAACACTCTTGTTTTATAGTTTCGGTTATATTTGTCTTGTTGATCGATGGCCAGAATTGAAATATTAATGATACGACGAATTAAGATGGTAGCCATGTTTTTACAATTAATCTGTTTTGTTCAGCGCTCTTAAAACCTTTGATTGAATGGTGTTTTGTCTAAATTATATGTCTATTAAAACTAAATTATCTTCTGCCCAAGCTGTTTATTTTTCTGTTTTTAATACCAGTAAACACGTAAACTTTCTTATCGGTTTAATGATGACAAGTATTTTAATTTTCATGGATTTCATTAAATTTACTCTTATGAGAAACACTGACATAAAACCACTTTCCTACTATATAATTTATTTTTTAAAGTTTACTAATTTCAAAACTAATCAAATTAAATGAGTTTAAAATAATTGTTTCAATAACTGTAGGCTTTATTGTGTCAGTTAATCAATAAATTAGTTTATGAATTTTTAACTTTTTTTTTATTTTTTAAACTAAACTTTTACACCATATATAAATTAAAATGAATTAACTGAGATAATGAAAAACAATTATTTCCGAGGACATCGACCCATAACGGGTCCTTGAAATGAAAACTGGGGGCCCATGGCAAGCCTACTAACATTTTAAGTGAATACTGTTGACAAGAATCATATCATAAAAACATTAATTCAAAATGCAAAATAATGTTGCATACAATCAGACAAGTGCGAACTCTTTCGTAAGATCCATTAAAACATCAACATCAACAGACTGCATAAAACACAAAAAAACGAAACAAATTTACCGTTTCCTTCATGAATAAAACATTAATTTAAATATATTTAGCTCCTCGTAGACTGTTCTCAGACGCAAACTTGTAAAAATGTCATCGCTCGGCTGATGCGTAGTTCACGGACATCCCGCCATGATAATGTATGTTTTATATTTCACTTTTCAAATGTGAGGTTAATTCAACAATGCTGCAAAAACCCTCAAAACAAAGTCAAAAAGTTTATTTTTCAAAATTAAGTTAAATACTAACATTTTTTTAACGTCAATTTTTTTTAAATTTATTATTAATCCGTTGCTTCGGAAGGTGTTCGTAAAGAGAAGAAGCAACAAGGAAACGCTTTGCATTCACATTTTTTATATATACATATACCATACATATATTTCCCTAGAAGGGGTAGCCAGAGCTAGGGAATTAGAAATTCCTCAGCCACTTTCGGTAGTTGCGTGGGGAAAATATGGTGAAATAAAGGTTGTAAAGGTGATGGGTCTCCAACCGCATCGCCCAAAAATCCCTTAAAAGCCGCAATACCGCTACGTTCACGTTACAAATGTGAGGTTAATTCAACAACGGTGCGAAAACCCTTACAACTAGGCTAAGAATAGACTGACAACATGCAGAACAAGTTAGCCCTAGCTAGGCGTTATTATTAATTAATTTTACTCTCGCAGATAGAGTTAACTCTCGCCATTCGGTCTATTTGGATGTGCAGTGGTTATACATACAAAAGTTCACGGCTAGGTAACTAAAAGGCGTAGCCAGACCATGAGATAGAGGAATTTAAATTTTACTATAGGGACACTGGTTCGGTCAGACCAAAACTACTTAAGTCGCGTGATGACGGGCATAATATATTACGGCAAAAAATGTTTGTTAAATGAGCAAAGTTTTCATATAAATAACATCTACTACTGAGAAATCATTACTTACTTTAACGGTGACACCGTAGGAAAAAAAACATCAAAATAGTGATAAAACTGTGATATTTATACAATTTTGGCTGATAGCTTTGTTGACAGCGTTCTTATTATAAGCTTAGCCGGTTGTGACGTTTTATCGTTGAGTAAACAGTTTATTTAGTCTTAAGTAATTATTGTGATGTAAATTAGTAATCTTGATCATGCGGTAAGTTTTATGTGATTTATTTTGTTTCGACAAAATCATAGGTTCTTTTAGTTGTTCTTCAAGAAGGAGAACAGGAAAGCAATATTTGATCATTCGAATTCATATATTTCTCCACTATACGCTGTACAGATGCAGAATGAATAATTGTATAATTATATATTTTATAGCTTTTGGTTTCAGCTGGAATAGCACTACTCCATTCCCCCTCTTACTTAGCCGCCTATCCCTACTGAGTCGCCCCGTACCCCACCCGGCGTGAGGCAGTCGAGGCGACTAAGTGTATTGAGCCTTCAACTTCCAAATGTGGCTCATGAATTTCCAAATTTAAAACTCTGGCTACCCGTTTTTCGGATTTTGTAACTATTTACGGTCTTATTTGAATGAAGGATCATTTCACCCAAACTCTTTTATTCAAAATCACGAAAAGTATCACTTTTACCCTTAAAACAGGATCTACAACGGATTAACTTAAATATCAGCGGATACACTTTGAATAGTGTATAATATTATAAACAATTAGTCACCAGTCCCACGATAGTGTGATTGCAATCGCAGACTAAACAGAGGCGGAACATTTTTAAAACGATTCGTTGAACTTTACTCACTCGGAAAAAATTCAAGGTAAAAAGTTAAATGACTTGAATAAATTATACTTATATAAAACATTTCCATACCTACGACATGTGGTGTAACGGTTGCAGCCTTAGACTCAGAGCCACAAAGTCGAAGGTTCTAATCTTGTGAGGATACACTAGCTAAATTATTTTGTGCAATTTGCCCCAGATCGGTTCGTAAAATACAGGCTAATTCACTTGATAGTTCGCTTAGTACTTAGCAGGGCAAATTAAACATTAATATATACATACAAACATATATACTCACGGCTATAAATCCCAAAAAGGGGTAGTCAAGGATTCAGTTAGAATTAGAAATCCCGCAAACGCATTTATAAGCTTAAAGCCCTTAGTCACCGCGTGCGGCACTCACGGGAAGAAATGGGTTAGTGCTAATCTGAGCTAACACTACACAGTAATAAATATATACATAGAATAGAAATAAAACAATTTATATTGACTAAAAAATAAATATCCGTGTAAATAAGGTTAAACAGCTACTTTTAAAGGGTTATAGAACCTTCACGTTAACCTCGTAAGGGGTAAATGTGTACCCATTAAGACAATTAACAATATTCAACGACAAATAAATACAGGTATTAATTGATGTGGAAAATTAATAAATATGTGGTGGATTCCATTAATTATGAATGACAGTGTAACGAGAATATTATCTGGGTGTAATTATATCACTGAGGGGCTTCCTCTTCCTATGTTCTGTGATTTGTTATTACTGTCATACGGTGTATACGGTGATATGTAAGTCTGAGCTATAAAACCGTAATTAGTATTAAAGGAAGTGCAATTAACTTTATACTTTAGCACTACCCTAATAATATTAAACACATATACTCACGGCTATTATTCCCTAGAAGGGGTAGCCAGAGCCAAGGAATTTTAATTCCTCAGCCACTTTTGGAAGTTGAGTGGGGAAAAGGCGGTAAATAAAGGTTTTTGGTGATGGGTCTCCAACCGCATCGCCCAAAAATCCAATACAAAGCCCCAATACCCTTAGTCGCCTCTTACAACACCCGTGAGTGGAAAGGGGTAGCGACATTCTAAGCCGGCACTACACGGCAATAATATTAAACCTGAATCCATAACCTAATATATTAATAACGGCAAAAGAGGTGGAAATTATGATAATGTATGTAGTTTTAACTTAATTATAGTCAGTCGTTATCACGGCTTCAATCCCAAAGAAGGGTAAGCGGGATGGATGGTGGCTGGACCCTATGGTGACCTAGTCTCTTTTTACGACACCCATAGGCAGAAATCGGTTAGTTTAATTTGAAGTGACACTACATAGCTAATGTTAATAGATGAGCATGGGTATATTCTTCAGCAGGGCAAGCACGAGCACTATTTTATCGACACAATAACAGTTAGAATGAGATGGCAGTATACGATTCTAAGTAAGTGCGTAAGAGATGGCTGCTTTATCCCACGCGATAACTAGTTTAAACACGGCTCGTGTTTGCCCTTCAGGAATGGCAAATAAAGTTGTAATTCCTCATAAATAACGTACAATAAAATTGTTTGAAATACTAATTAAAACACATGTCATTCTCCTCAAATAACAAATAACTCATAGTAAAATATGATCCAAAATAACGTATTGCTTGGTCTAAAAATACTCCTTAGGTTTTCCCTAATGATGGTGAGTAGATCTGAAGTCACGAAGTCCACCTGCTTAGTTCAACGTCTCCGAAACCAGTTCTAGTATATGCCTTCTAACTGACACCTGTGTTATTTGCCCATTCATTAATATATCTAATCGGCTATAAAAGATACAGATACTGAATCACAATCATAAATCATTTAATTAGTACCCATTGGAGAAGGCAGAGACTATCGATCGCCACTTTGTGCTATCTCGGCAAATAGCTTGAGTTTCACTTACTTTATCTATCACACTTGAAATCCTGCTTTTTCTAAATATTCTCTATTATACCATGGATTAAATGCATCCAGCGTCATTCTCTATCTCTAAATCTATTAGCGAACAGGTTGGCTCTAAACGTCTCTTTCACCAGATCAAACGATGCTAAAGTATGAATTTCACCTGGTGGGGCTCACAACGAAAATCAGTGTCATTTTATGCTTTAGACATTTTGCGCTGTTTGGAAAAGAAAATAGAACAGCGGTGTTTAGAAAAGAATACAATAGAAAAACATTTATTGCTCATCATAGTTCAAACATTTCACAGAAATTTTGTTATGGTTTAGTTCAGTACGTGTAATGTATTATTTAATTACTAGTGGATCGTCCCAGCTTCGCACGGGTAGCGTTGTTTTTTTAAATATCTGAGGTTCTGAAATTGAGGTGAAATTCTTCAGTCACTGCTCAAGCATTGTGAAATTCAGCGCAATGTTTTCAATTTATTAAATTTATAGCACTCCCTAAACAGTGTAGTTTGGTGATTTTGAATGCGCTTTAATGAACGGTTCAGTATTTCCGTTTAATAGCAAATTTTGGAATAAACCGCTATGAAGTATTTATAAATACCAATCTAAAAAATAATTCATTATGTGATGTAGGATGCAACTACTGGCGCCATCTCGTATGTTATATGTAAATTAGAAGATTTGGTTTTGGTCACGGGCGCGATGGCTTATTTTATGTATAATTTCGGTGTTTGTCTATCGATTTCTATGATTCTTTTTTTATTGAATAGGTAATAATGTTACCTTTTTTAAATTAGGGATGAGTGAGAGGTTTACAAACGTAAGAGTAAACAAATATAATAAAATGGAGTAACTTCTCCCGTTTTCCCAAATTTTTCCCAAAATTCCCCTTTACTACTCTGCTGGAAAGTATACAAAAACCTGCGCAAGAGTATGAAGAATAATTGCACCAAGTTTCGTTAAAATCCGTCGAGTAGTTTTTGTTTCCATAAGGAACATACAAACCGACAGACAGACAGACAGACAGACAGACAGACAGACAGACAGACAGACAGACAGACAAAAATTTTACTGATTGCATTTTTGGCATCAGTATCGATCCCTAATCATCACCTGATAGTTATTTTGAAAATATATTTCATGTACAGAATTGACCTCTCTACAGATTTATTATAAGTATAGATGATTGTCATATTTATAGAATTTTCTTTAAACCAATTAAGTTACCTATTCTCAGAGCTATAAAAGATTTTATTATCCCAAAATGAGAGTTGGGTAAAGCTTCAATATCAACAGCCACCTTTGCATGAATAAAAATCTTATATTTACGTAAAGTGTATAGTTGAAAAAGTGGCGATCGATAGTCTCTGCCTACCCCAATGGGAACTAACGGCGTGAGAATATGTATGTATGTATGTGTATAGTTGAAGAGTCCAAGTTCCCTGCAAGAAAAAACTCATCCCACATAAATTGTTTGTATAAAGTCAGATGCTGTGTAATGCCGGCTTAGAATAGTACTACCCCATTTCTTCCGGTGGGTGTACGTAAGAGGCGACTAACGGTATTGAAGCTTTTAAGGGATTTTTGGGCGATGCGGTTGGAGACCCATCACCAAAAACCTTCATTTCACCATCTTTTCCCCACGCAACTTCCAAAAGTGGCTGAGGAATTTCTAATTCCCTAGCTCTGGCTACCCCTTCATGGGATATGTAAAATTAGATGCAAAAAAAATACAATCGGTATCAACGCCGCTCTATATATCATATAACGTCCGTCATAGAGTTATAAATAGTTACATTTACATAGTATTGTGAGCACAGCTCAATAATATCAATGAACCTTATGACACAATTCATAACATCGGTGTTAACAGCTTGAATTAACACCATTTTAAATTGATATGTCTCTAACAAATGACAGTCAAAGATTTATATACTCGTACTTGCTTCGCACCAAGGTTTCTGCGGAGTATTTTTATGGAGTCTTAACGTGATAACGTCTTCAAAACTATGAGTGTCGCACGTAAGAATAAATGACACATTTTGTGAGCGAGAGGGCACGATATGCTGATGTTATCGATTAAGGGGGTGCTCGGTACCGCTATGTAACAATTTCTAGAAATTTTCTATCATTTAGTTTTGCCTAGTTTCTTATAAATTAATTTTGATTGATTTCGGCATTCATGGTTATGAAAAAGACGTTGTCCTTTTTTAATTGGAGGAAATCAAATACACTTTTTGATCTTCATACATTTATGTAGTCGTATTTGCTGAGTGGTAATATACCTATATTATAAAAAATGAATTGGTTGTTTTTTGGTCAGTTAACTTTATCATATATTATAATATATTTTTTTATAAAAAACCATTCGACGGCATTGTTCCTTCCCAACCTTCTACTGCTGAATTGATAGCTCTATACAAAAAACATATCTTTTCCTCAACCCAACGCGTGAATGAGTCCGCGTTCAGTCACACCGTCGGCATAAAAGGAAAAACACAGCAGCAAGCATATGGCGTCCATACCAGTTTATTTTGCATACACGACTGGAGTGCGTAATTAATGCTGCTCTATCAGACTGCCCGGCTCGGCCTGCCACCCAGCGCGTCGCCACCTTTTACTATACCAACTGCTTTGCATTTAGACGACCGCGCTCGAGAAACTTCCACGATAAAGTACAGTTTTTATAAGTCGATGGTTTCGTTGCAACTATATCTTTTGCGCGGCTGCGTTTGCTTGTCGGCCTATTTTTGTTGATTTATCCTTTTTGGGGTAGATAGAGCTTTGGAATCAATCGTGGCATCATTAGACACTTATAAAAGCTTAAAAAGAGAGAAGATTGTAAAATAAAGTAGCAATGTCAATAAAACATATATTATTCGATAACATATAAACACAGGAGGTTTTCATTTCGAAATCACTATATAGAGAAATATAAATAAGTTTTGAATAGTTTTCTTGACACGCATGACTAAAAAACTACAGAAAACACTTTCCATGTGCATATCTAGTTGGTAGTTGACCCAACTCTTCCGAGTGCATTAAATGCTGCCCTGTCACTCCCTGTTTCAAAACACGATAAAGAATGAACGTGATCATAAAATTTTACTCATAATTATCTTGAAACGTTTTCCATGACGAATGTTCCATTTACCCGATGTTAAGAGACAAAACCATCCAAGAAGCCGGCACAATTTTGGCTCCTTGTGATTAGAATCAGCCCAACCTTTTCAGCTGTCTCAAGCCAACAAACGATTTCAAATTTGCGGATGGATGGGCTTAGAAGCCTGCAATAATCTCACCACAGTTCATATATGTATATCCCTACTGAGTGGCTGGGGCCAATCGTGTAAAGGTTGAGCGGTAATATGGAAAATAATAAATTTGTGCTAAAACTAACCATATATTTTTCAGCTGTGTAGTGTCGGCTTAGAATAGCACTACCCCATTTCTTCTGGTGGGTGTACGGCAGAGGCGACTAACGGACTTGGGGCTTTTTAAGGGAATTTTGGGCGATGCGGTTGGAGACCCATCACCAACAACCTTTACCATCTTTTCCCCACTCAACTTCCAAAATTGGTTGGAGAAATTCTAATTTGGCATTCCCGCTACCCCTTTTAGGGATTTATAGCCGTGAGTATATGTATGTATGTATGTATATTTTTTCTAGTCCATACAAAATAACACCAGATCAGTTTCACAATGTTATTGCTATTCATAAATATAATTATATAGTCGCCAAGTCATTAGCTGAACTAGAAACCTAGTTTGATCACTAATAAGACGATGTAATATAATTTGTATAAGGTCACACCTTAATAGAATGACATTTCTTTGTTCATACTTATTTGTCACGGTCTGTCAAGCTGGCCCATAATTCAAAAGTGAGCGTGAAGATTATATCTTAGGTAAGATATAAAATACAAAAAACGAAAGTAAATATTTAAAACCATCAAATCTTGTTGTACTTACCTCAACAGGTATTTTGAAGTTAAAATGTATTTGTCGGCGTCTTATAAATGTTAATGTTAATATCTACATCTTCATCCAGGTATAAAAAACAATATATATAGTAAAAGTATCACATCGTAGTATTGTTCATCATTTCCTGAAAACATTTCTCCAGCACCATTACTTATAAAAAACAAATGTGGTTGCCGTCATTATCTAGACTAGACAAGGTTTTCAAAGTATAAAAAATGAGTCTTAAGATAACTGCGCATTTTATATTGCGAATATCAAGTGACATATAGACCACGCGACCCGCCTAATAAAACACAAGCCATTAATCATAATATTCAACGTATTGAACATTGTATCACATAATGAAACACGACGGTATATCTCAATAACCTCAAAAATGTTGCTCTGCAGTAAGCGGTGGTCCGAGCAAGATTATCAGCTCATTATAATTATCATGTCGATAATGACTGCCACTTAATCTAACCGGCCGAACGAGTCTCCGCCCAAGCCTATTAAGCAAATGTGATAAATTCAAGATGGCGGCTTCCCGCCTCCGCCACCTGTCAACTTAAGATTTTCTAAACTACCCGCTATCTTGTCAGAGTAAAGAACTATTTTCCCTTTCAAATGAATTAGTTATCTTGTACTCGGTGTGTCCGATGCGATTATTCTAGAAAGGGCCAGCGCAGTTTGCAGTTATATTTAGAGCGCAACTTTTTTACTTGCGTAAAGCTGGTTTTAGTTTTTTAGCCTCGTAGTTGAGTGGAATTATGCTGTTTAGTACTTATATTGCAACGTCTTTGGATTTTGCTGTCGTTCTAATACATTACTGAGCTATTTACATTAATGCTTTCAAATGGTGTGAATGCTAGCATAGTTTTTTTTAAATAAGATGAAACTAATGTGTTTTTATAAATTTATCATTTTTATTTTTTAAATTTTTCTTTCGTCAGCATTTAAACGGATATTTTTCTAACTTCAAAACTAAACCTTGATGTAATCAAATTGACTAGACAACCATCTTACGATCTTTTATTTCTGCAAAAAGGTCGTTCATATGTCCTTTCCTCATTTCTAATTCGCACGTAAGCCTTACCGGTTACTAAAGTTGTGAGGCAATAGTATCACCTGATCGGCTTGTTAAGTAGACATAGAGGCTCGGCGGGCGGTTAGATTTATAAATTAAGTAATCATTATTGACACATGTGCTAGCACATTGAACTTAAATGAAACATAACTGTAGTGTAGAAAATTTGCTGAACACTAAATGTTTTATTTAATTATTCGATATTTAGCTAGTTTATGAATTTGATTAGGATACAACAACGGTATAAGTTCAATAATTACTATCTACGTGCACATTACTATTACTACAAACATTCAGTTAAACTGGGACAGTCGTGTCATCAATATTTTAACATGTGTGTGCTTTTTCCAACACTTTATGCTTCGTTGCGTTGCATTCTTACAGTTTTTGATTCGATTTAATTTTTGTTGTTGTTGAATATCTTACAGCATTTGGAAATACATTAAATGTATTTAATGCACGTAGCCTAGTTCAGATTTTAGTTAAAACGACATCTGTCATCGTACTTAATATCTTATATAGTACAGTTACTTCAATTGGCAAAAAGCTGGTATTACGAACTCTGGGAGACAAAAATATCTCATAAACAAAAGAATTTGTTCTCTTCTCCGAGGGTTGGTAAAGAATAGAATAGATTTTCAAGGTTTATTTCAAAGATAAACACATCTGGCATATATCTAACTGATGGATTACTTTTTCCAGATGCATCTAAGTTCAGTGCAAGTAGCGTGCGCGGCACTAGTCACGCTGACCCTCAGTGCGGCCAACGGATCCTCACTCGCCCCTCACCACGTGTCCAGGCGGTCCTTCTTCAACCTCGAGTGCAAGGGAGTGTATGACGCCGCCATATTCGCGCGCCTCGACCGGATCTGTGATGACTGCTACAACCTCTTTAGAGAACCGCAGCTATACAAACTTTGCAGGTACGACCTTTTTTGCCACCTGTCAAAAATCACACGTCTATCATTTTTGTTTAGATTTACAGGTGTTATACAAGTTATTTATAAAATATTGCTGTAAAGTGTAACTATCGTAATCTTTCCCGTGGTGGGTGGCGTAAATTGCGTGTAAGATTACATGGGTTAAATAAAATGGAAGTTGGTTACCCGCTGAACAAAACATTATGAGCACAATAATCGTATCGTTTGTTAAAATTCCTTAGTTAAGAATTCAAATGTTTTTAAGCAATAAATTTGTAATGTTAGATTGTGTGACCGAGTGAGAAATAGTGTTATTCGTGAAAAGTGTGGTGTGAAAGATGATATTGTAAGAAAGATAGAAAAAGGAATGTTGAGATGGTTTGGGCACATAGAGAGGATGGATGATAGAAAATTGGTAAAAGGGATCTATAGAGCTAGTGTGGATGGTAATGTTATTAGAGGAAGACCACGGAGAACACACTTGGACCAAATTAAGAGTGTGCTCAAAAAGGCTGGCGTCCGAAGTATGAAGAATAAAAGAGCATGTATGAAAAGATTGATGGATGTAAACGAAGCTAGAGAGGTTTGTCAGGATCGTGCGAAGTGGCGATCAATAGTCTCTGCCTACCCCAATGGGAACTAATGGCGTGAGTATATGTATGTATGTATGTTTAAGCTATAAACTTTTATTTCGAGCAATATACTCTGTGATTCATTTGAATACAATTATATTAAGTGCAAAAGACCTTGAAGATATGGCAATGATTTAGGTTTTCCTCATCAGGCGAGTCAATGAAACCTATGAATCTAAATGAAGTGTAAGAAGTGATTAAAGTTTATGAATTTAAAAAGTAATGAATAGCTACTGCTTCAATTAGTATTTAAATAGGAATTTATTTCAGTTTTTGGTTTATTTTAATTAATCTAACCTAGATCAGATTTTCTTAATGTTGCTTTAAATACCAGTCAATAAGTAAGTATGATACAAGTAGAAGTAGATATACGTTTATTATTGTGACGCTCAAAGTCCAAAAAACTACATATTTTTTTGTATCTTTTTAAAGAAAATTTAATATATTTAACACTAGATAAAAAATAAATTTCAATCTGTATTTGACGCGTTTTTGCGCATAAAATTATTGTGACAGAAAAGGTAAATTTTCACAGGAGTACATATTTAACATTAGTTAAACTATTGCTGGAGATAGGCCTCCCTGAATGATATCACCAAAATCATCAAGTCAACTTTACCGAGTCATCGTATGGCTTGTGGAAAGCCAAGCCACACTATGACGCTCAGAACGTGGCCACCATACTGAGCCATAACTCCTAGTTCTAAGTGCAATATACCGCACAACTTACATTCACCACATCAATATACTCACTGAATTAAAATGTTACACAGGAAGGACTGTTTCACGTCCTATTACTTCCTAGGCTGCGTGGAGGTACTACAAGAAACCGACCAGTTAGAAACGTTTAAGCAGTACATAAAACAATTACACGGAGCAGAACCTATACGGCCCCCCACCCAGCACGGGCAAGGGGTCTAGGTACAAAACCTTTTTTGTTATACCTCCTTCACTAACAAACTCTTTTGAATTAACTCTTTTTACAACCACTATCCACTCAGCATTTTTTCTTAACTTTCTTTTTGAAAATAGTATAAAAAGATCTCTGATATGCTTTTCTTATATACTTACCTTACCTACATAACACGCATGCAATATTTATTACTTTTGATATCTATTAGGACAAACTCTCACGCTTAAAATGCGGAACAGATTACATTTGACCCATTGTATAAAGAATTGATGCAGATAGTGTGAATTTATCACACTTCCTTCATCAAAATTGCACATAATGATCAACAAACGGTTCATAGATGTTTACCAAACTTCTGCGTACTAGTTATGTAAAAAATATTACTATCTACATAATTTGTTCTGTATTTTGCTCTCACTAACTATCGACTTAGGCACTCTATTATCAATTCGCAACACTTATTTATGTTACGTTTTGTATACACCTTCTTCTTATACAGCTTACAGGGGCATGCAGACTATCTAATTTATTTTTTCACTTATATACTTTTTCTTTGAATGAAATCTTCTAATTTGACGCACCAGTGTTTTAATCATGAATATCATTATTTTGAGTGTTGAAATGGGCATGAACTATATATTATTTGTTCAACGAAGAAATTACAATATATAGACGACAATTGAATAATTTTTTTTAGAAATTAGTTACACCTCTAGGGGCCTTTATATCCAGAACCGGATATTTAGGTTTAAATAAATTCATGATTAAATCACAAGGGCAAAGGTGACGGGCCGTAGGTTATCGGTCAGAATCTAACTTGTTTTGTGCATTGCAGGGCAAAATGTTTTACCACGGCCTACTTCAAGGGTTGTATGGAGTCTTTGTACCTCTACGACGAGGAGGAGCAGATAGACCAGATGATAGATTTCGTCGGAAAACGCTAAGATGAATCTCCGCCGCCGCCGCTCACATCATGACAACGTCAGCCACAATCCTCCAACGCCAAAAGCACAGCTAATCCTCGCGAGTGGACGTCTGTTTTCTATCCTCGACAAATTCTAGTCGTCGCCTCGTAGCGACATAAATTATATTATTTATACTTTAATATTAAAATAATTGTGTAAATTTTAAATCCTTAAGGAGTTATACTATTATTGTATTTTATTATTTTATTGTACATTGTAACTAGGTGTTTAGCGATGCTTCTAGAGTGTGATGGAAGATAAAAGTACATTAATTAATTTTGTTCTGTATTCGTCGCCTCCTAGGTAGTTAGTTAATAGTAAGTATTTTAATAGGCCAGCTTTATATTGATGTATTTGATGCTGGCCGTCATTAATTACGATGCTTCGTCGCATTCCTTATTGAGTACCTAATATTTAAGTATTTATCCCATTATATTTATATTAAACCTTCAACCGACTACTCATATTCGACTAACGAGCTTATCTCCAATTTTGATCGTGAATTGACCTGTTGACTAATAATTTAGTCTTTTGAAAGTTTTTTGGCCCATTTCATTACTATTATCCCTAAATAAGCACACTTGTTTTGTATTATTTTTATTGTTTCCGTTTTTATCCCTTGTCACTTGTATTCTGAATTGGAACCATTAATACATAGCTAATTGGTTTCACCTCAAACTACCATCTTTGAAATTTAATATCATTTTAATTGCTACTTGTATTTTCTCAGTCTTTTACCTTAAATTAATTTATAACAAGTAACAGTTTTAATGGAACCTAAAAGGACTATAATATTTTCCCTAACATTAAAATGAGTTATAAAAGTATCAAAACTTATATTTTCTGACTATTATTTAATGATTAATCATTGCTTGATGCTTATTATAGGTATTTGTAACTAATTACTATAAATCAGGGTCAAATATTAGTAGCTTAGATTTTGTGTTATTCATATACTTATTGAAAAATAATAGAGATGATATTTATACATCAAAGATTTTTTTTCTAATCATTTTTAGTAAGGTGTTTGAGTTTGCTAATTTATCTCACTTCACGATATCACAATATTTAATCTTTAGGCCCTGAACAGTATACAAAGTTACACAAACATTAAAATAAATTATTCTTCTTTCGTCTTTATATAAATATTTTTATATATTTACAAATAAAGAGGAGCATATTTATAACTGTCGATATACTAAGATTAATGTATGGGTTCAAATTAAACTCTCGGCTAGAAATCTGAGGGTAAAACAAAGTTTCCTCGACTTGTTAACTACAAGGTTGGCAGAGGTTAAGTAAACTTAACCTAAATATTATGTCCATCAGTAAACCTATGACTGTGTCAAGAGAATATGTATCGAACTGTTATGTTAGTAGAGAGAAGACATTTACTCAGACGCCATTTTAAATTTTGTTCAGGTTGGTGAAGAACTTTAATTTAAATTTTTATTTTATGTATAATTTTGATTTGAACCTTTGCATTAAATAACTTTATGAAACAATGGTGCCAATAGTGTTTAATGACACAAATTACATTTACGATGAATTCTGTTTATAACGGCCTGTGGTGCTGAAATTAATTATTGTTTCGATTATCATACAATATGTTAATGAGATTATAAATAAATGGTAAAGAAACGCTACGGGTTCTTAATAAACAACATTTTATTTCAAATTGAAATGGTTTTTTTATTTCTTTATTCAACCTTGATACCAAAGTAGTGAAAGCTCTGCATCATCCTTTAATTTACGTCAGAGAACTAGTACGATCGCTATTTTATCGAAGAGATATTGATTAGAGTAAGATGACAGTAAACGATACTAAGTAAATCGTTATGCATGGCTGTCTTATACCAAGCGATATCTAGTCAAATGATCGCCCGTACTAACTATGCTGGTTCGAATTGCATTCTTCTCACACATATAACTACATACGTTTGTCACACCCTTATATTCATACTAATACACATACTAATAATACATAATCAATTTTAAATTAAAATAATTTGCTGTGTAGTGACGATATAGAATAGCACTACCCCATTTCTTCCGGTGGGTGTACGTAAGAGGCGACTAACGGTATTGGGGCTTTTAAGGGATTTTTGGGCGATGCGGTTGGAGACTCATCACCAACAACCTTTATTCTACCATCTTTGCCCCACTCAACTTCCAAAAGTGGCTGTGGAATTTGTAATTCCTTAGCTCTGGCTACTCCTTCTAGGTATTTATAGCCGTGAGTATATGTATGTATGTATAATCAACTATGGATCGCCACCTTGCACTGCCCAAAAAACAACAATTAAATCAATCCTATCTCAAAAAACGGCAAGGGAAAATATCGTAAGCAAACCGGCATGTGCAGTTGAGTAGTATAATACTTAGAGATAGCAAGCCTAGTAAAAGCACCTTTTAGCGACACGATATATCGGTTAGAGTGAGATGACAGTATACGATACTAAGTAAGTGAGTAAGAGATGGCTGCTTTATACCACGCGATATCTAGTTAAAAGGTTGTTAGTACTAACTATGTGGACACTGTTATCTTATAAAGCGGCGATAGACCTGCGCCGTATCTCATTAATGCACTGACAGAAAATAACATACATACATACATATACTCACGGCTATAAATCCCTAGAAGGGGAAGCCAGAGCTAACGATCTAGAAGTTCCTCAGCCACTTTTGGAAAGTTGAGTGGGGAAAAGATGGCAAAGTAATGGTTGTAGGTGATGGGTTTCCAACCGCATCGCCCAAAATCCCTTAAAAGCCCCAATATAGTTAGTCGCCTCTTACGTACACCCACCGGCAGAAATGAGGTAGTGTTATTGTAAGCCGACACTACACAGCAAAACGGACGGAAAATATATGGGTAAATTATTATTCTTAACACCAGTTGAAAAATAAGACAGCAAAATTAATTTCGTTTTGCCCTATATAAATATGGTTTTAACAAGCTCAAAGCAGAATTATGGAGAACTATAATAAATGTGCTGTAAGATTCCTCAACTACATTCTTTGAAACACCAGAAGTTGAAGAACCCAAAACCAACGTACCCTCAAATATCAGGAGCGAATGAGTGTTCGAAAATTATGAGGCAATCAGAAGATTCAGCTTGCTATTAATATAATACAACTGAGATAAATCTCAACGAGAGATACAGTTCTCAACTGGAAAGTTCACGCTGTATATCCCCGAAGGTGTTCGCACAGGTACTAATACTTCTGATAATCACTCGACATTGTCACCTGGTGTTCAGAGTACCCACGTTTTGCATGGACAGTGTACTCACGTGATAGGGGGCAGGCCTATCGCCGTTTTGTACGAATACACTGTCACATGATTAAGTACAACAAGTACATACTTGTCATGCCGTACTTGGTCATGTGGGTTTCCTCACAAATGCCTTCCTTTTATTTCTACGAACATAATAATTAGAAGTAAGTGTAAAAAAATAACAAATGATTCATTATGCTTTTATTATTCAAAATAAATCGTTCTAATACAAGAAATTAAACACGGAAAATCATTACATTAATGGCACTAATTAATAAAAGTTTTGGCCTACAATTTGGGGTATATAATAAATCTAGAACATAGTACTATAAACTCTACAATATGGAAACTTAACACAACAGTATTGCAATAGTATATTTATTCATTTTTATATATAATTAAAATAATCATAGTATATCACATAGTCTAAAGATTATAAACTAATATACATCACAGCAATCGTATTATCACCAACATCATTCATCCCAATGATGTCCGTTGGTGGACGTAAGTCTCCCCTAAAGATCTCCTTATTACTTTTCCAACAACTAATATAAAGTAAAAAACTATAAAGTAAAAACATGTTTATAAACTGAAATTGTAGAAACCATATTTTGAAAAAATGTGAATGTAAAGAATTTCTTTGTTGCTTCTTCTCTTTACGAACACCTTCCGAAGCAACGGATTAACGATTAATTTAAAACTTTGACGTTCAAAAAATGTAAGTATTTAACTTTATTTTGAAAAATAAACTTTTTGACTTTTTTTTTTACTTTTAACTTATTTTAAAACATATACTGGTAAAAATAATCAATTACGTAAAATTTATAAATCCTTGGAAAGTTTAACTTCCATCCACTTACATATTTTTATTATTCAACTTTAATTTCCCCTAATTAAGTTTAAAAAACAAAGAAATAAATCCTTGATTGCACTACCAATACCACATAATATTAACTATTTATATAAAGTAATACACTACACTGACTAAAAACAATCTTCACACAAAGAATAAATAAAGGAAAGAAAAATTTCGACACAGGCGGGAATTTTTCTTTCCTTTATTTATTCTTTATTTATTAGTAATAATCCCCACATGAGGTTTTCATCAAAATAAAACAAAAAGATTAAGATTTAAATAATCTTCACACAGTCAAAAATATTAAAAACTAATTTCATAATATCAGAAAATATGTATAATCTAATATTAAAGGACTACAAATTATCGAAAATATGAATGATTTTATTTCTGGATTTATCAGTCCTAATATTATGCATACAATTACATATTTACATTTTGAAATACCAAGTTTTTACTCAGAGATAATTAAATAATTGTATTACTTCATAAATAAAAACTAGACACAATTTTTATCTTATGTATGTCGTATTTGTTTGTCGATCACATTGCAGAAGTATTAGCGGCGATAGAAAATATTGTAAATCAACATAAAGTAGTACGGGGAATTTGCACTAACATTACATTGTGTTCATGGACTAGTAAATTATGCATAAATTTCGAAAACTATGTTTTTTAAAAGTTTTTTTAATAAGAGAGATAGTGACTCTCATTTAACTTTTAAAATCTTATTAAAAATAATATTGATGATTAATATATGTATACATGATTCATTAAATTCTATAATATTAATTGGCATATCATGATTTAGAATAATTATTTGGTGTAAATCCAGACATAAAAAGCAAACGAAGAAAAAATTGATGGATTGAATAATTTGGGATCGGCAGATCTATCACTTCTAAATTCTACAGATCTATCACTTCTAAATTCGATAGGAGAATTTATTTCCACTCAGTAGTATCTTCATATATTTGTCAATTGTAAAAAATATATTTATTGCTCAATGTAATTTTATAACAAACGATTTAGTAGTGATATTCAGATTATCAAAGACCTTTCGCCCGAGGTACTGTCGCAAGTTGCCATATTGCCGCTGTCAAAATGCATACAAATATATGACATTGACAACGACAATGTTGCAATTTGGGGCACAATGATCAAAAACCGCATTCATTCGAAAAGAAACCTCATTTTTTTAAAGTTGGTAGAAAAGTTATGAATCAGGAGTGAGGTGGTTTGTTTATTTTCGATATAAAGATTTTAGATTTTAAGTTTTTAGGTATCTATTTTAAATATGTAAATAAGTGTTATACTTTTTTTAATTTATATATATTTCTTTTTGTAGCTGATGTATATAACTAAGTAGATTTTAATTTAATTGATAATAAGATTGGTTACATTAATTTCATTTTCGATAATATATCAAGTATCAGAGTTAATGTCATATATAGTTATATATTCTAGATTTCCAAACGAGTATTAGTTGTTGTTATAACATATTGGTGCCATCAGACTATACACTAAAAAGATGGAAATATACCGAGGTAATTTTCCGGAATGAATTGTCGACTTATTGTAATATTTAATTGATAATTATGTTCAAAGGAGAATGTTATTTATCTTTAATATAAAAGCCACGTGAAAAACCCGCGTTAAAAAATATATGGGTTAGTTTTTGTTAGTCAACCATTTTACAAATACTTAAAAGTGTATCACAAATCGAGGTATTACTATATTGCTTCCATTTTGTGGTAAATGGATAAAACAGTTCATGTCTCTATAACAAATAAAAATGTTTTAATCTGCATTACGACAAAAATATCCAATAGAATGTTTTTGGTATCCAGCGAAGAATTTCGGATAGACGTTCGTCAATAATAATCTCATACGAAAAAACTACTGACTTACTAACTACTACTAAAATAATTGTTTAGTTTAGTTTATTATTGACAACGCCATTTGTACTTAAAAATCTTTACTTGTTAGAGAGACAGCAATTCTCTTATTAAATCTAAATTATACTAAAGACAATAGTGGTCAATTAAGCATAAAATATCCCTCGTCGAGACAAAAATCGAAATGGTCCTCCATGGCTTTGTACTGGTCGCTGGAGAATTGCATACACTTGGGACACGTATACACCTGAAAATATACACGATGATATTAACAAATAAGAATTTATTCAAAAGTATATATATTTAACATACATTAGTATTAGTATTACGAGAATTAAATAGTGGAGTCCTAAACAAGTCTTCATTTAGTTAGGTCATCATCATAATATTGCATAAGATATAACTCATTACAATATTGCCTATACATGCATTTCTTTTGTGTAAGAAATTGTTTTCATATCGCAATACTGAAAACTGATTACTCTTAAAGTTTGAATCTTTTAGCATGATAGAAAAATGCATCCGCTAAAAAATTTCATCGCTTATATCGACAGTGGGAATAATCACAAAAAAAATTAATGATAATTGCTGTACTATTTGAACAATAAACAATGATTGAATGTATTAGGTGATGGACAATAAGGAAAACAAAAAAAAATGAATGAATTATGTTCCCGAATACTCTCGAGACTCCCTATCGAATTCTTAATGTAAACACTTTTAAACAAAAAATACTTAATTTATTGAATCCACAAAGGGAATCTCTCATTGTATAATTTATCAAGATATTGTTATACGTGTAAACACAGTTACAATAAAAAAATACTTTCACTATGCGAGTTAAAAATGAGACAGTTTGAAGCACATATTTCTATAAATTTCTAAAATGTTAAAGTGTTAACGCTCAGAGAAGACTTCTTTTAATGTTGACAGACATATCTTTAAAAGAAGATTGAAACTCATAAAATTTGGTCACTAATACAAAACATCATGCAACAAAGTTCAATAGCATATAAACAAGACACACCCGGCTTTATACTAATTATCCCTGATAATGGATTTTGATTAGAATCGTATTATTTACATTAGGTATTAGATTGGAATAACACAAATCAACGTATAAAGCCATTCTCAATCCAAGGCCATCCCGAAAGTAGGTTAACTTAGTATTTTTGTATTGCTCACCTTTTCTGGTACTTTGACTAACCTCATATATAACTTGGTATTTCGGTGGAAATTAAAAGAGTCCCCAAGTTAATAATTTATATTTTTTATTATATAATAGTTTCAACAATATATACAATGTGACTATTTGAACCATATATTTGGAATAGTGCTATTAAATCTACACTTGTACTAGAAGTACTTTTACAAAAACATATTCAAAAACATAAGAGTATAATTATTTAATATATTTTCTAAAAAATAAAATAAGTAATAAATATTTTAACATAAACAAAATTAAAAAAATAAATGCGAAACAGCATATTTCAGACCAAATATTGTTTAACAAAAACAATAAATATTTACTCAACACAGAAACAAAAATTTACTTGATGCCTAAAGACATCAAAAGGCAGTGTTTATCATGTATGTAAGAAAAAAATTGAAAGCATTTTCCAAAAACTGTGACAGACATACTAGAAGTCTTAGAATAATAAAATTTCAATTCAAAAGTACAGATTGTCAAAAATAAATACATCTTTTATGGGGTTATGTGTAAAATTTTATAATAAAATACCTGATGACATTTTGAATCTAACAGAAAATAAATTAAAAGTAATTATAAAACGCAGTCTTCATTTAAAAGCTTATTACAGTTTAAATTAATATATGTTAGATGAAACTGCTTGGTGTCACCAAGGCTCTAATCAGGATATTTCCAGACATACACAAATATTGCAATATGACTAAGAAAAGATGTGTGTTGCTGAGTTTTTACGGGTTCTTCTCGCAACAATACACCTTCCGAACCCGAAGTAGAGTCAGTAGAGTAAGATTTAACTTATACGTAAGTTTGTGACGTTCAAAAAATAGAGAACAATTCTTTTTATTTTGAAATAAACATTTTTTATCTTTTATCTTTTTTAACGGTGTGTTGTGAAAGATGACGTAGAATTCAAGCTGGCAAAAGATATGAGTTACGGTGATTTGGGATATGGAATGAATGAATGAAAGTTAAGAGACAAAATTGATGTATAAAGCAAATTTTATTGGTAGTAGAGGATGATTAAGCATGACGTTGGAAAAACAAATAGACAATTTCCTTACTAAGCTGTAATGAGAAGAATAAAATGTATAAGAAGAAGAATGATGACTGAGAAGGAAACAAAAGGGATTTGTTCAGATCGTACCTGGCGATAGTTAACCTCTACCCACCCCAATGGGAATAAAGGGCGAGATGTATGTTATTTTATTATTTAAACCATTGTGGCGTATTTCCTATACACTGTGACGTGTATTCAACTCGCTTTGATTTAATTAAAAATATATATTCATTGCTTAGAATCTATACGCATCACATTAAATTCTGGCATCTTATATTCAGGGTAACCGCGGCACTAACTAAAGTAAGCAATTATCAACATGATCTTGAAGAAATTTCAACGATTTAAATGTTTTATCACAGACAGGACACACAAATCTACACGACGGCGGCGTGACTTCCTTTGCTGGTGCAGTTTCATTTACTTTCTTCTTCGTGACTCCACTCTTCTTGCGAACCTTTTCAATAGCATAATATACATAAATAAATAAGCAATAATTAAAATAAATACATCAAAAGTACGAATATATACGGAAAATGCATCATATAATTTCTTGTACGCATGCAAAGTTGAGATGGACATTTGACATCAACTATCCACTATCTCTTTTCCTCTCCGACCAATGCATACGAGTATGAAAGAGACAACCGCAGCATAATACCTATGCGCCAACCATTTAGTCATAATTTCTTTTGTATGTTTTCTCGCGACATTATTACAAAAAACTTAAGAGACAGCTTTTAAGAGTTTCATAGCCAAATGGCAAAAAATCAAAACTATTGTAGTTTCAACTTGTCTGTCTGTCTGTCCGTGTGTCACAGCAATTTTTTTCCGAAACTACTGGGACTAAGTTAAATTAATGGGTAGGTGTAAACTGTGAACCGCTTCAACCGGCAACCGGTTCTAGGTCAAAATAAGAAAACCAGCCAAGTGCGCGTCCGATTCGCGCACAAAGGGTTCCGCAATATAATATATTAAGATAAAGTAAAAATTGGTTCAAAAACCACGTTTGTTGTGTTTTATCTTTGGGTACGGAACACTTAAAAGGGGAATCCCACTTTTATTATTTATTTATTTAACGATCCTATCTTTGTAATGTATGCATATATATCTGAAATGGACTCACCATATTTCCAGTGACAGAAGCGTTACCACTGGAGCTAGCCGTTGTCGACGGACTGGTCTTTGCGGTGGTCACCACTTTGTAGAGGTCGGGGTTCATTCGCTTGAGTTCTTTTAGCTGTAATTAATATTAAGACGTCATGAATATAATTCCTTACTGTTCTTAATATCAAAACTGGTTTATTTTAAATTAATCTTGTCTCAAAATTTTTTTTTCTAGGATAAATCTAAAATTCACAATAATAAGTCTTATTTCAACAATTTGATTGACTCTTGATTAGCATATACATGTCACATGCCACAAACAGCCCCAAAGTATTTATAATAAAATGTATAAAAATCCACCAATTGCCGTGTAGTGCCGGCTTAGAATGTCGCTACCCCGTTCTACCCACGGGTGTCGTAAGAGGCCCCTAAGGGTATTGGGGCTTTTTATTGTCTTTTTGGGCGATGCGGTTGGAGACCCATCACCAAAAACCTTTATTCTTTCCATCTTTTCCCCACTCAACTTCCATAAGTGGCTAAGGAATTTATAATTCCTTAGCTCTGGTTACCCCTTCTAGGCAAATATAGCCGGGCGTATATGTATGTATGTATAAAAAATATAAAAAACGATATTTTACAGACCCTCCTGATAACCGTTTTTTTGTTCAATTAAAGACAATTTTATAATGAAATTTATATCAAATTCTACTTACATGTTCAGTCAACTCTAGATTCTTCTTCCGCGCCAATCGCAATTCAGCTGCCACATCTTCTTTCTCACTCGCCATCTTCTCTCGCGCTTGGCGTTCAGCTTCGAAATCGCTCCTGAAAATATATATAGTTATAGAACAGTCAATAATATTATATGTTGGATTATATTTAGAAACTTTACCTATACTCACGGATAGATATACCAATAATTTGTAGCCAGAGGTTTGGAATCAGTACTTTGCCTAACCCAATGGATTTTTGGCGGGAGTTAAAGTACTTCTAGTGCTACAAGTAGAAGTAGTAAGAGAGTTGATAAAACGATAATGATGTACATTCTTAATAAAAGTTACTCCATATTTAATTTATATAGATCAATGGCTATTTTTTATTGTCAGTTTCAATCCCTCCAGCCTTCCAATATTTTAAGACGTGATTATTTATGGATTGAATGAACAATTTATATTATGATACTCGGGCCGATTCTTTTAATATATTACACAATATTTACAGTAGTTGCTGTGTAGTGCCGGTTTAGTATGTCACTACCCCTTTCTACTCACGGATATGGTAAGAGGCGACTAAGGGTATGGGTATTTCTAAGTGGGTTTTGGGCGATGCAGTTAGAGACCCATCACCAACGAGACTTTACGTTTACCATCTTGTCTCCATCAACTTCCAAATGTGGCTGAGGAGTTTCTAGCTCTAAAGCACTGGCTAACTCTTTTTGGGATTTCTCAAAAGTCTTCTTCCACTAAATATATTCATTATTATACTATGGCAACAGTAAGGAGGGTAGAAGAATATTCTTAAGGTGGAATGTAAGTAAAATTTACATTTATAACATACTTTTATTATACATACTTATAAACGTCAAGTTGTGCTTTCAGAAATTCTACGTCATCAGATTTTCGTTGCTGAGCTGATATTTTTGTCTGCAAACTCTTTATTTCTAGTTTAGCTTCATCAAGCTCTTGAGCGCGCGCGAGCAATGCTGCCGTTAGTGCTTCTGTACTATTTGACTGAGAATTCTGAAATATATGGAAAACATCAAATATTTGATATTTTAAGCGCCGTACTCACACACGATATTACTCGTACGAGCAAAAATGTCGGGCAATAACCATGGCTTATGCTTTTCTCCAGACATTCACCATTAATCGATCGAGTGATTTGCGCCATTCAGTATTTCGCCGTTAGAAACAAAAATAAAGAAAAGAAAGAAAACACGCTTATTCACCATTTCATAAGACACAAAGAATACAAAAAAAGTAATATTTTATTTTATTTTACATTGTTCGGAAAACTCACAGCAACTTAAACATTTATTTATTTATTTACACACAAAATATAATCTTGACAGACTGATATATAAGTACAAATCATAACATTTCTATAAGCCAATTAAGAGTTTTCACAAATATTCAATGGAATTCAAATATTAATGGAAACAATAATGCGACTTTCTTTTGTACCACTGTAACAGTGAATAGGCTCTGACAAGATGTCTGTTGAACAAAAGAAATAACGTGTAATACGCATACGTGTTTTAATGGCGGAGTGACACACGCACGCTCGAGTCAAGCTCGACAGCTCGCTTCAACTAGGTTCTAGGTTTTTTTTTCTGCTTTTATTCAATTCTGTCGAGCCAGCTCGCTGCGATTTTTCGGACTGTGAGTTTTTGCGGAACATACATAGATTTTTATGCGACGTCGAGTAAAGTATCAATTAATAATCTTGAGTCACACTATTCTTGTTAGTAAGCGTTCGTGACTTTAATACTGCATTATTCGCAAGGCGTAAAAAAATAATTAGGTGCCTTAAAAGGCAGTCACTACTGGAAATCATCAATCAGCCTTTGTTTTACTTTTCTTTCTCCACACAACATCAAAAGTGGCTGAGTATTTTTCTATTCTTATCTCCGGCTACCCCTATTTGGGATTTATCGCCCTGTTTATAAAGTGTGCATCGATTAAGTAAGCACTAAAATGTAATCGATGTATGTATAAATAAAAATTACTCACATTATGACTCGATGATGTTTTTTCGCTAAGTTTTTTGTAATCTTGGAAGACTCCTTCGAATATTGACATTATGCCCTTGACTTGACCTCTGCGAACATAAGTTAACTAGTTTATTCCACATGTAAATCACTATAACGAGACAAATTCTTATTTTACCGAATTCTTCTAGTATTTTTTATACACAATTTTACCTTACATATTACTTCCATGTTAATTGCATGTTATAAACAAGTAATTTTACTTATTTATCAATCGATTATAATCGGTCCTCTTTTGAATCCTCTAACAGACAAAATATTTCGATATTTATATAGTAAATATCGAAATATATTTAATGAATAATGCTGTGTAGTGCCGGCTTAGAATAGCACTACCCCATTTCTTCCGGTGGGTGTACGTAAGAGGCGACTAACGGTATTGGGGATTTTGAGGGATTTTTGGGCGATGCGGTTGGAGACCCATCACCAACAACCTTAATCTCACCATCTTTTCCCCACTCAACTTTCCAAAACTGGCTGAGGAATTTCTAATTAATAATTAAGGGCTACCCCTTCTAGGGATTTATAGCCGTGAGTATATGTATGTATGTACGTATATAGTAAATACTCACATATTATTAAGTAAACTGCCGTGTTGTTTCTCAAGTAGCTGCCGAACATTGCCCAGAGTTAGTTCAATCTGCTGCGATCCAGAATTATCTAGTCTGTACTGGTTTATACTGGACATGGCGTCTAAGACTTGTGCTAAACTGTCAGAAGTACTGAAACAATATTCATTTATTGTTAAATTAATAGTTCCCATTATAAATAATAAATAAATAAAAAGGACATATTATACACAGATCAAGTTAGCCCTAAACTAACTAAGACTTGTTTTATGGGATACTAACTCAACCATATATTTAATATTATATAATAGACACATAAATAACATCCAAGACTAAGAAACAAACATTTATGCTCATCACATAAATGTTGCCCTCAGCGGGGATCGAACCCCCAACCTCCGGATAGAGAATCTAGTCAGCTATCCGCTCGACCACGGATGTCGCCAATCTATATAACTATCTAGTCTGTACTGGTTTATACTGGACATGGCGTCTAGTACTTGTGCTAAACTATCTGAAGTACTGAAAAAATATTCAAATTATTAGTGCCTGGGGTAGGTAGAGACAACGATTGCCACTTTGTACGATCCTAGCAACCCTCAGGGGCTCCACTTGCATCCATTTAAAACATACATATACTCACATCATCAGTTCCCATTGGGGTAGGCAGACTATCGATTGCTACTTTGTATGATCGTGGCAAACCTCTTAGGTTCCACTTACATTCATATATTTTTGTTCATACATGCCCTTTTATTCTTAATTGTTAATTAGCTGTATTTTTGTTTTATATGTCGATTACTTTTTATTACGTAATTTCATACTATTAATTAATTTATTGTATTTCTTTAGAAAGTTCGATAGCAATTCATTTTACTCAATCTGACACCACGTGACTAATAATATTTACTGTTAAAATAATTAAGGATTATATTTTACTGCAACATTTTTCATTATTATTGAGAATAAATAGTATTTACCCTTGTGTTAGTGCGTTTAGTAAATCTGCTAAATGTTTCAAAGTCCTGTCGTACAGTTTTATATTTTTCTCTAAAGTGTCATCTTTGGAACACTCTTCCATGTTGATGGAGAACCTTACTGGCTGAAACATCTGAAAAAAACGCATTATAAATAGTTTGTTTTCTTAATATAAAAAAGATTGTTTCTTTTTGCTGTCAATGGATACATTATTATTATTTTACTATGTTGATTACAACCAATAGACGTCAACTACCTGACAAAACTCCTATATAGTTTCCTACACCCCGTCATTGCATTTTCTAAGATTTTCACGATTGCACATTATAATTGAAACACTTATTGACTTTCGGATATTTTAATCGCGTGTTATTACATTATTTTTTAAAGCCCGACGTTTCGAAAACTTTTCAGTTATCATGGTCACGGGAAGACTGAGGTGTTATTTGTCATTATACAGTACTATAAAATTACTAATACTAACTACCTTCACAAAATTTTAAGTTACATTTGCGTTGTATATTATCTATACATATAATAAATCTGTAGAAAAGTCATTTTTGTACATTGAGAAATTGAAAAAAAAATAGCCAGCGTGTGAACAGATAAGTAACAGAACCCATTTCCATCATTTTTTCAATTTTTGTCTGTTTGTCTGTTTATATGTTTGTTTGTGCGCACTAAACGTAAAATCTACAAATTTAATGCTGAAAATGTTTATATACACAAATTATACGTAACTTGAGGTATAACTTAGTTTATTAAACATCTCGCTTTATTTGCATGTCGCTACGTGATATTTTCGATCGATGACGTCATTAAGTGCAAAAGTTGAACAATCTTTAAAAAATCATAACTTTACAATTACTCATTTTAAATGAAAAATATTCAAATCAGTCTTTTATTTTCATGTTTGCTATCGAATAAAAATATTTAATGAATACCAAAAAAAAACTTTGCATACCGAATTCAGTATAGTACTTGCAACGACATCTTAAGTCTAAATATAGAACTAATGTTGATAGTTGGAATCCAAAGTCCGATAGATGGCGTTGTGCAAAAATAAAATAAAGAACCAAAATAAAATAAAGCAAAAATAAAATTTGCATTTTTTTAGCCCCTTTAACCCCTTATTTTAAAGTCGGTTAAAGTAATAGAAGCTACAGGAAACAAGCAAGACGAAATTAATACAAGCTGCCAATGTCAAGTGAATTCGCCGACTATGAAAATAACTAAAATGCTTTTAAATATTATCTTTACTTAGTTTCTTAAATTAGGCTTATTAATATTAATATATTATGTAAATAGTCTGCCTATTAATAAATCCAATTGGTGAGCAGAATTTTGAAATTCTTAGCCATTCTTCAGATGCACGTCACTTCACAACCAGTTTTCGTGAACGTTTATAATAAAAAACTGAATTTTTGTCTACATTAAGGGCCCCTGGTACCGCAAATGCTGTTTTTAAAACCGATATTGCATCAGGAAATAATCTACGGAAAATTCTAAAAAAAATATATGTTTTAGTTGAGGATCTTACAAAGTGTGATTTGTTTACGGTTACACAATCAGATGAACTTTGCTCGATAGAAAAAAGCCTCAAAGTTGCCTCTTTTTATAAATCATTTTGGATATTGTGCCTAAAATAATAAACAATTCGACCTTATTTTTACACCAATCTTTAGATAATTCATTCTTCTAGAAAATTCGGTAAGGTGGGTGTTATAGTTTTTTTTTCCTATTTATGATGCCTAAAAACCCATAAAATCACGAGCGACACGTGGGCTTCGTCAGTCGCGCGGTGGCGCTTATCGACGTCGGACCTGTGCCAGTGCTCCTCCCGTCCGCCGCGCGACGTATGACGCGTAATCTAAACTTATAAATAGAAAAAACCCGCCAAGTGCGAACCGGCTCGCGTACGTAGGGATCCTTGCGCAGTCGGCTAGAGCATAGAGGGTTCCGTACTATTATAGAAAATCACGTTTGTACTTCTTCTCAGTCGTAACACTCTTGACAGAGTGGTCGTGGTCGTCATTTTGGTTGGGTGACCCGCCGCACAATTCGTCGCCATTCCTCTCTGAGGGCTGTTTTTTTGGTGCATTGGTACAGGGGGTCATCCAGCGCTGCTTTTATTTGGTCCGTCCATCTCATTGGTGATCGACCACGCATTCGGGTGCCCTCTACTCTGCCCTGTACCACCAGTCGCTCGATTGACATGCGCCCGCGTCGAGATATATGTCCGAAGAAGGTTAAGATACGAGCTTGGACTATAGATGATAGGCGCTGTTTGACACCTAGTTCTTGGAGGATTGAGTCATTGGTACGGAACTCTGTCCACGATATCCCAAGCATTTTCCTCCAGCACCACATCTCAAGAGCATCAATCCTCTTCTTCTCGCTTTCCCGAAGCGTCCATGTCTCTGCAGCATAAAGGAATATGGGGAACACAAGCGCTCTGACTAGCCGGGTCTTTGTGGCTTTGGTGATGTTGCGGTTCTTCCATATTTTCCTAAGTCTGTCCATAGAAGACCTTGCAATCGCCATTCGTCGCTTTATTTCGTCCACGCATCCGCCATTGTTGGATATCAGCGCTCCCAGATAGACGTATGATTGTACAACGTCACAATTTGCAATTTTCGTGACTTCAGGCATGTTGTTGTTGGCACGATCCACAATCATCATCTTCGTCTTACTGCGATTTATCTTAAGGCCAAATTCCAAACTGACACTTTCCATCTTATGCAGCAGGTCTTCCATATCTCGCATACTGCTTGCGAATAGGGTGGTGTCATCTGCGTAGCGCAGGTTCGAGATTCTCAGGCCACCGATTGCGATACCGTCCATCCAGTCTTCGAGGGAAATTCTCATTATCAGCTCTGTGTAGATGTTGAACAGAAGCGGAGAAATAATGCATCCTTGACGGACTCCCGCACTAGGGTGGAAGTGGTCTGAAAGCATCTCGTCTGCTCTCACTGACGCAGTCCCATTCTCGTAGAGGCGTCTCAAGAGGTGCACAAGGTGTGTTGGTGTACCCATCTCTAGCAGAGTTTTCCAAAGTTTCGGCCATTTCACTGAGTCAAACGCCTTTGAAAAATCAACAAAGCAAATATAAGTGGGCTTGTTAAATTCTCTGGCTTTCTCGATGATCTGGCGCACAGTCAGGATTTGCTCCCGGGTTCCTTTTCCTTTTACGAAGCCGGCTTGTTCGGGTGCAATCTCTTTGGATAAAAAGGTCTTGAGGCGCTCGTTGAGAATGTGCAGTAAAATCTTGCTCGCGTGTGATATAAGGGCAATGAGGCGGTAGTTACTGCACGTTTTTGTCGAACCTTTCTTATGTAGAGGGATAAATACAGTGTGAGCCCATTCTTGCGGCCATGTCCCTGTCTGCCATATTTTGTTGCATAGGGTTTTAAAGATCTGGACACCATATTCGCCTGACGCTTTGATAGTTTCTATCGGGATAGCATCTCTGCCGGTGGCTTTTCCATTCTTCAGGTGTTTGATCGCAGCTCTCACTTCACTTTCGAGGATGTCTGGTTCGATCTCTTCATCCCTAGGTTCGGTGGATGTGAAACATTGTGAGTCTGTATCCTGAAATAGTGACTGGCAGTATTCTTTCCAGGTTTCGGCTATGTCTTTTATTTCAGTGATCGTCTCACCAAGAGCGTTTTCGATGGCCCATGTCTTTGAAGTTAGGGTCTTAGTAATGAAACGTATCTTCTGATAGAGATCTCTGGATTCATATTTATCTGCGTGTGCTTCGACTTCTGAGCATACATTCTGAAGTTGGGCGTTTCGGTCTTGCCTGCATGTTTTTTGAATCTGCGCAGATATGGCGTTCAGAGATTTAACGTCAGCTCCTGACGCTTTCATACTTCTCCTTTCTTCTACAAGTTCCATAGTAATGTCGCTCATCCAGTGTTGTCGTTTCCGTGTTTGTTCAGATGGTTCGGACTCCTTTTGTACTAGGAATAGGAAATTTTAACCGACTTCAAAAAAAAGGAGGTTCTCAGTTCGATTGTATGTATGTATAATTGTCCGCGCTTATCTCGCGTTTGGCTTAAGCTATTTGGATGCGGTTTTCAGAAAAGTATTTGTTACATTTAGGAGAAGGATTCAGTGCTTTACCCGACTCAAAAAAGAAAGGAGGTTCTGTGTTTGACCTGTATGTATGCCTGTTGGTCCGCAATTATCTCGCGTTTGGCTTAAGCTATTTGGATGCGGTTTTCAGAAAAGTATTTGTTACATTTAGGAGAAGGATTCAGTGCTTTACCCGGCTCAAAAAAGAAAGGAGGTTCTGTGTTTGACCTGTATGTATGTCTGTTGGTCCGCAATTATCTCGCGTTTGGCTTAAGCTATTTGGATGCGGTTTTCAGAAAAGTATCTGTTACATTTAGGAGGTGGGTTTAGTAGTTTAACCGACTGTAAAAGAAAGGAGGTTCTGTGTTTGACCTGTATGTATGTATGTTGGTCCGCGATTATCTGGCGATTGGCTTAAGCTGTTTGGATGCGGTTTTCAGAAAAGTATTTTTTACATTTAGGAGAAGGATTCAGCGCTTTACCCGACTCAAAAAAGAAAGGAGGTTCTGTGTTTGACCTGTATGTATGTCTGTTGGTCCGCGATTATCTCGCGTTTGGCTTAAGCTATTTGGATGCGGTTTTTAGAAAAGTATCTGTTACATTTAGGAGCTGGATTTAGTAGTTTAACCGACTCTAAAAGAAAGGAGGTTCACCAGCAACCTTTATCTCACCATTTTTTCCTCACTCAACTTTCCAAAAGTGGCTGAGGAATTTCTTATTCCTTAGCTCTGACTACCCGTTCTAGGGATTTGTAGCCGTGAGTTTGTTGTATGTATAATTTTATGAAAGCGAACAATGTGGATAATTGAGATTTAAGTAATCTGGCTAATACGGAAACACACCACTGAAGCTACAGGAATCAGTGAGCTCACGGTAATAAAAAAATTAAAGGAAGAAAAAGAGCTGCCAGCTACTTATGCAAGATTTACTTCACCAATGAAAAAACTACGGAAAAGAAATAACTTTGATGACAGTGTCAGTGTAGAAATGTTTGATGAAGATAGTGATACAAGTTAATATTAGTTATTTTAATACTTACAAGATTTTTATTTCGCTAAGGTATTTTTCAGAATTACAGTTTTTGTGTTAAATTTAAGATGTTGTTTGTAATGATGTTACAGATTTTTAATATAATTAATTGAAATTAGAAGTGACTTTGAGGATTTCGTTTTTTTAACACTACTAATAAATCTATACTAATATTATAAAGCTGAAGAGTTTGTTTGTTTGAACGCTAGGATCTCAGGAACTACCCAATCAAATTGAATAATTCTTTTTGTGTTGGATAGTCCATTCATTGAGGAAGGTTTCAGGCTATATATCATCACGCTGCGACTAACAGGAGCAAACTATCAGCGAATAATGTTGCAAAAACGGGGATAATTATTCATACTAAGGCTTCCGTTGTGTGCGCTGCGTAAACGGTTTAAGTTACCCAAAAAAAATGTATTAAAGAATTATTTCTCTTTAAATGATCTAAAAGAATGCCCGCGACAGTATATGTCTAACTTTTAAGTTTCACTTACTATAACCATTTTTATGGTAAATAAATTTGGTCGAATATAATGCATAATTGCCATAATGTTTTATCAACATAATATTAATCTTTATCCAAATAAATATGTTGTTGATTGAGAGTATTTAATTGAGAACAAAATTGTCCTTGACATCACTTAATTTAAATAAACATCTTATAAGATAATGCAATTATAAAATTACTCCGTAACATAATTTACACGCGTGCATGAAGCGCAAGACAAGACGCTGCGCTGGCCGGCGAGCGAGGTCACCTGCGCGAGAAGCTTATGTTTAAGCCTAATCCTATTAATATTATAAATGTGAAAGTTTAGATGTTTGTGTGTTTGTAGCTAAATGAAGACTAATTCACAGAACGCATTTAAAATACAATTTACAGGAAGCCCAGAAAAATTAAGAGATCAATAAATTTTCTTAAAAAATGGTTAAATAGACTAACTGACTAAGAATCAATGCTCAGCCGAAACTACTATACTTATAAACTTAAAACTTATGAAGTGAAAAAAATATGAAAAACACCTTTTTTCTCATCACATGACAAAGACCCTCAACAGGTCAGTTAAATATTTCAGTTTGACGACGTGAAAGTCTACACTTTTGACAGTACGAAGTCTGTGGGGTCAGCTAGTTAAATATAAAATTTTAAAAATGGATGTAATCTATGACTTCAATCTTAAATGACTTCTTTAATATTTTGCTAGCCGTAAGCACGCTCACTCTCACGACTACATTAATGCGTATACAGATATAGTTCACTCGCACAACCAAGCGCGCCACACCGCTCGCGCCGCCGCCGCCGCCGCCATTGGCTAGGTCACCAGAGTTCATATGAACTCGGCTCCCGCGTAATACGGACGCAAGTCGACTGGGCGAGTTAAATACCTAAATTTTCAGAACAAGGGGCCCTTAAACACCAAACCTCTCTGGCTTCGTTTACATCCATCAATCTTTTCATATATGCTCTTTTATTCTTCATACTGCGGACACCTGCCTTTTTGAGCACGTTTTCTATTTGATCCAAATGTGTCCTCCGAGGTCGTCCTCTACTAACATTACCTTCCACATTGGCGATAAAAAAAGTGTAAAGTACAAAGTGGCGATCGATAGTCTCAGCCTACCCCAATGGGAACTAACGGCGTGAGAATATGCATGTATGTATGTATTAAACACCAGAAACATAAGACACCTTTTAAGTTCTACTTTTTTAAACACTAAAATGATGTAGTGACCTTAGTGACTAACCTTAATTTAGTTATTTGCATATTATACATACATATACTCACGACTATAAATCCCTAGAAGGATTAGCCAGAGCTAAGGAATTAGAAATTCCTCAGCCATTTTTGGAAAATTGAGTGAGGAAAAGATGGTAAAATAAAGGTTGTTGGTGATGGGTCTCCAACCGCATCGCCCAAAAATCCCTTAAAAACCCCCAATACCGTTAGTCGCCTCTGACGTACATCCACCGGAAGAAATGGGGTAGTGCTATTCTAAGCCGACACTACACAGCTATTACAGTGCATATTATGCCACTGATAAATCGATTTAATTCAATGTATTATCATAGTACAACCAACGACCGTAAACCCTAATAATAGTAAAGTACCTTTTTTGAGCGGTTTTATTTAGCTTACCCCGTTTGTTTTATTCTTTCTTGAGTGAAATTTAGTAATTTAAATTTCACCCCCTTCCTGTCAACCGGTTAATATTTCTTTTCGGAAGGAAAAGACGTGATGAGGTCGAAGCAAAGAGTGATGAGCTCAAGGCCCGACCACCTGCGGCCATCAATAATAACTACCTATATATTGGAGGGTTACTGATTTTTCAACATACGTCATAGAACATTTGTCGGAAAGATTGGCTATGTCAGTCACATGAGAGCACATGAACACACTCTTAATAGCCGGATACCAGAAGTTGCTGTGGCCGAAATCGGGCGGGATCGATATATGATCTATATGCAAAATTCCGAAGTGTTAAAAACAAAAGGGCTTTATAAATATATTGATGCATTATGCAGCTCTGCTAGGATCGTACAAGGTAGCGATCCATAATCTTTGGCTAACCCTGTAACTGTATCTAAATATACACTAATTCAAATGAGAGTTACGACCTTTTATTATTTCAACTGGATAATGGCTACTGTAATTAATTAAATATCATTATGAAATACTCAATAGTTCCTACATCACAATAAGTGTCCGCATTAGATTTCATTGGTCTTAACTAAACGACGTTTTTTTGTTCTCGACAATCACGCGAACGAAGTCGCGGGCACAGCTAGTTTATAATACATATAATGTAATAACACGCGATTAAAATATCCGAAAATCAATAGTTGTTTCAATTATACCCCGTCATTGGTTTATCTTGTGGTATACAACCTAAATATTGTCTGGTACGTGGCCGCCACTCTCTTTTAACATCTAGTATTTGAGGCCCAAACCAACTTCAGTTTTACGTTCATTGAGACCAAGGTACTGATGAGTAGCTCAATTTTAAAACCCATAAAAAGGAAACCCAACGTAATCAGAAACCCAATTCAAAGGTTAACCCACTTAATTGGTTTTGCCAATAGGCTATTTCACTAAGTTTTGAAAACTATCTTACGGTGTTAATACGTTGATAAGGAGCCCTAAAAAAATAATTTTCTGTCTTCATTTTAGCTATTTTATTAAAAAATCGAAAAAGAAAATGCAATATTCAAATTTGCCGCGAAAACGCGACTTTAAGTAATATGGCGGCTGTAGCACAAATGACGTCAATTCCGCATTAACCACCAATGAGCGAAGCGAAACACAGTCTGTTTATGTGCAATCTATCGTTTTTAGTCACGTGACAGGTTGCATCAAAAATACTTATTTTAGAAGACGAATTTTAGTGAAATAATGCAATATTTTTATCTCGCATTATTACGTATTGCTCCAAAAAAGAAATATTAAGACTAATGAAATAAAAGAAATGTATATTTCTATTAAAGTCAAATAGCCTATTGTGAAATGGAAGGGTTTTATATTTATAACGCTTACCCATCAAATATTTCTTTTTTAATAATTTTCTTTATGAGAAGGTTTCACTTCAATAACCCCTTTTCTAGACAGTAAGTTTCTTTTAATATGTAAAGTGTAAAAAACGGGTTTTGTGATGGGGTCTTCTTATTTTAAGCAGCTTGAAATATTCATAAAATAATTACGAATTAAAACGCATAAAAGGGAAAACGCTTAAGATTCCTGATTTTGAACTTCCATGTTTTTCTTTCTTTACACTGGACTATAAATAAATAAATATTGAAATGTTTGCTTACAATTGTTTCGGCTTCTTTCAGCTTATTCCTCAGTTCATTGATTTGCTCTTTCTGGTTTCGGACGAGTACTGATGACTCACTTTTGTACTTGGAATATTCCAGCTGAGAAATAAAATAAAATTACATTACGCACCTTCGTTCAAATAGTCAAAAAAGAACTCAAAAAAAAATTAAATACCTTTTATTTTATCATTTATATTATATATTATTATGCTGTGTAGTGTCGGCTTAGAATAGCACTACCCCATTTATTCCGGTGGGTGTACGTAAGAGGCGACTAACAGTATTGGGGCTTTTAAGGGATTTTTGGGCGATGCGGTTGGAGACCCATCACCAACAACCTTTATCTCACCATCTTTTCCCCACGAAACTTCCAAAAGTGGCCGAGGAATTTCTAATTCCTTAGCTCTGGCTACCCCATCTAGGGATTTATAGTCGTGAAACATCAAAATGTTATCTCGAAAACTGGCATATTTATAGCTTCAATAAAAGTATAACTTTTAGTTTTCTTAACAAGTGCAGAAAAGTAAAAAAAAGAGAAAGTGTATATTTTGAATGCAATTTTCTCAACAATTTGGTTTTTTGAGTTGTGACGCTATTTGAACGGAGGTGCGATCAGTCAAATATTTATTGATTGGATGTACACGATGATAATGCTCAAGAGAGTTGACTCATAGTCTCTGCTCTGCCTACCCCAATGGAAACGAATGACGTGAGCAAATAACTAAAACATTCATTATGTTGATTTTATACAAACCAACTTTTTACTTATTTAAGACACACCAACAGCATAATAATATAATTGGCATTCACATTCATTGTATAGTCTTGGTAAGTTAGAATGTCAACAACAGTATAACATAAAGATACAATACAACTTAACATTTGATTAAAAATTTGAATAAATTGAAAGAATAGACAATTAAATTTCTCAATATTAATAGAAAACTACAAACAATAAAATAATATCAATCATTTTTCATTAAACGTTTTTATTTTAATCTACTACATATTATGTTGTCAAATACAGGGTGTCCCGGGACGCGACGTCAAGCCGGCGGGCGCCGGGTGGTAGTGCACATTATACCAGTTATTAGGAAAAAATTAAAAAATAATGTCTAATATTTTGAAAATTATGTCCATCCACAAAACAACGGAAAAAGTTACACCCTGTGTTCCTTTTTTCCTTCAAAGTTCTACTTTTTTATTATTTTTGTTTTGTTTCGTAACCCTGAGTAATGCTCCTGTAGCTAGTAGTCTAAAATTTTACTTAATTGCTCTAACTTTGAAAGAAAATGACAAATCATTCCCAGATCAAGAGAGAAATTTACTTTCTCGTTCAATTTCAACTCACTTTCCTGAAAAAAAAAGTACTACACTGGTTGGGCAAGTAACTTTAAAAGTTAGGGCATTTAATAAGGATTCCAAAATGGTATGACAGTTGCTATTTTATTTGTTACATTATTGCCAAAAAAAATTTTTTGCTAACGAAGCTGGTTTTTTACCAATTGTTTTTACTTTTTTTTTTGTAAAGGTACCTTTATCCTTCCTTCAGAAATGTATCTTTACATTATTTTAGTGTAAGAGAGACGAAGAGAGCTATTTTATGAAGTGTGAGTGGGGCAGATAGTAATGCCGCTTATTTCAATTAATGGCATCACAATTTTTTGCCTTCTTGATCAGGGAATGATTTACAATTTTATTTCAAAGTTAGAGCAATTGAGTAAAATTTTAGACTACTAGCTACAGGAGCATTACTCAGGGTAACGAAACAAAACAAAAAAAAAAGTAGAGATTTGTAGAAATGGGAAGGAAAAACGCATCTCAGGGTGTAAACTCTTTCCGTTTTTTTTTGGATGGACATAATTTTCATAATATTAGACATATATTTTTTTTCTAATAACTGGTATAATGTGGCCTACCACCCGGCGCCGGCTTGACGTCGCGTCCCGGGACACCCTGTATAGGCTACGGAGGCCTTATCTTACTTTAAGTGAAATTAAATTACCTTAACATTTTCGAGGTCCAATATTTTGAGTTGTGCCTTCTTAAGTTCTCCTTGCAAGCCCACCATCTTCTGATGCAGTTGTTCTATCACTTCGTCGCGCTGTTTTATTTCAACATCTTTGCTTGATGACTGCAATAAAAATATATTCATACAAATATACAACACTCAAGGCTATAAATCTCAAAACAGGGTAGCTACATTCTGAAATATGTCAGCTCCTATTGAAAGTTGAGTGCGGAAAAGATAATAAAACTAAGGTGATGGGAATCCAGCCAAATTAATATTGTTTCCGAAACTGAATTTCCGCAGCTTTGGACAGTCTTTTTTGTGATCATAGCTGTTGGTATTTAAGAATAGTGCTCTGTCTACCTCTATGGGAATAATGGGTGTGTATGTAACCACTCAAGTAATACTATTTCTTTTTTTAATTTTTACTTGGCAAAAATGTGGCTGTTTTCTTAACATTGCAAACAATTTGCGAATTACAAGTAGACTAAATTTAGATTTTTACGCCTTTTTGTTATCATTTGAGAAATATCCGTTCAAGTTTTAATTTAATACTTACGAAACTAGTTTCCAAAATGCGCTTCTGTAATTCTGCTATAGTTCTTTGCAAACTTGCTACTTCTTTTGAATCTGCCCCTTGTGTTGATAACTTTGTCTGAAACCAAAAATGACTATAAGGAATGTTTTTGTTCATGAAATCCTCATGTGGGGATTATTACTAATAAATCAAGGAAAGAAGTTCTCAACATTTGCATTCTATCTGAAAAGGTAGACAAGTGGCCATCCGAATTTGTAAAAAAAATCGGAGATAGGGGGAACGCAAACACTACTTAGAATTGTAAAAAAGAAACAAAGGATAGAAGAATTTCGCACTGGAAGCCATTGACACTGTAGCTCGTATACCCGAAGTCACGGGTTTAATCCCCGCCGGTGTCGAAATTTTTCTTTCCTTTATTTATTCTTTATTTATTAGTGACTATAAGGACCTATGAATGACGCGACAGAGACTTTTCTATATTTTATATAGTTATTCTTTTAGCTAAGAATACATTACTAAACACAAAATAAAAATAAAATTTATAATACTCATATAAGAGATTTATGTTTTTTTTTCAAAATAAGATACTTGGCCTTAGTTTTTATGATACAATCTATAGAGGAAATATTCAGGTAAGCGATGCACCCTTTAAACTAACCAAAACAAAAGTATGCATTTTAAAAAATCCTCTGAAAATACCTCACCTCAAGTTCTGCTACTTTCTCTTTCAAAAGCAGTTTCTCATTGGCGGCTACATCTACTATCTTCTCTAATGACTCTTTCTGCCAAGTCAGCTTCTCATTGTCCACTATAACCTAGAACCAAGGTTGAAACAGGTTTCAAGATTATAACTTATATTCAAACATTTGTTAGTGTGATATTTTCGAATGCAACGATCGATTGTATAAGGGATACTAACTCGATAAATGATTTAATGGTACGAATGTCAAAAAGGCCGAAGTAGTCAGGACATGACGTAACTTAACCTAACTTTACCGTGATCTTGTCTAAAATTCATTTAGACAAGATCACGGTAAGGTCGTGGCTTTGAGCATCACTGAATTGGCCATAGGGATTAAGGGATTTTTGGGCGATGCGGTTGGAGACCCATCACCAACAACTTTTATTTTTACCATCTTTTCCCCACTCTACTTTCCAAAAGTGGCCGAGGAACTTCTAGTCCCTCAGCTCTGTCTACCCCTTGTAGGGATTTACAGCCGTGAGTATATGTATGTATGTATGTATGTATGAATTGGCCATAGTGGATACCTATGTCCAGCAGTGGATCTTTAATAATAATATAGCATTTCTTTCGGAATAAAATTCCTAGTATGTTTAGTAAGTTCAAGAGTAATTACAAACTATGTTAATAGTTTAAGGTTAGTTTTGTTACACCTGATTTTTAATGGTTGAGACATTAAAGATAACATAGTAACTATTACCTGTCGCCGTTGCTTTTCGACTAAATTGAGCTGTTGTGTCAATTTGTTGATGGTATCTTCATCGGGTGACGTCACAAACTCCATGACAGATCTGGGGCCCCCATTTTGTAACGAGTCTCCCGGCGCTCCAGTGGCAATCGACGCTTGGGATTGCTGCTGCTTTAAACACTTGTTTTCTTCACGTAACTAAGATATAAATAAACATTTTTTTATGTAAAAGTTACTAAAGTTGAAATACAAGTGCAACCTAAGTTAACGATGGTTTCCAGACCGGGGGTTTCCAGACCGGGGGTACCCGACAACACACGCCCTCTTGGATCCGCGATTTTTTTTTAGTGGTACTTTACTAAATATTATCAATTGCTCTAAATATCTGGGCTATTGGATCACTAACGACTAAAAGACTGTTTTGATATAGGGAGGGAGCAGAAGCCAGTGTGGATGGGTGTAGCCTAGGTGCCTGTAGATTGTCTAGTTGAATAAAAGTTCTTTTTATGGTAACATGTTCTAAAACATTCGGCTAGTCTTTTTACAGATGTGCTCGGGTCTACTTCAGAACCAAGTAACAGTGACCTGCATTAGTAAGTTATAATCACAGGTCTCAGAGTAAATGAGGCAGCCATGTAACTGTAGTGCTATTCTAAGCCGACAGTACACAGCAATAATTATATACCTTTTCAACTAATTCTTTCATCTGTTCAAACTTTTCTTTGTGAGCTTCATGAGTCTTCATCATATCATCTTGGCATGAAGATATGAGTAGAAACTGTTCTTTAATTGATTCATTGTTCTTCCGTAAAGTTTCCTTCAAGATTAGATTCTCGTCAAGTATTTCACCAAACTTCTTTTGTAGTTCTTTGGTGCTTCTATCATCAGATATTATGTTACTGGCCACCATCAAACTACTAGGAGAGGGCTGAAAGAAGTTTTTTGAATCAATATTATTATCTTTATTAATTAACTAACTATATAATTATATTTGTGACCTGCAGTTGGCGTTATGACTTGACATCACCAACAATGTTTTTGTTTACAATCCTCACTCACTACTCACTTTCCAAAAGAAGTTGAAAAGCTACCTTTTTTTGGAATTTATAGCCATAGGTATGTGTGACTTTTCAGTGATGCTCTTTAAAGAGTAGATTTGATCCATGTATTTCATCTCAAATTAAAGTAGAAACACAGTAAACTAGTAAATTAAGGAAAGTAAGCTAAATACTTACACAATCACCAAGTTTGAAATGAGCCTTAAATGCCATATTTCCTTCAAGAGATAGATCCTTTAGTGCATCATTAATATCTTCTTTGAGCAGTACATCACCATTCAATTTAATATCAGAAGTTGGTGGTGATGAGCCTAATATGATGAAGGATTCCTCTCCATTATCATCCAATTTAGAAGACATTCTGAAAGTCATAAAAATATGTTTTGAATTTAAATGCATACACTAATTTCAACATAAACTTAGGTGGTAATATGTTTCACATAATGCTTCATTAAAATAACACTTATTGATTCATCTATTTACTCTGGCCAAAACAAATAGCATATAACAAATATAAAAAAAAATATAAATATGCACTCTACATTAGCTAAGTAAATATATGGTAAATAAGTCTGTATTCAAACTGAAAAGTTAATAAAAATAAAAACAATATATTTTATCTTCAATATATTTTGTCTCTTATCGTAAGAGTCAGTGTTGGTCGATAATATGTATATCACAGTTGAAAATGTAAAAAATAGATCTGAGTTAATGGAAATTCCCTTAAATGTACCAGAAATCTACAGTATGTTAAATGGCTAGCCAGATTTTTCAAATTCCAAATAAATAGAATTTTATCCAGAAAAGAAAAGAAAAACATAATGCAATATTCAATCACAGCATCATGCAGAAAGACAAAATCAATTAAGAAAAAATAGGAGAGTTCAGAGTATCCTGTTTCGTAAGAATTTATTTAGTTTGAGAAGCCAATAAGAACTCACCTAATAAGAATAATAAAGGTAGTCTTACAAAAAAACTACTACAAAGATACACTTATTTAAACGGGTACTTTAACGAAAATGGAGCAAAAGTGGACTATGCTGCTAAGTGGCATAGTTTCATGATCAAAGTTTTACCAAACAAATGTTCACATATTCAAACACATTATTCTACATTAATATTAGTTTATCTGCTGTTAGTTTTAAATATGTTGCATGACAGTAAGGTAGCATAACATCACCACAACAAGACCAGGTAAACGTGCATTAATATTATTTTAAATATATTAAAATTTAAATCAGCTGATTGATGGGGGTAGAATGGTGACACTATACACAAGAAAAGTAGCACATCTATTCCCGTTGAAGAACTGTAAATTAGTTATACTCACTTTTGATGGAACCCTTCGCTTGCCGATATATTTAACAGGTAACTTTTTACTGACACTAACACTAGAACACAAGAGCAGCAGCAAGCAATTTCCAAATTCCATATATTTAGGATACGTACGTACGGCCTAGAAGAACGAAAATAAAATAAACATGGCAACAGTGTGACCATCCCAAAATTAGAAAATCTACTGACCAATGCAGGTATATTTTAACCTGACAAATTGAAACGCTCTGCTTAAAAAAGCCATTAAAATGCCACATAATTATAAAATCTATACCTTCATATTAACTTTTGTACCAACGCTACAATACCAACTAGTTTTACCCCAAGTAAAATGCAGTCGAAGGGTGAACCCATAAAAAGGCAGGTTTTGGTTAGGCAGGCTGGAGCTGGCCGATTCATATCAGCACAGGATATTCACTCTACATACAATAAACAGGGAAACCTTTCGCTAGAAAACATCATGTACAAGCAAAATGTCACAAGACACAATCAAATCTTATGAATTTGTTCCTTTTAATGGAGAACACAAATGGGTAAAAATATCTTTACCAAATGCACTTGTAACTTTAGTATATACCATGTACATAACAATAGTTTTTATTTCACATCAATACATGCAGTATTTCCAATGCAGCGACCTAGAGAAGTTCAACCCCGTTTTCAAATCTTCAGATTTCGCCCGCTATATAATTTCACGTCACAACCCGTGAGCCGGCCGGTTATTGCCACTGCGCGGAGTCGGTCCGTTAGGAATGGTGCGATTGTTTCTTAATTTATTCCTTTTAAATGCTCGTTTACAATACAGTAATATAAATGATAGGCACTTCTGCCAACCCCTACGGGGGTAACTGTGTGAACGTTTGAGTTTTGGGAGTTGACTTGTTACAAAAACTTCCTGCCTGATAGCTGAAGTAAAAGCTTAAAAATGGCTTAAAACCATTTATAGAAATTGAGGAGTATTAATTTTTCAGATGATTATTGTTGTTGGTGATTGTTTTATATTATCCATGTACTATCGGTGCAGAATAGCACTTACTTATTTCTTCACAAGGGTGGAACCCAGTGGCTGGAGACCCATCACCAATCAATAACAACCTTTATTATTCAATCTTTTCCGCACTCAAGTTCTAAAAGTAGCTAACATTTTTTTTATGCTGAAGCTTTGGCCACCCTTATTTCAATTTTATATCCGTGATTTTATTTGTATAGCTGTGTAGTGTCAGCTTAGAATAGCACTACCCAATTTCTTCCGTTGGGTGCTTGGGTGTACGTAAAAGGCGACCAAGGGTAATGGCTCTTTTATGGGATTTTAGCTTGTGGAATTGCTAATTCCTCAGCTCTGGCTACCCCTTTTAGAGATTTATAGCCGTTATTTTGTGTATGATTTTATTTTGATTTTTATATTTCAGTGGGTCTTGATAGTCTCCTATAATAGGTAAGAATAAAAGACACATGCGAAAACTTTTATAATTACATATAATCACGGCTATAGATCCCTAGTTGGGGTAGCCAGAGCTAAGGAATTAGAAATTCCTCAGCCACTTTTGGAAAGATAAGTGGGGAAAAGATAGTAAAATAAAGGTCGTTGGTGATGGCCCAACCTCATCACCCGAAAATCCCTTAAAAGCCCCAATACTTTTAGTAAACCCACCGAAAGAGGGATAGTGCTATTCTATGCCAACTCTACACAACAAGGAAAAAGATTTATCTAGTGTTAAAACTCCAAATCAAACTTTTATTGCATACCATAAGTGTACAGATAGTTGGTGTAACACATGCCATTTAACAAGAGGGCTGTAGATACTAAAATCTAAAAATTTATAATTAGTTTATTAGGTAGCATAAGTGCAGAGTTGAAACACTGAGGCATAAAACTGTATTTATTTGCCATTCTGTATCATAAAACTATAAAAACTCCATGCGTACGCAAGCGTGAGCGAAGAATAGCTGAGTTGTGACGTCACATCGTTACTTAGCCCGCGCCAACCACATTTAACTCCGTCAGCCGAAATGCGCACTTTGAACCTAAATATTTCAGTCATATTCCAAGTGATAAAAAAAGCAAAAAGACAGTTACTCTCGTAATTTTTTATAGATTTATTTGGCGTATGGAATAAAAAACGTTGGTCAGGTCCATTAGGTATTAAGGCCATTAGAATTTCTTATCTACATCCATTTTAAAGACATCCTACTCCAACGCCAACGAATGTTGAAGATGATATGACTCTGTTTAGATACTCGGCAACGAAAATCCCTAACCTTTTTCTTTATGTTCAAGCACATTTGATTATTAGAGATATTATACCTGTACTGTACGGGAACAGTAATTAAAACCTAGAGCCATCTACACCAATGTGTCTTTTTAAAAGTATTTTTTGTGGTTAATTTCTCATTAAAAATTAAGTAATTAGATTTTTATCGAATAAAACCATAAGTATGAAGAATAAAAGAGCATGTATGAGAAGAATGATGAATGTAACAGAAGCAAGAGAGATTTGCATGGATCGTACTGAGTGGCGATCTATAGTCTCTGCCTACCCCAATGGGAACAATGGGCGTGAGTATAAGTAAGTAAGTATAACCATTCACATCACTTGAGTGAACTGATCCTCACTAGACAATTATTCTAGGAAATTACAAGGGAAGACAATATAACTTTACGGTCACGGTCATACCCACAATTGATCTTTACTATTTAGAATTTCTGGAACAACAAAACAAGACTTTAGGACTGCAATCCCTAATGAGCTCGAAAGTTAACGTATTTATCAAATTTTATTCCCAAACAAACTTTCGGCGGTTGCTTGTAGGATAAGATTAGGTCACTGGTACAGATCCACAAACTTTTCTTGGCCGGTAAGGGTGTCGCTGTCATCGATATTAGTATTGCCAGTAAACAAAAATTAACCTTTATAAGGGGAATAATTTTAAATAATACAGGCTAATTTATTTATGCATTGAAAGGTCCTAATAAAATAATTTATATATTATTAATTTCATTAATAACTATTATTGTAAGTAAATAAGTTCGTTTTAATATCAGCTAATTATATTTTCTTATTTTTGCCCTTGTCTTGTATGTCTACCCGAATGACTGTGTACCCTGAATTTACTGGTCTTACCTTCCAAATGTTATAAAATAAATAAAAATGCTTTATTTACGAAAACAAGAGCTTTAACAAGTTCTTATTTAAAATTATGTCCTGAGCTTGTTCTGCCTGTTGTCTGGAGAGATCGTTTTTAGCGATAACACTGCCCATTGTACTTCTCTGTAAACTGTTTCATTATTTTAAACTCAAGGATTTGTTATTTGTGACAGTCAGAGCTAAAAACGTGGGTACTTACATAAAATACATACATACATATACTCACGGCAATAAATCCTTAGATGGGGTAGCCAGAGCTAAGGAATTAGAAATACCTCAGCCACTTTTAGAAAGTTAAGTGGTAAAAATATGGTAAAATGAAGGTTGTTGGTGATGGGTATCCTAACGCATTGGCCCAAAATCCCCTAAAGGCCCAATACCGTTAGTTGCCTCTTACGTACACCCAGCGGAAGAATTGGGGTAGTGCTATTCTAAGCTGACATTACACAGCAAAATGGTTTTTTTTTATCCTCTAAAACAGAGGTTTACCTTGTCGTGTACTGTCTTTTACATTTAATGTTCACACATAGATCCCCTAAATAAGTAGCACAGAAAAATAATAATTCTAAACATCAGATATCAGTGGATTTATGGGCACTTTTCTATTGCTGTTAACAACCTTGTATTTTTATATATATGTCAGACAATTATGATTTAAGAAATGACACATTGGTACATCCCCACATTAGGATTAGAACCCACGCTTCAGTGTATACGAAGTGAAATCTTATTTGGGAGCATTTCCCCACTTCCCGTAACACGCATCGCTATGATTTTAGCAAAATAAATATTAATTTTCATAAATTTTTGTTTTGAATACTGGAAAGAAAAACGTTTATTAATAAGCAAAGAAACTTAATATAAATAATTGTCTTTAACAAAAAGTTTCGTTTACAAAAAGTATTAATGAAAATGATAATTTATTATATACGTAGGTTACCCTATAAGTTTATTTAGTTGAGAGCTAACTGGCAATGGCAGGCTGAAATTTCAAAATGGTGACATAAGTACCCGTAGTGGCCGTCGGCCAAGAAAAGTTTGTGGATCTATAACTACTATTTCTACCAGTTTATAACGATACTGGCGATCCCAAATCCTTTGTTATTGTAATGTTTTTCGGCGGGAAAATCAAATAAGCTAGACGCGTAATTTTTCCTCTTGTGGAAAATTTTAGTTTTTTTACTTTAAATAGTAAAAATATTTCGCTAAGATGTCTTCAGACAGTGGGGGCAGCGAAAATATTGATGCGAAAAGGCGTCGGGGGAACAAGAGACCAGCTTCGGAACCTACTCCTAACTTGAACCACACAAATGACTTGGATAAGTATAAACCATTTATAAAGGCACATTACAAGAGGATTTACCCTGACAACAGCTCTGAAAAAGAGTTTGCTGTCTTTATCGAGAGTACGAACGAGCAAAAACTAGGAAATAAAGATCCTTTATTTATCCAAAAAATTCTTCAACAATTTATTAAAGGTCAATATGAATTTAACAGAGTAAACGCACAAAAAGTACAAATAACATTTAAACAGGCTTCTGCAGCAAATGACTTTTTAAATAATGACAAAGCTTTTCAAGATAATAATATCAGGGCTTACATACCAGCATCCTTTGTTGAAAGAGTGGGTGTAATAAGACATATTAACGAAGATATGAGTAATGAGGAGCTATTCAGAAAATTGTCGTGTGACGAAGATATTGTAGCAGTTAGGCGTTTTATGAAACGGGGAGAAGATGGTAACTTATACCCACTTAAAACAATATCTGTTACTTTTTATACTATCTCTTTACCACCAGTTGTATATTTAGACAGATGGAGATCTAAAGTGACTCCCTACATCCCTCCAGTGATGCAATGCTATAGATGTTTCAAATATAATCACTCGGCTAAAGTTTGTAAAAATTCACAAATATGCTCTATATGTGCAGGTGATCATTATTACAAGGACTGCGATAATCAAAAAGAAATTAAGTGCAGTAATTGTGGTGGTGATCATCTAGCCATTTCGAAAAATTGTCCCATAAAACAAGCAAAAATTAATAAAAATAAGTCTCAAACATATGCTCAAGCCACAAGTTTTTCTGGAAACGATTTTCCATCACTACCAAAAGGGCAAAAAACTTATTCGAAACCCCCTCCTTTTAATTTTGATATGAATAGTGTGATAAATAATGAAAAAATAATTAATGCAATTGTCAAAACTTTAGTTATGTTAGGGAATGCTACAGAACAGGTTCCTAAGACTAGCGGTAAAATAAAAGAAATGCTATTAAACAATCTTAAATAATATTTAATATGGATAAATTTATTCGCATCGTTCAACATAATTTACAAAGTATTAACAATAAAATAACCCTAATAAAACAGTTTTTACTAGATAATAATATTGACATATATTTAGTGAATGAAACATGGTTAACTGACAAAAAAAGTATTAATATACCAGGATACAATTTTATATATAGAAATGCCAAAAACAAACATGGAGGTGTAGGTATATTGATTAAAGATTGTTTCAAATTTAAAGCTTTGCAAACAGGTTTCTATGAAGATATTCAAAGCGTAGCTATTTCTTTAATTACGGATAAGGTCCCTTGTCACTTCTTTGTTTATATTGTCCTCCTGGAAGTAGAATGAGAATATGTAAATTACGTAATATCATAAGTAAATTACCTAAGCCTTGTCTCATATCTGGGGATTTTAATGCACACCACATAGCCTTTGGCTGTGCAACTAGTAAATCACGTGGCAATGAATTGTATCAGTTGATGGATGAGTCTGATCTTTGTTTACTCAATACTGGTTCACCTACGACAATTCAATCTCCATTAAAAAATGCTTCTGCCATAGACCTTACTTATGTAAGTCCAGTGATAGCTCCCCTTTGCAATTGGTATGTAGAAACTGAAAGTTTGGGTAGTAACCATTACCCCACATTTATTGACATAAATATATCTCCATCGAAATACCAAATTAATGATTATATAGAAAAGTATCTCTACAAAAAAACAGATTGGCAAGAAGTACTTCATGCTTCTGAAAATCTATTAGAGCAATATGAATTTATCTCAAATGATCCTATTAAATCATATAATACTTTTTGTGATCTTCTTAATAAATTGAAAGAAAGTTATGTCCCCCTTTATAAAATTGATTCTGGGAGTATATCTCGACTTCCTGCCCCGTGGTGGAACAAAGAATGTGCTGAAGCGGTTATGAAATCAAAACAAGCTTTATTGACATATAGGAGTGAATTTACAGTAGATGCTTATTTGAATTATAAAAAATATGATGCAATGAAAAAGAAAATTATATCTGATTCTAAAAAGAACAACTGGAAAAATCTATGCACTTCAATGAATAGGACAACCCCAATTAGTAAAATATGGAATTTAATAAGGAGGTTCAAAAGAGTAAAAAATAGACCCAAATATGGAACCAGTAGGAATGATGAATGGGTTCAAGATTTTATTAAAAAGCTTTCTAACTCTACATCAAATAGCAATGATGAAATTTCTAGTTTATTTGAACTTAATAATAATTATGAGCACTCAAATATGTTACTAAAACCATTTGATTGGAATGAATTTTGCACAGCTTTAGACAATAGAAAACATACATCCCCCGGCTTAGATTCAATACCATATATATTACTTAAAAAACTTGCATTACTCATGTAAAATTAAATTATTAGATATAATGAATATTTTATGGATTAAACAGTTAATTCCTGAATCCTGGAAAACACAATGTGTAATTCCAATATTAAAAGAAGATAAAATTCCAGATGATTGCAACTCTTATAGACCTATATCATTATCATCATGTATAGGAAAATTATTAGAACAAATGGTTAAATTAAGGTTAGATTACTTTGTAGAAAAACATAATCTCTTACCTCCAAACCAATTTGGATTTAGAAAGGGTTCCGGATGTCATGAAAGCTTTATTTCATTTATTGCTGATATCAAAAAGTGTATGCTTTCAAAGTCTACTGCTGTTTGTGCATTCTTAGATGTGCAGGGAGCATATGACAATGTTGATCTACATCAGCTTGCTAGAGTTCTATCTAATTTAGGTTTACCTGGAAAAGTAATTAAGTGGATTTTCAATTTTTCATCTAAAAGAACTTTATATGTGAAATTTAATAATATTCTACATGGTCCAGAAGTGATATGCAAGGGATTAATGCAAGGTGCAGTACTTTCACCATTACTTTACAACCTTTACACTTCTCAAATATCCCAATATGTCACAAATAATGTTCAAATATTTCAATTTGCTGATGACATTTTAATCTACAGTATTGATAAAAATATAAAAGAAGCTCAGTCAAAACTTAATTATGCTTTAAAACAAATGTCCGAATATTATAAGTATTTAAAATTAGAAATCAATTGTGAGAAAAGTAATGTGTTAGTTTTTGGCAGTAGTACATTAATAAATATAAACTTTAATAACAAACCTATTCCAATAGTAAAAAATAAGAAATTTTTAGGCATTATTATTGATGATAAATTAAAATTTGATAAACATATTGATTATATTTGCAAAAAAGCCTTTAAGTTTTTGGGGTGCTGACCCAAAAATATTAACTATCTTATATAAAAGTATAGTAAGGAGTCACTTTGATTATAGTTGCCTTGCATATATAAATGCTAGTCAAACTTTACTTAAGAAGTTAGATTTGATTCAAAATATAGCTTTAAGAATTATTACTGGAGCTATGAAATCTACACCTATTAATTCAATGGAAGTAGAAACAGGCATCATGCCATTGGCAATTAGGAGGCATCTACTGGCAGAGAAATTCTGTCTGAAAAATATATGTAGAATTAATAAAATGGTTCTTGACAGAATTTCTGTACCAGTAAGTTTCTTGAACCAATTACCTCAGGTTGATAAATTTAATGTTGTCCACAACAATTTCCCAGAAATTAATATTATTAATGAAAATATTAGACAAAAATATGTAAATATGTTTAAGTGTGACCCTTGGCCTATATATAACTGTAAATATGAAGCATTAACTTTTAATGTCTCCCAAAACATAGATATAAACAAGGTAGAAAATAATTCACTTTTTCTGGACTACTTAATTAAAAAAGAAACATATTATAAATTGTATACTGATGCATCAAAAACATCAGAATATGTATCTGCAGCATTCTATGATTCACAAAATAAATATACTAAATGTTTTAAATTGGATCCCATGTTAAGTATATTTAGTGCCGAAGCTTATGCTATATATAGATGTTTACTGTATATTAAAGAACTAGGAAGAAATTCTTGTAAATACTTAGTTATAACAGATTCTTTAAGTGTGCTTGTAAGTTTACAACATATTCCTGTTCACTTTAAGACAAATTATATATTGTTAAATGTTAGGACTATTCTTTATGAGCTATATTGTGATAATATTTTAGTTGAATTTAAGTGGGTACCATCTCATCAAGGCATAACTGGTAATGAGATAGTTGATCAAGCAACTAGAAATATTAACAAAAGTGAAGAAGTACTAGTCCATATTCCATTTACAGACTATTATATGGATTTAAAACTAAGAGCTCGTCAGTTGTGGGAAGATTACTGGAAGGAAATAACTAAAGAGAAAGGCAAATGGTACGCATCTATTCAGAAAACATTACCTGTAAAACCTTGGTATGCGACCCATAAAGACTGCGATAGCCGATTATTTATAACAACCATATGCCGAATGCGTTTTGGTCATTGCCTCACACCAGCACATCTACACAGGTTTAATATAATTCAAAACAGCAATTGTTCTTTTTGTGAAGCAGAGGATGCAGATTTGAGTCACTTCATTTATATGACTGTCCGGAATTTCATCTTCAAAGATTAGCATTAATAGCAGAAGTAACGGACAAAGTACAAGAGTTTCCCCGCCACTTAGAAGTCCTATTATCAAATTCGAGCTTGTTCCGTGAAATCACGACTTTTATATTCTCATTCTCAACAGTGGAAAAACTATGAACAGAGCAGATGATGTTTAAAGCGGCCAGTACACAATGGCGGACGATGGCCCACTGCTCGCCATCGCCACTGTGTACAGGGGGCAATGGTGCATGATGGCGGACAATTGCCGATCGTGGCGCGCAATGGCGCGCAATGGCGAAGTTGTCGGTTTTTCGGGCACACTTCAAAGGAATCGTGGCGTAGGCTGGCCGGTGGTGTTTCCACAATGGGCCATTGTTTAGTTCGTCACCGACCGCTCATAGATACTTATACTTTTTTGGAATATTTTATTGCAAATTGTATTTATAATCACTATATGACGTAAAAATAACATAAATAGCGCCATAAATAAAATAAATTACATGCATAATAATAAATAAATAGCTGCAACCATAATTACTTCGACGTCCGTCGCAAGTGGATTGCCAGACAGTAATGAGCAATGGGCCATTGTGTGAACACCAATTGATCGTGGCCAACAATTGCCAATTGCGAAGCGTGGCCCATCGTCCGCCATTGTGTACTGGCCGCTCACGATTGCTACTACCACAGACAGACTTAGTAGTATGATTACTACATTAAAAATCTTTAGTTGACTTTAGTAAAATAAGCTATTTTTGTTATGATTTTAACTAAATGTATTTTTAAATATTAATAGAAGGCAAATAATTAGTATATGTAACAATATTGAGTGAATGTTGTACGAATATTGTAAAGCGGCCAGTACACAATGGCGGACGATGGCCCACTGCTCGCCATCGCCACTGTGTACAGGGGGCAATGGTGCATGATGGCGGACAATTGCCGATCGTGGCGCGCAATGGCGCGCAATGGCGAAGTTGTCGGTTTTTCGGGCACACTTCAAAGGAATCGTGGCGTAGCATGGCCGGTGGTGTTTCCACAATGGGCCATTGTTTAGTTCGTCACCGACCGCTCATAGATACTTATACTGTTTTTGGAATATTTTATTGCAAAATATATTGATAATCACTATATGACGTAAAAATAACATAAATAGCGCCATAAATAAAATAAATTACATGCATAATAATAAATAAATAGCTGCAACCATAATTACTTCGACGTCCGTCGCAAGTGGATTGCCAGACAGTAATGAGCAATGGGCCATTGTGTGACCACTAATTGATCGTGGCCAACAATTGCCAATTGCGAAGCGTGGCCCATCGTCAGCCATTGTGTACTGGCCGCTTAAAGCGGCCAGTACACAATGGCGGACGATGGCCCACTGCTCGCCATCGCCACTGTGTACAGGGGGCAATGGTGCATGATGGCGGACAATTGCCGATCGTGGCGCGCAATGGCGAAGTTGTCGGTTTTTCGGGCACACTTCAAAGGAATCGTGGCGTAGCATGGCCGGTGGTGTTTCCACAATGGGCCATTGTTTAGTTCGTCACCGGCCGCTCATAGATACTTATACTTTTTTTGGAATATTTTATTGCAAAATGTATTGATAATCACTATAAGACGTAAAAATAACATAAATAGCGCCATAAATAAAATAAATTACATGCATAATAATAAATAAATAGCTGCAACCATAATTACTTCGACGTCCGTCGCAAGTGGATTGCCAGACAGTAATGAGCAATGGGCCATTGTGTGAACACCAATTGATCGTGGCCAACAATTGCCAATGAGAGGTTTTCTTTTTGAGAAATAAAAAAACAACATAGTTTCCTAGAGCTCTGTAGATGGCGTTGATGTAACTACGTTACTAACTTAATTTTTTTCTTCGTGGCCTCAATCGTGTTGCCACAATAATTTCGCCAATGTAAACTTTAAAGACATGTGTCACATCACCATAGAGTAACTTTTTGGCGAGTAAAAACAACAAAAAGAATGTTAAATATAAAAACCGTCTTTGTTTATTTACTTTTAAGCTATCTTGGCTTGAACTGATATTTATTTAGACTTTCAAATCAGAACGTTTTTATGTACGTTCCGGTTTACGATATCATTACATCCAAATGTTAAAAACGTTGTGACGTTCCGTTCCTACCAGTAACATAGCAAGTCTGGCGCCATCTATCCTGAGAACAGGGAAGAAGAAAAAAAGAAAAAAAGGAAAACCTCCCATTGCGAAGCGTGGCCCATCGTCGGCCATTGTGTACTGGCCGCTTAACAATACCAAAAATGTAATTTATCGAAATAAGTAATGGTTAAAGGACTTGTTCTAGACCAATAAACGATTTAAAAAAAAAAAAATGTTATTGTAATCTGAGGTTGTAATTGGTTGGTTGGTTGTCTTGTCCACGGGTCAGGTTTATTTTATACGTCAATGTCAGTGTCATTGCTGTCAGTGTCAGTCTGTCAGTGAGTGAGGAGTTTCCTAAAAGTGATAATACCGATTACCGATAATCTAACTATCTCAAAGTTTTACATTATATTTAATTTAAAAATTGATTGTAAATGTGAATGATCACTGATATTCAAGAAGGTGATGACCAATTTGTAATATAAGTTTTATTTATATAATTCTTAAGTTAGTAAGAAAAATTTAAAAGTAAGAACACACCCAATTTGAACAGAAGAAATAAACTCGTCGTCTTTTAGGGTAGCTATAATAATTGTAGACTCGAAATAAATGCTGATTCATAACTTTACTAATTCAGAGTAAGTGAGTTCTTTCATTATTGATTTATCATCTGGCACGTATCCGTTTCCTTCGCAACCAACGAAAGTATGCACAGTACGAAATGAATGCAAATTGTTTTGATACTTTGTTATAAAAGTAGGTCTTCATATTACTTCATTTATGGAACCAACTGTTTTTTTACTTTATTTTTTTATTACATTTCTATAACTTTCTCACGGTTTTATTTGGTGCTAAATAGCTGTTAGGAATGCGTAACTAAATTGCTTCATATTTTAAAAAATGTGAATATGTGTATGTGTTAGAAAATCAATTTATATCTATGTAAAAGCGATTTTATTATTTTATGTTTCTGTATGATTATTTTAGTTTTGAGAATGAAGAAAGGGAAATCAAGCAAATGTTTTTAAACTTATTTATTTACATATTTTTACCTTATTAGTGTTTGTAATTTTTGCCACATTCTATGATATATCCTTGTTATGTACCCAAACATCTTTAACAAATTTTCTATAAGTGGTCATGTGAACTAAACTCACACCAATCCCATTTCTAATATCCACTACCATAAGTTAGTGAAGAATCATAGGGAATAATAAATCAGTGCAGTAGATTTAAATATTAAGTGTTACTAAGTTAGCCCAAAACTTACATACATACATATACTCACGGCTATAAATCCCTTACCGGGGTAGCCAGAGCTTTGGAATGAAAAATTCCTCAGCCACTTTTGGAAGTTGATTGGGGAAAAGATGATAATAATAAATGTTTTTGGTGACGGGTCTCCAACCACATCACCCTAAAAATCAATTAAAAAGCCCCTATACCCTTAGTAGCCTCTTATGACCACCCACGGGTAGAAATGGGGTAGTGTTATTCTAAACCTACACTACACGGCCAAAACTTACTACAACTTAATTACTTTTTGTATGGCATACTAACTCAATGAGTTATTCTTGCTTATATTAATTACATGTAAATATCATAAAAGACTAAGAAACACTATTTATGACCACCACTCTATACATAAATGTTGCCCTGTGCAGGATTCAAACCCAAGTTTAGACCCAGAAGCTAGTAACCTAACCACTCAGTCACCATTATCATCAATGTGTACACACATATATGAATATCAACTCAATTTAGTAAAATGGCAACAAATACTTTTGTATTAAAGACTTAAAACTCAAGATTCATTGTGATTTTCTGAAAAGGGATGGTAAAGGTACTAAAACTTAAAAACATCACATGACATTTTTGTCTGTGTTTTTAAGGGCCAGCGCTGACTGCCGGCATGGCATGGCAAAGAATTTCGGTACAGATATAGCATTTTTAATCTTATTGCCATGAGTATAGAATTCATTTTACTTCATTTTGACACAACGATGTCGACGTTCTGTCCTACCGCGGCCTCCCTCGGCATTGTTGTGTCAAAATGAATTCTATACTCATGGTAATAAGTTTAAAAATGCTATATCTGTACCGAAATCCTTTGCCATGCCATGCCGGCAGTCAGCGCCGGCCCTTAGGGTACCCACATTTTAATTTGAATCTGTTTGTTCATGAAAACCTCATGTGGGGATTATTACTAATAAATAAAGGAAAGAAAAATTTCGACACAGGCAGGAAACGAACCCGCGACCTCGGCTATACTCCCCACATTTTACTTGGAGAGTGCATTCACATGATAGGGCTAGCATATCGTTACATGAATGAACAAACAAAAAATATATTATTACTACTTCATAGCAACCAAAATAAATATCTAAGTAAAAAAAGTTAGTAATAAGCAGGGAGAACATAAATGCATACTTATTTTATACCAAAGATCAGAAGTTACAAGGTGAGGGAAAACATCGTGAGGAAACCCACATGGCTGAGTTGTACTTAGTCATGTGACAGTGTATTCGTACAAAACGGCGATAGCCTGCCCCCTATCACGTGAGTACACTGTCCATGCAAAACGTGGGTACTCTGAACACCAGGTGACAAAGTCACGTGATGTTCAGAAGTATTAGTACCTCTGCCAACCCCTTCGGGGATATTCGGCGTGAACATTTATGTTATGTTATCAGAAGTTTGTTAAAATCCACTCATGTTGTGGAATGTTATATTGGTTGTTTGGTAACCACATTGGATAAAATGTTTTGCATTTTTAAATTTTTCTTTATCATTATTAAATAAGTTCAACAGTTTTATTATGTTCATTGCTTGAAGAAACATAAGAATCACTAAAGCATTAACAATATATTTTGTTACAGAAACTGAAAAATCACCATATTTGCAATATAAAAATGACACAAGAACAATGTGCCTGCTGACTGTTTGTGTCAAGTAAACTCATCATTCCATAATCATTGATCATCAAGATGTGGTACAATACTCTCTATGTCCTGCTATGGAAATGTATGTGTGTGCGGCGACGTCGGTTCATTTCGACAATATGTGAAATACTGTCAGTGCTGCCTTTCTTTCTGATATTGTATTTCTGCAAAGATTTCTTTATCCCTAATGACTCTGGACCAGCATCTATAGCCCGACAAAATGAATCTATTATTCCTATGATGGTAATATATCACTACTTTTATATTAATGTTAAAATGTAAGCCTATCCATTATAAGTGTTAGATCTATTAATTTAGGATAGCTATTTATTAAAATGAGATTCATACAAATACTCACGCTTTCATACATAAACCTCTTAGGTCTTATTAAATAACAGAAATGTTGCTGTGTAGTGTCGGCTTAGAATAACACTACCCCATTTCTTCCGGTGGGTGTACGTAAGAGGCGACTAACGGTATTGGGGCTTTTAAGGGATTTTTGGGCGATGAGGTTGGAGACCCATCACCACCAACCTTTATTTTAACATCTTTTCCCCACTTAACTTTCCAAAAGTGGCTGAGGAATTTTTTATTCCTTAGCTCTGGCTGCCCCATCTAGGGATTTATAGCCGTGAGTATATGTATGTATGTATGTAAATGTATTTCTGACCTTTTATATAATATTTGTGTATAAAATATGTCAATCTTGTGGATTTATTTCAGGATGAATATGATATAAATGATGTTGGTGCACTGAACTTAATCATTTATATGCCAGACACTGAAGTAGCCAATAAGCTCATGGATGAAGTTGGTCGGAAGCTTGAATTATCCCGAGTTGATGGTTCTAAAAGTAAGACTTTATTTTTAAGTCCTCTTAACCCTTTATAAGGCTCTGATCATAAATTGGACACCGTAATTTCAACCTTATCTACTTAAATAGAAGTCAAATACAATTAATTTTTGATCATACCTCTGTATTATAAGGGATTAACTTACATACATATACATACTGATCTAAAAAGAATTCAGAATTCATTCACTTCTTAATATCAAATTTCTGAGTTACTTCATGTTTTGTATTCTTTGTGACTTTCAGATCCTAAACGAGGCTACTATGGGTTGCCAGCAAACACAGATTTGACGTCGTACTACAAGAAAATGGGGCATGATGAAGCTATCGTTATTTTCAAGGTTAGTTTATTACCACTTAGCCCAGGATGTAACTAATAGTTTTATACTGGGTGCTGCAAAAGAGGGGTAACCAGCAAAAAGGGGCTTGTTAGTAAGATTATTCTGAAAAACTAAATTTTTCTCTTCTCTACATAAATTAGCTGAGCTCTAGTGACAATATGTAATGAAATCAGAAAAATAAAAATAGTAGTCCCATAGTAAAACTCGTTCAGAATGGTCTTCCTAACTATCTCCATTCTGCTTGTAAGTAACAAGCAAAATGGGGGTTGTTCGGGTGTATATATTCTGATCTATATATGTTCTCCAGGGTTATCCTCTACTGTCATTATGTTAGAAATTGCCTTTATTTATACTTTGTTCCAATTTAATTGCATCCATCCTCTCTATTTTTTATTATTTTAGTATTCTTAATATTTTCTACTGTTTCCAGGATATGGAAGGGACAGATCTTCCTCTGAAGCTGGAATATACCATCCGTATGATCGAGAATTTCATTACCGGATCGTACAAACCGTTCGATAATAATGTGTATGAGTCCCATGAAGATTTTGGTAAGTCTAATTATATGATTAGAATATTTTAAGCTATTGCATAGCTTTTATCTCAGGCTCTGAGCGCGGGGACTGAATGTAAATATTCCGGAACGAAAAAACCTAACACCCCCACTCCAACCGGCACAGCGGTGCAGCAAAGCCGTCTATCGCCGGTTCGAATCGAGACGAGGTGCTCTGAAATTGGACGAATACGTACAGTTCTCCAAAATTAATAATGCGCATAAAAATCTTCGTCACTATTCGGCAATGATCGTGTTCTCCGAGCGTCGGGAGACGATATATATATGGAGTGGTTAAGTGCATGTCATTTATCAGTAACGGAATTTTATTCGATGATTCCATGTCGATTTTCGTGATGTTCGATAAGTTCTAAATACGAGGATATCCACAAGGTTGCGAATAAGCTACAATCTTTGTTGGATTGATTAACTTCGAAAATTGTATATTACTTTTAAAACCTTGTCCTTGATGTCTTGAACCATATCGTGCAAAATTTGGCTGTGATCGGAACAACCGTTTAGGAGGAGTTCTGTGACAAGTCTAATACATAAGTGGGGGGTAAATGGAGCTTCGCTCCAATAAAGTTAAAATTAAATTCACATTTTAAAACAAACCCAACAAGAGTGTATGATAGCAGCTCTTTTTTTTATTTATTTATTTGCTCAAAAAACAGGTTGCTTACAACAAGATAACAAATTCAATCTATACATTTCATAGCAACATGCGCATTGTAGAACCTAAAAACTTTTGAGTCAACATGCCTACGATTTTGTGAACATTAATTTAATTTTAAATTTTAAGTGACTTAAATGGACTAACAAAAGAACAAAAACTTAATCTTAATATTAATAAAAAGGAACCAAAATAGGAACTAAAATAAAAAAACAAATAAAAAGAAGACCATAACAATTACAATTATAATTTCATATCTTTGATTTTACTAACATTACCATCAAAAATGTCCAGGTCAGCTCTAAGCCTATTGCATGTGTTCTGTATACGAGTAAGGGGAGCGTGTAAGCCTACATTTGTGCGACAAATTTTTGCAGTAAATCGGGGCTTTCAATGTCGTTATTCAAAATTTTATGCAATATGACAAGGTCTGCCCGCGTTCTGCGATTGGCAAGGGTGTCAAGGCCATAATAGTGAAGACGATCGGTGTAAGTCGGAAGCTCTATATAATTCCACACAGAGCCACCGCCCGCCCGTTGTTTCCGTTTGAGATCATATGATATTGACTCGTATTACTTTCAAACAAAATGCAAAATGCAAGTGCATCGTTTAGGGCGCTTACGATTCAATTATTCGGGTTTTTCCGGAATACGAGAATTACCGAAGATCTGCATGAGCATTATTAATTTTGGAGAACTGTAAACAGCTGCTTGTGAGAAAGTATATAGGTGTTTAGGTATCTATAATCCATGTACAACAATGAATAACTGTACTTGTAAAACTTGTGTATAAAGCGTTTTAAATATGAATAAACATAGTTAATTTATTAATGAAAAATATCCTGAATAACCTACATGTATTGTAAGATAAATAAAAAATATATATTTTAAATCAACAAAATCATCTTCTTATTTTTGAATAGATGCTATGCAATAGCTTTACCGCGGCTGTCCTCAAGTGACACACGTATTTTTTTTTTCATGAAATCCTCATCCTTATAACTAATCAATTAAGGAATGAAAAAAAATTCGACACCAGCCGAACTAAAACCCACTTAACACTAAGCTGTTAAGAAACAAAGGAAAGATGAATTTCGCACTAGTAGCCACTTGACACTGCTCAATTGACAGAGCGACGGGGGCGTATACCGTCGAAATGTTTCTTTCCTTTGTTTATTGAGTCTAATTACACTTAAAAACACAACACTCACTAAACGACTTAAAATTGGCTCCTATAGAAAATTTAACTATGCGTTAGTCTTATATCCCGCAGATTAAGTTGCGCGTGTCAACTAGTATCCTTTATCGCAGTACCATAGTGTAATTTCCAAAGTGCGTAGAGATAAGATCTTAATCAAATATTAAATAGAGAATACCTTTTACTAAATAAAATTTTATTTCAGGCGGAATCTATGATAAGTTCATGCGCTTACAATGGACTCTTGATAGTACATTTTTGGAACTTGCATCTAGAACCAATATAACACAGGTAAATATTTATATACTTAACTAAAACTTTTTTATAAATCAAAATATATAAAAATTAATTGCTGTTCGTTAGTCGCGCTAAAACTCGAGAACGGCTGTACCGATTTGGTTGATTTTCGTATCAAATTATTTTTGTCAAGTCCAGAGAAGGTTTAAAAGGTAACTAAATATGAAATTCTTCTTTTTTTACTATTTATCGATTGAGGTAGTACGAAGTCTGCCGGGTAAGCTAGTAATTAATTAATTATTAAGATAATTTATATGGGGGAATTAGACGAAAAAAATAGTTTATATGAAGGAACCATCCTTTATATTACCAGCTTTTGCCCACTCAACTTCCAAAAGTGCCTAAGGAGCTTCTAATTCTGGGGCTCTGTCTCCTTTTTTTTTAGATTTATAGCCGTAATTTTTATTATATTTTTCAGAAAGTAACTCTACAAGAGTTTCCGCGCTCGCGTAACACGGTGGCAAACAAAGACAGCACGATATTACTGATCAGTGTGGTCCCGTTCATGGCTTTCTCGTCTTTGCTGGTCATGTCCGTGTTCCTCAGCAATAGACTGCTGGAGGAACGGCTGTCTGGAGCTCAGGTATGCATGTGACCATAGATTCTATAATAAAATTCTGTTTGGCAGCATAAAAATTTAGCAGATCTAATCAGGTGCGTATACAGCCCTCAAAAAGGTTGTGGGCATTGGCACTTAAAAATCTCTTGACATTGTGATTAGTTTTATCATCCTATCAGCTTTAGCCTCAATAGACCATAAAAGTTTGAGGTTCTAGGTCGATTAGGGTTGTGGGCATGCCCATCTTGCCCATATGGCTGGATCCGCGTTTGGATATAGTTGAAGTATTTTTTTTCTTGTAAACAATTAACTAATTAACTACCATAAACTGTAAAGAAAATGTGATTGGTAAACTATTTTAAGTTGGTTAAAATATTGTAAAATACTATAAAATATGCATAACTACTATGATGGCGATACAAATACTAGTAAACTATTAACGGTTAAACCCATTTATGGTGACCTAGTTATAACCTTGATAGTTCTGTGGGAACACCACCGCTTCTAATGCAAGAGATGTTAAATCCTTGTGTCTTTGTTAATTCAAATATTAAGGGTGAGGTAAAAAATCGTGAGCAAATCTACATGGGATGAGTTGTACATTAGTCATGTGACAGTGTAACCATTCGAAACGATTGCACTGTTCAAGCAAAGCGTGATGTCATGTGATGTTCAGAGTATTATGATTTCTACCACCCCTTCGAGGATTTACTGCGAAAAGTGCTATGAGTTTGATGTTGATGTTATTCTTTATTTTAAATATATTTCGCCAATGGCTGATTAACACACTACGTGAACTTGCATGCCATTTGCTCCACTATCTGATACGAGCGTTTAAAGAATGTGTTACATGTTTACCATAATATATTTCTAATTGGTATGTTTACCATATTTCATACTTTTATCACCTTTGTGGACATTGTTATTTTAACATAAAAATAAAAATGATTAGTAATTTGAAGAAAATGTATTGTATAAACATTTTGACGATATAGATGGACAACAATACTTTATTTCTTCTATATTTTCACCTATTAACTTCCAACATTTGTTGAGAGAATAGTTAATACCCAAGCACAGGCTACCTTTTTTGGATTTATAGCCATGAGCATAGGTTAGATTGGTATTTGTTGGGTTTTTAGACAAAGCCTAAAAACAACATTTTTAACACCGTGCAACCGTGATACCTTATTGGATAGAACACTGCTTATCGTGCAGACGATGATGGTTCAAATCTCGGGTCGGGCCTACACTAATTTGTCTTTGCTAAAGACATGTGTGTGGTTAATTTATCATTGTTGTTAACGTTGAGAGAAAACATGTGACAGTGTATTCGTACAAAACGGCGAAAGGCCTGCCTCCTATTACGTCAATACATTGTCCAAGCAAAATGAAGGTACTGTGAACACCAGTTGATAATGTCACTTAATATTCGGAACTATTAGTACCTCTGCCAAACCCTTCGGGGATATACGGGGTTAGCGTTTGTGTTTTTTTAACACCTATCAATACATAGTATAAAACAAAGTCGCTTTCGCTGTATGTCCGTATGTATGCTTAGATCTTTAAAACTACGCAACGGATTTTGATGCGGTTTTTTTTAATAGATAGAGTGATTCTTAAGGAAGGTTTGTATGTATAATAAATGCATAATATAGTAGAGAAACACTGATAAATTTAAAGGTTTCTAATGTGATGTCCTAAATAAGCACGTTTTTTTGCGCTTATATTGCAAACGCTGGCTGAACCCTACGAGATAGACCAAAATAATGTACTACATTATTGTTCACCTTAAAAAGTTCAACAAAAAAGTCCGCGATGGTATATGTCTATCTCTTAGGGATAACCCAGCATAACCATTTTTATTCTTTACTAAAAAATGGTGATTTACGAAGTGATTTTAAACAATACAGCATTAATCCTTATCCAATTAAGTACCTTAAATAAATTGTGCATTTATTATAGATCAATATGCTTTTTACAGCATGTAATTTAAGTGAATATTACCGAAGATATTACAAATTTAAAATGCAGGGTCGTAGTTGTTTGCGCCGGGCGGCGCGTGCCTATAAATAGCGCGTACTTTATGATTTGCAGCGATCGCACGCGTTTATCGGAGCTCTCTAGCGAGGAAAATATCAAGAATTAATTAAAAAAAATTGTAAATTAATTAATTAATAAACGCCTACAATTTCTGGTAAAGATATCTTTTGCAATGACCATTAATAAATCGCAGGGTCAAACTTTTAACGTTGGAGGATTAGACTTGAGTGTTGAGTGTTTTTCACATGGCCAATTATATGTCGCGCTGTCAAGAGTAACGTCTAAGCAAAACATGTTTGTATTGGTTAATGACAAAAAAGCTGTGAACGTTGTGTTTAAGGACATTCTGTAGTAGGTATATTTTGCATTGCACCCGTGCGAAGCCGGGGCGGGTCGCTAGTTTATTAATATAATCATCCTCTTTTTTCCAGGAACTAATAAAAATGTCGGGCGTCTCAACCAATCTCATAGGGTTATCCCATTTCCTGAATACCCTTCCTGTGGGAATAATATTCTCCATCGTGGGAACAACATTTGTCAAGATCTCCGCTACTCCGGTTATAGCTAAAACTAATTTCTTATTAATTTTCTTCACACTCTTCCTTTACTTCCTTACTATGGTCAGCTTTGGATTCTTCGTCAGCTATATGGTCATGAAAAGTAAGTAATTTTGTGTATTACATTTTAGTTACTTAGATAGAAAATATGGTATGGTGAAATTCTTAGCTAAAATAACAGTTACATTTACATACATACATATACTCACGGCTATATTTCCCTAGAAGGGGTAACCAGAGCTAAGGAATTATAAATTTCTCAGCCACTTTTGGAAGTTGAGTGGGGAAAAGATGGTAAGAATAAAGGTTTTTGGTGATGGGTCTCCAACCGCATCGCCCAAAAATCTCTTAAAAGCCCCAATACCCTTAGTCGCCTCTTATGACACCCGTGGGTAGAAAGGGGTAGCGACATTCTAAGCCGGCACTACGCGGCAAGTTACTTTTACAATTTATTTAATTCTATGAGAGAGATCCTCTTTGCGAGAGAAAGAAATGATACAATCATAAGTATTGCTTCGGTGTCTGCCTTAGTATAGCACTAAGCCATTTCTTCTTGTGCGTGTTGTATGAGCCGACTAAAGGCAATAAGTCTTTTCAAATAATTGTCGGGCGATGTGCTCCCTACTAAACTCTCAAAAGCGCCTAAGGAATTTCAAATACTGAAACTATGTCTGTAGCTGAAGAAAATTCTTGTTTAGGGTTCGGTTATTAATATTAATACATACATATACTCACGGCTATAAATCCTTAGAAGGGGTAGCCAGAGCTAAGGAATTAAAATTCCTCAGCCACTTTTGGAAGTTGCGTGGGGAAAAGACGGTAAAATAAAGGTTGTTGGTGATGGGTCTCCAACCGCATCGCCCAAAAATTCCTTAAAAAGCCCCAATACCGTTAGTCACCTCTTACTTACACCCACCGGAAGAAATGGGGTAGTGCTATTCTTAGCCGACACTACACAGCAAATATATATACATATAAATATATTTAATAATAAAAGAAAAAGCAGCCATGATTGTCCAATGGGTAAGAACGACCGCCCGTCAATACAGACAGGCGTGAGTTCAAATCTCAGGTCGGGCCTTACATCAATTTGTCTTTTCTAAAGTCAATGTGTGTTTAATTTATCATGGTTGTTAACGGTGAAGGAAAACATCGTGAAGAAACCCACATGGGTATGGGTAGAAGTATTATTACCTCTACCAACCCATTCGGGAATATACAGCGTGAGCGTTTGAGTCTTGTGCTTGAATAATAGTTAATAGTGAAAGAAGAGGCTCAACCACTAGTCTTTTATTCTTACAACGAAGTTGAAAACACTACAAAACTGGGACATGTCCATTTCGCAAACCTAATTTATCATCCGTGCCGTAATTGCCGTGTAGTGTCGTTTTAGAATAGCACTACCCCATTTTTTCCGGTGGGTGTACGTAAGAGGCGACTAACGGTATGGGGCTATTAAGGGATTTTTGGGCGATGCGGTTGGAGACCCATCACCAACAACTTTTATTTTTACTATCTTTTCCCCACTCAAATTTCCAAAAGTGGCTGAGGAATTTCTAATTCTTTAGCTCTGGCTACCCCTTCCTGGGATTTATAGCCGCTAGTATATGTATGTATGTAATTTATCATCCAATTATTTTTCATTTTAAGTTTTTCTATCCTTTACCTTTTCTTTCAGCTTCCTATCGCACAACGTTATTGGTGCTACTATACTTCGCAACATATTCAATCGCAGAATATGCGACGGGCAAAACTACCGAGTTCTTTACTCATGTGCTCGGGTTGGCGCCGCATGTTCCGATCTTCTGGGTTTTCCATGATATCACTACGACTGAAGTTTATGGTAATATGATTTTTAAATAGTTTTACTCTTATTATGTAACAAAATAAACTATTACATATTTTTTTTCATTGTCAATATGAGAAACAAATGTATAGCTAAATATACAGAGCCTACACAATCCGCCTATCAAGTTAACGATTTAACGGTAGACTATGGTCAAGTCATCGTATACAGGGTAGGCTCCAGCCCATTGGTTGGGGTGGGGACATATTTGGATGCGACGATGTTGTACATATCAAAGTTTCTGCGATAAGCAAAATCCATATAAATAATAATAGTGTGATATGGAAAGCTATTAATTGCAGGCTTAAATTTTACGTTAAAAGAAAATAATGTTTTATTTGCATCGATAAAGTCTTAAAAAGACCATTCTACATTGTTCTAAAAAAATGTGAAATGAGAGCCCCTTATATTTTTGCTATTATCCTTTGCATATAAAACGTAATAAAGCCGTTAAAAAATGACAAATTGTCAATACTTTATAAAGGGCATAGCAATGAATTTATTTTCACTAACGTTATACTGTATCATTTATGCTTCTTCTTTCAACTTTTAGGTGTAGGAGCGAGTCTCACAACGAAAGCACCTCTGAACGGAGCAATATTAACAGCATACATATTCTTTATTATACAAATTGTGCTGTACATAACGGGCGCCTGCTATTTGGAGAGAGTTATTCCGCAAAAGTATGGAGTTACCCTGCCCTGGAATTTCTTCATGAAAGTAAGTTAATAAAAATAAAGTAGAGAACTATTAAGGCTTAACAAATCAGCTTAAACAGTATGCTGGATTTACTCGACTGTGTGAACCATATGCCTGATCAATCATCGCTTATTTCCCTATGGCATGTATGGTTCCCAACAAGTGAATCTGTCCACAAGGTAGTAAAGATATATCTGTCTGGCCACTTAATTATCGGCTGATTTAACTAGATTACTGCGAAATATCGATATTGTTGTTGGCTTTACCATTTATACGGCTAGCCCGATCAATACCGCAAGCTTAATAAAATGAAAGGAATATTTTGCTGGGAATAGGCTGCTTAAAGGGGATTCCTTTTGATTTGGTAAATCAAATAATAAAATAAAATCCAATAAGGCGCTTTGCAGACGACAGGGCGGGGCAGTCTTTTTTGACCGCGTAGCAATAAAAACCTCGCCTGCCCGTCGATGTCTGCGGCGCGGTCTTTTTGCCCTCCGTGTGCGTTTGTAGTATAAGATACACTTTATGTTATCGTTCGGGGCGTAATAGACTGGCCCGCCCCGCCCCGTCGTCTGCGAAGCGCCTAAAAATAGAAATAAAAGAGACAGAGCTCACTCCCGCCAATCGTGATTCGGAGTACTTCGAGCGGTTCTTTAGAATGGGTTCCCAATAGCGTATTTTATCGACTTAGAGTTGAAACTCATCTGGCATCACGGCATCGCCTTTTTCCGTCCCCCTTTCTCTTTCTGTCGCTCAGAACTGCTATTTGCTAAACCGAGACAGAAAGCATAATGCGATCGTATCGAAGATTCCGCCGTATACTATCGTATTATGCTTACCTTGAAACGCTTACAAGTCCTGTTTGTAACTGAAATAATTACCTTACAGCCAGACTACTGGCGTAAAAGCAACGTGAACCCAATAGACATAGAAGAGACAGAGCTGACTCCGACCAATCAAGACTCAGAGTACTTCGAGCGTGCCCCGGCGGGCGCAGTCGCTGGGATTGTTGTTAAACAACTATCTAAGGTAAGATGATACCTACATAAAGTATAAATAAAATATATAAATCCCGAAAATGACTTCGCCCGTGTTGAGTTTTGTGGTAGCGAAAGTAGGTTAGCGAAGAGAAATATCTAGGGAATCATGTCTAATATATGAGCAGAGGTCAAAGCCCATACTTACTTTTGTTTATTACAAATTCCTCGGTTCCCTTTGGAACTTGTGTAAGAAAAAGATTGTGATATTAGTAATGGGCGATGAGGACATCCACCCACATCGCCCATTACAATTAAATCAATTACTGAAATGCCCCAATATCCAATGTCGTCTTTCCAAAGTTAAACCAAACCCACGGGAAAAAATGTGTTAGTACTATTCTTTGTTGACAAAACACAGCTATAAAATCTTCGGACACGTAGGCATATTCTTGATGATTTAAATCTTTTTGTTCATGAAAACCTCATGTGGGAGTTATTACTAATAAATAAAGAATAATTAAAGAACACACTACTTAAACATGTAAAAGAAATAAAGGATAGAAGAATTTCGCGCTGGCAGCCATTGACACGGTAGCTCAATTGGCAGAGCGTCGGGGCGTATACCCGAGGTCGCGGGTTCGATTCCCGCCTGTGTCGAAATTTTTCTTTCCTTTATTTATTCTTTATTTATTAGTAATATTATTGATGGTTTATGGGGTCTAGTGGTAAGGATTAGGAGCCTCGCAACTGGATAAGGAATGCGATATTTAAATATGTATACAGCAACCGTGATAGCCCAGTGGGTAGAACACTCGGTTATCGTGCAAACGACTAGTGTTCGAATCCTGGGTCGGGCCTACACCAATTTGTCTTTTCTAAAGACATATGTGTGGTTAATTTATCATGGTTGTTAACGGTGAGGGAAAACATCGTGAGGAAACCCACATGGCTGAGTTGTACTTAGTCATGTGACAGTGTATTCGTACAAAACGGCGATAGGCCTGCCCCCTATCACGTGAGTACACTGTCCATGCAAAACGTGGGTACTCTGAACACCAGGTGACAAAGTCACGTGATGTTCAGAAGTATTAGTACCTCTGCCAACCCCTTCGGGGATATTCGGCGTGAACGTTTATGTTTATGTTATATGTTATGTTATGTATACACCAACTCATTACTGGTTCATGGTAATAGATATAATATTATTGAATGTGAAAGATCCCAGTCCGAGACAACAAAAATATGGTTATACGTTAATTATCTCACCAACAACTTTCATTAAATCAAATGGCTAATTATTCTCACCACTTCTTCACACATTCTTTTCCACCCCAATCATTCCTATAATCTATACACCTTTTTTCATATGTTTTCTCATATTTCAGGAATACGGTTCTTGGGGCGGCAAAAAAACTCGAGCGCTCACGAATGTATCCCTAGAAGTGTATCAAGGAGAAATCACGGTTTTACTCGGACATAACGGCGCAGGGAAAACTACTCTTATGTCTATACTCACAGGTACTATTTTCGTGTTTAACTTATGTGTCATAGATAGGTTCTCATTTAAATATCCAACCAACATTCGTATTTATACTTTGAATATCATTATTTTACTGCATGATGTAGGATTAAAAAGATTCTCTGTTAAAGTGTATTAAGGAGAGATCACGGTTTTACTTGCTTTGCTCAAGAAATAAGAACCAACTAATATTCGTATTTATATGTTGAATGTATTTTTTATTTTATTGCATGATGTATTGTAATCTTTGAGAGAGAATGTGTGGTAAAAACTGTCGCTATAAATAAGTATAATAAAAAGTATTTGGATGCATCAAGCAGCGACAAGACGCAATGAAACTGCTGATATTAAATAGAAAGGTTGTGTAAGAATTGCGCTAAAAGCAATATCAGAGATATAAACGTTTTATAACTATGTAATCATTACATTTGATAAATTTATGCTATTTCGGGCTTCGATCATTTGGACCATTTGCACTGCATACAAATTCAACGCACTAAAGTGGACCGCGAGTATACCGAGACTATTTGACAATTATATATATATTTTTCTACCATTATCGATCTTACCGCATCCTCATAAGACCTTTTATTAATAGGCTATTTGACTAAGTTTTGAAAACTATCTTATCTATAAGGAGCCCTAAAAAAATATTTTTCGGTCTTCATTTTAGCTATTTTATTAAAAAATCGAAAAAGAAAATGCATATTCAAATGTGCCGCGAAAACGCGACTTTAAGTAATATGGCGGCTGTAGCACAAATGACGTCAATTCCGCATTAAAACAACAATGAGCGAAGCGATACACAGTCTGTTTATGCGCGATCTACGTCATTATAGAAATAGCCAATCACGGTCGTTTTTAGTCACGTGACAGTTGCATCAAAAATACTTATTTTGGAAGACGGATTTTAGTGAAATAATGCAATGCAAACTGACAGTCGCGTGCTAGATCTTGCAATAGCCTATTGCAAGATCTAGCACGCGACTGTCAGTGAAACTATGCTTATTATAAAAATAAGCATTGTTTGGCCGTTCTTCGTGCTTTGTTGATGTTTCTTTGGTATTATATGATCGAAGATTTCGGGTTTAAAACTGTTCTGTGTGGGATGGATTGGGCTTGGTAAATGTCAGATTGCTCAAAACTATTGGTCTACATAAACATCAATAGCTATAAAAGAGCAGCAGATGTCACCTATCTGCCATTCAGTTTACATACATAAGTATATTCAACCCAACTCGCACTTGACCGTTCCAGGCATGTCGTCCCCGTCGGCCGGCTCAGTACACGTCAACGGTCGCGTCGGTTTCTGTCCGCAACACAACCTTTACTTCAACGATCTCACGGTCTACCAGCATTTGATGTTCTTTTCTATGGTAGGTATCTACTTTGTACTATTGAACTGAAAAAAAACATTGATTCTGACGTCACAAATGAACATCGATATTTTCTAAGTCGGATTGCAAATTTGGTATATGTCTAAAAAAATATTGTATAATAATTTAAATTGTAGTAAGCACCTTAATAAACACCGCATTTATATTTTGGATCTTTAAAGGAATTGATGGGCGATGCGATTTACAATCTTTTCCTCAGTCTGGTTCTAAATATTGCTCAGAAATCTCTTAGTCTGAATTCTGGGTACCACTTCTAAGACTTATAAAAATATTAATGTATGTGTATAGAAATGTATTTTTTTGTGATGTTCTTTACAGTAATTTATAATATAATGTTGATATTCCAACACAGCTGTGGGGCATGCGCGGCCAAAAAGCAGTTTTGTCAGCCGACTCGCTGACCAAACGCGTGGGTCTGAGTCCGCAGCGTGACGTCACGCCCGCCGCGCTCTCCGGCGGGATGAAGAGACGATTGCAAGTGGCGTGTGCGGCAGCCGGTAACTATATTACGTGTTAACGTTGTAAACAATTGATGGGAAACATATTTTTACGAATAAAATAAACAAAAAAAAAATCTTTCACAAAAAATGTAACGCCATCTAGTGATATTTGAATGAACAAATATTTTATGTGGGAAAGTCATAAGATGACATTGTTGAAAAATATCATATTAAGGAATTATATTAAAAAGTCGATTTTTTCACAAAACACATCGCGTCTTCAAGTCAAATATTTATAGTTAAAGTATTACTCGTTGACCAAACGGTAAATATATTACTTGAAAATTTGCATGATTTTATATCTTTTATAAAAAATATTACGCCATCTAGTGATATTTGAATGAACGAATATTTTACGTGATAACGTCATAAGATGACATTGTTGAAAAGCATCATATGAAGGAATTATATGAAAAAAATATATAATACACAACGCATCGCGCTATCTAGTAAAATAGTTAAAGTATTCTCAGCCGACTCGCTGACCAAACGCGTGGGTATAACATATTTTTATGAATAAATATTAATTAGTTACCTCACTTGATTCCGCTAAATAGCTGCAGTCTTCATGCGGCATGTACTGTGCAAGACATCCAAAAGCAGACACAAGCATTGCACTACACATCCGTAAGCGAAAGCCACAGGCATCCACAAACATGCGACGTGTCTCGGCTCAACACGAGTCTTTAGACTTTAGAAGTTGGCTTACATACGTAGTGTAGAATGGTATCGTTAGTTATGATGGCATTTTTTTATATATATATTTTATTTGTTCAGGAGATGCAGAAGTACTTATCTTGGATGAACCAACGGCTGGCCTTGATATTGAAACGAGGAGGGGTCTCTGGGATCTTTTATTGGTAAGCTAATTTTGAAAAAGTATTGCTGTGTAGTGTCGGCTTAGAATGTCATTACCCCTTTCTACCCACGGGGGTCGTAAGAGCCGACTTGGGGCTTTTTTAAGTGTTTATTGGGCGATGTGGTTGGAGACCCATCACCAACGATACTTTATTTCTACCATCTTGTCCCCTATTAACGTCTAAATGTGGCTGAGAAGTTTCTAGCTCTGAAGCTCTGGCTACCCCTTTTTGGGATTTATGGCCGTGAGTATATGTATGTATGTATGTAATTTAAAAAAAGTATTTGCTACTAAAATATATGTTCTGTCTAGCATCATAGTGTACATTACTGTGTAAAACGCAAATGACATCCAATCCATAAAGAGTTAAGAGACCATAAACACATATTCGAAGTATTTCTAAACTGAACCCATTATTTTATTCGATCCATTCTAGTAACCATCACACATCTAGGTGATAATAAATAAAATAAAGTAAAATTCGATGTTCCTCAGAGCTTACGAGGCTCCCACTGTCTGCTCCTGTCCACCCATCACATAGAAGAGGCCGATGCTTTAGCTGATCGTGTCATAGCATTGCACGCGTCCGCGCTACGATGCCACGCCACGCCTATGCATCTACGACGAGCTATCGGTGAGACATACCCACAAACATTCATTCATACATACATACGTCATAGCATTGCACGCGTCCGCGCTACGATGCCACGACACGCCTATGCATCTACGACGAGCTATCGGTGAGACATACCCACAAACATTCATTCATACATACATACGTCATAGCATTGCACGCGTCCGCGCTACGATGCCACGCCACGCCTATGCATCTACGACGAGCTATCGGTGAGACATACATATAAACATTCATACATACATACGTCATAGCATTGCACGCGTCCGCGCTACGATGCCACGCCACGCCCATGCATCTACGACGAGCTATCGGTGAGACATACATATAAACATTCATACATACATACGTCATAGCATTGCACGCGTCCGCGCTACGATGCCACGCCACGCCCATGCATCTACGACGAGCTATCGGTGAGACATACATATAAACATTCATACATACATACGTCATAGCATTGCACGCGTCCGCGCTACGATGCCACGCCACGCCCATGCATCTACGACGAGCTATCGGTGAGACATACATATAAACATTCATACATACATACGTCATAGCATTGCACGCGTCCGCGCTACGATGCCACGCCACGCCCATGCATCTACGACGAGCTATCGGTGAGACTTACATATAAACATTCATACATACATACGTCATAGCATTGCACGCGTCCGCGCTACGATGCCACGCCACGCCCATGCATCTACGACGAGCTATCGGTGAGACATACATATAAACATTCATACATACATACGTCATAGCATTGCACGCGTCCGCGCTACGATGCCACGCCACGCCCATGCATCTACGACGGGCTATCGGTGTGACATACATACATACTGATATACATATTACATACATATGTACATCATACATACATACCTTCATGTGCCGTGTAGTGCCGGCTTAGAATAACACTACCCCATTTCTACCCGTGCGTGATCGTAAGAGGCGACTAAGGATAAAGAGGCTTTTTTAGTGATTTTTGGGCGATGTGGTTGGAGACCCGTCACCAAAAAACATTTATAATTACCATCTTTTCCCCACTCAACTTCCGAAAGTGGCTGAGGAATTTCTCATTCCAAAGCTCTGGCTACCCCGTTAAGGGATTTATAACCGTGAGCATATGCATGTGTGTATACGTATTGGTGAGACATACATACATCCACTGACACCCGAAAACCTACGCTATTCAACATAGCAATTATATTATGTCGGACACCACACCACTCATTCATCATTTATCATATATACTCCATCGAGAAGATTGAGCAACGCCAATCTAATGTGTGTTGGCATGAAGCCTACTACCATGATAGTAACCACGCCACGAACTCCGGTTTAACCTAATTAGATTTTGCTGTACATGAAACTTCATGTGTGGATTACTTTACTTATCAATCAAGGAAAAAAAAATGACACCAGCAGGACTTGAACCCGCGACATTCTGGTCTACGCCCCGGTTTAAATTATCCTCCAAAGCAGGGGAATATCGTAATACTTCGATAATCAAATTATTCAGCGCGAGTATATAGTAACAAACTAACATCAAAAGCAGAAATGAATTTGTTATATTTAGTGTTTTTTACTGAGACTTATTTAAATACCTAATGAACTAAACGTCTTTCTTTCTTTCTCAGGCTCAGGATATCACCTATCTCTTACCACAGAAAACCTGCCTAAAGTAGATGAAATATCGACTATAATCAAGCAGCATGTACCTGAAGCGGTAGTCACAGATACTTCTTTACGGGCGATTACCTACAAACTGCCTGCCTCTAGTACGGACAAGTTTGCGAACATGTTCAAAGATTTGGAAGCCAAGAAAACAGAATTGGGCATTATGTCTTTTGGGATTGGTGTAACTACTTTGGAAGAAGTGTTTCTAAAGTAAGTGTTCATTGTGATACGCAGTAGTGATGTAAGGAGTATTCGTAAGCGGATCTTTGCATAGTTTAGCGCATTATAATTTGCAAAGTTTTGTCCATTGTGAGAATATATCAAACCGAGTGTATCAAACAAAATGTTTATGTTTTCTTTAAGATTAGGATTATGTTTAGAGATGACACTTTTGTCGAATAAGCTAAGAGCCTTATTTCAAGAAATATCTCACGATCTAGATAGCTGAATTAGTGTTGCCCAAATTCAGTCTTGGTCTTGCAGTCTTGGTCTTGTTCTTGCGTTTTTGCAAGACCAAGACCAAGAACAAGACCGCGTATTTTTAGCAAGACCAAGACTGACCGTGCAAGACTTGAGCAAGAACAAGACATAGCCTGCAAGACTCTTGCGTCTTGCAGCTAGCACTTAGCGCTATTTCACTGAGTAGTTAGGTGTAACAGTTCGGTGGATAGGTAGGTACGCTTAAGAATTCTATGAGACGCAAAAAACTGTATCAAAGAATATGAAAAACTGGACTTATGTGCATTACGACTAATACCATAAACATAGCGAATAAAAATATTATTAAAATCAAACTGAGTGCATGCATAGTGCATGTTTTAACCATCGGCACTTTGATAATGCGGCATCAAAGGCTTTGTACTTACTTCTCAAAGAAATTTGCCGCTTTTCGGAAGTACATGGTTATGATACACGCGCCGGCGGCTTCTTTTGAAATCTAAAACAATCGTTGCCGCCACGCCGAAATCATAACATTTGACACTATTTGATTGCCGCCATAGGGCGTAGCGTAGGTATACTCATGCAAAATAATTTAGATTTTTTTTACACGCTTTATATTATTGTTTGATTTGCGGCGGCATCCTTATCATAGAGCCGGCACGTGGCGAGGCGGCGCGTTAGAAAGCAAGGACTAGTACTATAAAGTAATATAAACTGGAATTAAAAAAAGGAATTATTTTAATTCCAGTTACTTCCATGGAAAACGACATATAGGTCAGTTGATTTTTCGAATTTCTTATCAAATATTCAGTTATTTATTAATCTGCTTGATCTTTACTATGGCTATATTCATTCAAGCTCACAATGTTCCAATTCTAATACGTTTTTCTAGGATTTAAAGTAAACTTGAATAAATAGTAATAGACTAATAGGTAATTGCAAGACTTGCAAGACTTGCTGCAAGACCAAGACCAAGACTGGGAGCGCAAAACCAAAACCAAGACCAAGACCAGGTGTATTGGCGCAAGACCAAGACCAAGACTGGCTAAGTCTCGTCTTGTTCTTGCGTTTGGGCAACACTAGCTGAAATAGTGACAGCATAATCTTAAATTTTAGCAGATCTATGTGTTGTTACTTTGAGACTCATCTCTTTTTTTTCATCACAAATTGTACAGATTGTTAAACTATTAATGACCTTACCATTAAAAGGATGATAATAAGCACTATAGAGATATGTGTATCTAAGAGAAAGATCTATTGAGTCAATACCGAGTCGATATTATTCGTATCTTACTACTCTGTATCCTTCATCCTTCTAGCATGTAGTAACATGATTAAAAATACTAATTTTGTTTCAGACTATGCAGAGATGTTGATGTGGATGTCGTCGATGGCGGTGTTCCGTACACAGCTTTAGGTAATTATCATGCTCTCATATCATCACGAGTAATTTGTTGACAGCTCTAGCATATAATTGTAAAAGTACTACTGTAGCTTAAACATAAAGAGTTAACTATCCTAATCTAATAACATACATAACATAACATAAACGTTCACGCCGAATATCCCCGAAGGGGTTGGCAGAGGTACTAATACTTCTGAACATCACGTGACTTTGTCACCTGGTGTTCAGAGTACCCACGTTTTGCATGGACAGTGTACTCACGTGATAGGGGGCAGGCCTATCGCCGTTTTGTACGAATACACTGTCACATGACCAAGTACAACTCAGCCATGTGGGTTTCCTCACGATGTTTTCCCTCACCGTTAACAACCATGATAAATTAACCACACATATGTCTTTAGAAAAGACAAATTGGTGTAGGCCCGACCCAGGATTTGAACACTAGTCGTTTGCACGATAACCGAGTGTTCTACCCACTGGGCTATCACGGTTGCCTAATCCTAATCTAATCTATAATATAATGAGCATGTACAAATGAATCTGCAACCCACTCTAATAATAATAGCTTCTTGGAAGCTATACCTCTCATATATACCGTTAGTATATCTGTGTTATGAGCCTATTTAGATTTTCAGCTGTAACAAGACCCATTCAATATCAAACTCACTATAGTACATTATTTATTTCAGATGATAAAAGAAAATTGATTACCGGCCCGACACTCTGGAAACGTCAAATCAAAGTTCTTTTGCAAAGACAAATGGCATACAGCAGGTCGACATGGCTTGGCTTATTAATTGTGGTATGTACTTTTACTTATTTGGTAGCTGGCCCGACAAATATATCTTTGTGGACAATACTTCACTTAATATATGAATCAAAGCTACTAAATTCCACATTTCAACATTAAAGAAAAAATGAAAGAAGAAAGATAGACATTCGTTGCTATCACATTAACATTATTACGTACACAAAGTATACGCGGTAAAAAAAAACATAAATTATATACATCAAGAAATAACTACAAACAAAACATCAGTGGAAACATACACTGTTCAAGAATAGTCGTATAAATGGCGAACCAACAAATTTGGTGAATCAGATTTTAAATCATCCCAAAATTCCCCCTTTTATCAACTGACCATGTTGATAATTATATCTGTTCTCTTCCAGCAAATACTTCTTCCAATGGCAGCAATATTCGCAGTGTGTTACTACTACAACAACGACAAATCGGAAATCCACGCTCTAAATAGAGACCTCCCTCTGAATTTGGATGTTTACAACCCCAAGGATCACCCCACGGTGTTCTATAAATTGGACCCCGCGGTAAGGGATGCTGTGGATTGGGAGAAAATAACTAAAAGTTATCCGAATGCCAACTTCAAAAGGGTTGATGATGTTGGGAGAGGTAAGTTTTGTCTATCTTTTTTTGACGTTAAGAGTTTGATTGTAGGAAAAAATATTTCGACATTCTGTCGTTTCCTTGTCTCAATCATTTCAATAATTTTGTGTAAGACTCGCGATTTTCTTAATATCAAACTTAAATTATTATTTTATAGAACGATAGAATCGACAGCTATTAGAATAGAATAGAATAGAATAGAAAACTCTTTATTGTACATCAAATATGGAAAAACAATTACAAATACACAGAATGAATTAACAAAAGTACAATTGGCTATTCTGTATGAATGGACAAAAACATATACAAAACATTAAAAAAGAACAAAGCACAGAATTTTATTTTGCTGCTAACATTTACTACAAAATATAACTTAAATAATCTATTAGCAAAATTATTTGGCAAAAAGGTTTGTCCTACAGTCGCATAATTCACCAACAATTCCATTCATCATCTACCCATCTCACGGTATCGTGTAAACATTGTCCAAGATTCAGATAGATTCAGGATGGCTCATTTAGAACATATAATTATCTTTTTGTATTGTTTTTTCCAAATAAATTTGATGTCTTATTTCCGTAAAACAGATCCTCGTATCCCTTATAATTTCAGGCTTTCCTATAAACTCCTATTTTAACAGTCCACTCTAATGAATCTTCCTCCATTCCAGACGTGATCCAATCATGCGCCTACGAGCCAAACCAGTACAGTCTAAACGCGTTCTCTCTCGACATAAACGACAGTTCCTTGTAATTCCAGATGTAAACTTGCTTATTATTCAGAATCTCATTACTATTTTCCAGTGTTTCTTTCTCGTATCTTTTTTAGTTTCAGACTAAATAGTTGTGTAGTTTAAGCTTAGAATAACACAGCCATTTTTCCTGTCAGTGATCGTAAGAGGCGACTGAGGGTGTTAGGGCTTTGAAAGTGATTTTTGCGCGATGCTGTTGGAGACCCATCACCAAAAACCTTTACGTTTTAATTTTTTCCCCACTTCCTTATTCCTCAACTTCAAAACGTAGTTGAGGAATTTCTAAACAGTTTTTCCTAGTGAGAATTGTTCCGTTCCAGACGTGATCCAATCAGGCGCGTACGAGCCAAACGAGTACAGTCTGAACGCGTTTTCTCTCGACATAAACGACAGTTCTGCCCACATCCAATTCACCACAACAGTCCGCCACGCGGCGCCCATAGCCGTCAACTTGCTGTCAAACGTGCTGGCAGCCGTCACGCTGTCGCCAGAACGTACTGTGACGGCTCATAATGATCCTATCGATTTGAATCGACGGCAGATGACTAAATTGGTTGAACCGAAGTCGAGGCTTTTGATGCTGGGGTTGTACGCGTTTACTGTTTTATGTAAGTTGTTTGAAATTTGGTACATTTAATTGTAAGTGTATAGTATAGAGGGATTTATATGTGTAAGAGAAAAATGCCGACAAGTTATAGTTTGTGCATGAATCCAGAGATCGCTGTCAAATGTTGAGTTAATATTTTCGGTCATGAGTCCGGGTGATTGCAACTGAGAGCAGATTAGAGATCTCGACAACTTCTAAATTCCTTTTACTATCAATAATGTTTTTTTATATCAATACATACATACATATACTCACGGCTATAAATCCCTAGAAGGGGTAGCCAGAGCTAAGGAATCAGAAATTCCTCAGCCACTTTTGGAAGTTGCATGGGGAAAAGATGGTAAAATAAAGTTTGTTGGTGATGGGTCTCCAACCTCATCGCTCAAAAAGCTCTAAAAGCCCCAATACCATTAGTCGCCTCTTACGTTCACCCACCGGAAGAAATGGGGTAGTGCTACTCTAAGCCGACACTACACAGCAATACATTATTATACATTACAATATATAAATACATTTTCATTATAACAATTACTTTTTAATAAATAGACTCGTCCAACAACCGCAAAAAGATGTATGCTTGAGCTATTGTAATCTGACACTTCCCAACTTAATATAACACAAGCACCAAATTAAACAATATCTTTATTTCCAGTATTCCTATCAGTAATGACCGACCAAATAGCACTAATGTGCGCCGAGAGAGAGTCAACTTCGCGCCTCATTCTGAAAATCAGCGGCGCCTCGCCCGCCATCTTGTGGATTTCCACGATACTATATTTGACAGCACTCGTTCTTGTCATTTTTATTATACCCGCCTTAGGGTTCACTGCGTTTCTGGATAAAGATAGCACTACTGATTCGGCTGCGTATATTGGTAAGTACTTCTTACACTTATAACTATTAAAAAAGTGATACTCAAATATTACAAAATTACGGTCACTTTCGAAAGTTAAAAGAGAAAAATTATTAGAGACAACAGTACAATTATCAGATAAATTATGATTATTTCGTTTATTATTTACGTTGATTGTGGGCTTGTTAGGTATTTTCACAGCTGCATAGTTTGTTCATAGAGACTTAAATAAATAAAGGTGCCACAAATCCAAAAAAAAACCTTTTCCGACCTGTACGGTCACTTTTATTAAGAGTTGCATAATATACTGCACAAAAGCATTGCTTGTTGAGGATGACCATTTTTCGCAAACTAAAAAACTTCGATAGGTACCGTCCATTACCTCATGCCTCGCTACGTTTCTTAGGGCCAGCGCTGACTGCCGGCATGGCATGGCAAAGGATTTCGGTACAGATATAGCATTTTTTATCTTATTACCATGAGTATAGAATTCATTTTACTTCATTTTGACACAACGATGCCGACGTTCTGTCCTACCGCGGCCTCCCTCGGCATCGTTGTGTCAAAATGAATTCTATATGTATGGTAATAAGATTAAAAATGCTACATCTGTACCGAAATCCTTTGCCATGCCATGCCGGCAGTCAGCGCCGGCCCTTACACTGCCATTATTTAATTCTCCATTATTATTTTCAGGTGAATTGTTTCTATTATTGACACTAGGTGGCATCACTTTCCTCGTGTCCATCGGTTTCATCAGTTATCTATTTAGCAAAAGCACAGCTACTGTACTTATTATAGCGATAAACTTGGTTATAGGTAAGTTTGTATGTCTTTATATTTAATTTAAAAGAAAATCATTTATCTTTTGAATAAGCGACGGTTTTTCAGAGCAAATAAAACATTGATTGCAACAAACATCTCCAATTAACATGCAATAAGTAAACACAGATATGTGTTGTGTTGTGTACAAGGTGTACCCAATTATGAATAAAAAGCAAACAGTTTTGCATAGCATAGCAATTTGGTCTAAAGGGAATTCAATTTGTTTATTGTCTTAGGAATGATCGGTGTACTAACCTTCAAATCAGAACTAACGGATCTTAAAACTGGGGTATGGATAACAGTAGGAGGAATATTAGAGTTCCTCATCCCCTCAGTCATCCTGCTCAGGAGGGCGAACCACATTAACTATATTTTTATTTTATGTATTCTATGTAGCAATGAATTTACTTTTTTATTCGAATCTTTTCAGTAATGATCGGCTTCTTTACCTTCGAATTAAAGCTAACGGGTTAGAAAACTGGGGTATGGAGCATAGTGGGCAGAACCTCGTAGTTTCCCTCAGCCGTGCGTGACCCTCCTTCGAAGAGGAGCAAATTTCCTATTTTTTTGACATTCCATTTATTCTCTTAGGAATGATCGGCGTCCTAACCTTCGAATCGGAGCTAACGGGCCAGAAATCCGGGGTATGGATAACAGTAGGAAGGATATCGGAGTTCCTCATCCCCTCAGTCACCTTACTCAGAGGGGCAGGCCGGGCGGGGGAACTGGCCAGAACTGATGCCATGTGTCAATTGAATAGACATTTGTGTCCGTTTATACCTGCTGATGCTTCTGTGCTTGATGTTGAGAAGTGTTGTGGTGAGTTTTTGTTTCTTTTTATGAAATTAAACTGATGGCAAATGTACTAACACTATACATCACGTGATATTTTGGTTAGTTGGTGTTTAGTACCCAGATTTTGGTGGAAAAGTTAATTTATGTTGTAAGAAGCAATTATGTTATACGGGACAAGCCCTTGTTTTTCAACACACCTACTATAAAGTGACGTTATGCTTACGAATTTAAGTGTGTTAAAATTTTTATGACCAAAACTGAGACTTTAGTCGTCCGACTTAAATCCACCTAACTTGGCTAACATGTATCACTGTTCTATCATTTTTATATGCAAGTGAGACATATATTTTTAAAATAATTTATCGTTTAAATTACAGGCTCTCCTGGCTCGATTGTAAATTATATGAGTGTGGCAAATGGAGTCGGGAAACACCATATAATCTTATTGGTACAACTGGTAGTTTTCTCGGTAAGATATTTAACATTATTATAGTTTTCTAAGGCTTAGGAATGTGGCTAATACTCCTGTTTTTTGACAATTCTGTCACTATATAGTAACTCATAAAAGCCGAGTTTATTTGGATAAATGATTAAAATTGCAGTCACAAAAGTATAAGGTTGTATGGTGAATTTGTATTCTCTTTTATTGAAAACTTACTTCCGCCACCCTTGATAACTTTTCTTTTGTGACCGAAAATTGAGTTTCAATTTGCAATAAAGACAAAGTCATAGACATACTCGTATTTTAGTCGTAGTAGGTCGGTCGTAGGTTCGAATCTCGCTGAGGGCAATCATTTATAATATGAATGTTTGTAAGTCTTGGGTGGTATTGAATTGCGTATTATATATTATTCAATAGATCGTCAATTTAATATCTCTCACCACAAGTATTAATTGTTTTCTAGGGGCTTGCTCGATCTGTGTTATATGTTCGTAAATGTTTATTCAGTTCTTAACGTATTCCATTATTATATGTTTTAGGTTTTGATAGCATTATGCGAGAGTGGAAAACTAAGTCTGCTATGGGACAGAATGTGCACCAGTTTACTATGTCGATACCGTCCTGATGCTGTTAGAGATGCGGGTCCTCTGGTGACTGCTGAAAAACAGCATGTGCAATCTGCGATGGCTAATCGTAAGTAGATTGAAACTTACCGTATATCAGTAATTATTTATAATATTATATGCTTAATTTATCCGTCTAAATTTTAAATAATAACAAAATAAGAATAAACTTTTTCCCATAAGCTACAAACTTTTATTTAATTCTCCTCATCCATCCTAAAGAATATAAATAGTTGGAAATGTGTTCTGGATTGATGATGAGCCGGGCTGACGCGCGATTGTTATAGTACTTAGCATTCTAATCAGTATTCGAATTTTTAGCCATAGAGGCTCACCTTACCTCAAAGAATACTAATTCTTTATGTTAGTTTATATAGCATTAGCAGCAAAGACGAATCCAACAGTTTAAACACAAAATCCGGGGGCTGATTACGTATCTTTAGCGACGGCGATTGTGTCGTAAATTGCTATATTGTCGCTGTCAAAAGTATCGAATCGGATACAAATTTATGACACAGCGCCAATAGGCTATTTGACTAAGTTTTGAAAACTATCTAACGGTGTTAATTTGTTTATAAGGAGCCCTGAAAAAATATTTTTCTGTCTTAATTTTAGCTATTTTATTAAAAAAATCGAAAAAGAAAATGCAATATTCAAATGTGCCCTAAAACGCGACTTTAAGTAATATGGCGGCTGTAGCACAAATGACGTCAATTCCGCATTAACCACCAATGAGCGAAGCGATATACAGTCTGTTTATGCGCGATCTACGTCATTATAGAAATAGCCAATCACGGTCGTTTTTAGTCACGTGAGAGTTGCATCAAAAATACTTATTTTAGAAGACGGATTTTAGTGAAATAATGCAATATTTTTATCTCGCATTATTACATATTGCTCCAAAAAAGTAATATTAAGACTAATGAAATAAAAGAAATGTATATTTTTATTACAGTCAAATAGCCTATTGTGCAACTTGTGCCACAATCGTCAGTCGCAAAATATACGTAATTAGGGGGGCGACTATATTCTAATTTAACGAGTCAACTACACCATTAACTGTAACATCAACAATATTAAAATCCCGTGATAATATTTCAGCTAAAAAGAACACAGACGCAATGCTCGCCCACGATCTACACAAGAGCTACGTCAACATATTGGGGAAGCGAACTAACGCGCTCAGAGGAATCAACTTTAGTGTGAAACATGGTATTGTTTTTATATTAATTATTTAATATTCGGGATACGCAGAGACTATGGATCGCTTCAAATCTCCCTTGCTGTTACATTCACTACCAAACTCTTGCTTACAAACTCCTAATTATACATGTTTACTAATTAAATGTATTATTACGATTGCCAGTAAAGAAAGATTAAGTTTTCTGTCACTTGCAACTATAAGTCTAATCTCTGAGAAATGTGAAGTAAAATAACAAAATATTATAAAAAACAGGTGAGTGTTTCGGTCTACTGGGAGTAAATGGCGCAGGGAAATCTACAGCGTTCAAGATCTTGACAGGGGAAATAGCGCCTACCAGGGGAACTGCCATCGCCGATGGACACCTTCTACACAAGAACAGGGGGCAGGTATTACCTAACTATTATTATTACTATTTTATAATTTGTTTGTATTGATTATTTTTAATTCTATTTTTATTTTTATGTTAATTTAATTATGTAACTTTATATGATTTTAAATTTAATTAACACTGCCTTATTTTATTTCTATCTGTAGATGTGTAAGATTTTTAATAATGTCGTGATTTTTATTGTGTTGGTCTCACCTGTATATGGAATGTTTTAAATTCCGAAATAAATAAATCCGAATAATTATTATTATTACTTATATAAATTATTTTATAGTGAAATATGTAGTGTAGGGTGAGATCAACACTGAATTATTAATCATAGTGGGTGTCATACGAATGTCCACTTGGTTAGGCATAGAATATCGATCGCCACTTTGTACGATCCTGGCAAACGTCTCTAGCTTCATAAAACTTTTATTCATACCTGTGGGAACAGCAAAGATATACTGGCCAGTACACCCTGCTGTGTACCAACTTAGAATTTGTATTTATGTTTAGCTAGAGAAACATTTCGATACCGCGATGTACGATTTTTTTTGACGCTGCTAGTGTGCGAGTGAGTTCGCCGTCTAGCGGTCGCCACAGTACTCCCCTCCTAGTCGATAGACGATATCGAAGAGCTAGGAGGTACCTGTTACCAATAGTAGAGGGGACTAGTGTGCGAGCGAGTTCGCCGTCTAGTAGTAGAGTGCAGTGTGAGCAGTGAGGCAGAGTAGCGTGCCAGTAGCGTGACAGAGTAGAGTAGTTTGGTAAATTAAGCGAGGAGTATATGATGTGGGTAGATTGAAAAATGAATTAGAAAGATTCGTCATGTTGTTGTCGGGGGTCACCTCTGTGGGAACAGCAAAGATATACTGGCCAGTACACCCTGCTGTGTACCAACTTAGAATGTGTATTAATGTTTAGCTAGAGAATCATTTCGATACCGCGATGTACGATTTTTTATGACGCTGCTAGTGTGCGAGTGAGTTCGCCGTCTAGCGGTCGCCACATACCCTTTTATTCTTCATACTGCCATTAGAAACTATGAAACTGGTCAAGAAGATCCGAGCTCTCAAGTATTCGCAAGCAAGTCTGGTTTCTTACATTTTCCTAAAACCTATGAGGAAACATGTGACTTCAACTTATTAATTATGCCTTAGGCCTAGGTTATTTACAAATGTATAAGTCGATTTTTAATCAATTAAGCAAACAAAAATTTTCGAACCCACGATATCCGGGTATACGCCCCCGTTGCTCTGCCAACTGAGCTATGGTATCAAGTGACCACTCGCACTTGATTGCTTCTTTACATCATTACTTGTGTTAGCGGCATCTGTTCTGTATTTCTGCTCTGCTACCATATATTAAAACCTAATATAACCAAGGGGACTCATCTGCCGTTGGAAGGTGAGTTGTTCAGTCCTTTGTTATTCCAAGTGGTTTTATTCGTCTGTATTTTGTTTAGATATGAATGCATTCAATCTTTGATCAACAATACGATTCCCTGTCCAAGGAATATCGTGTCCTTTTATTCTTTCCTTTCGTATTCTACCAATCTCTTCGACAGCTGTTGTCGGGTTCAAAGTTCACCGCTCTCAACGCACATCAAAGGGTTTGGTTTCAAGTGCGATAACTTTGCTATTGTCCACAATTTCACTGAATCACAATATAAACAATCAAATATATTCACTGCCCCTTTCTATTATTATGAAAATACTCAAACTTTATACAATTCAATTACAATTTTACAATACGCCCGCCATTAAAAAATCAGAGGTCAAGTCAAGAGCAGTGTTGCCAACAAGCAGTGTGACCATCTCAATCACTCAATATAGAATATGCTAAAGTCGAGAGTACATGTCTGGCGCGAACAGCATCTATTGCCGAATTATTACAACTCGGCAATTTCTCTGCAAAATATATACATCTCAAACGTCTTGCCAAATATCCCCGAGGAGTTGGCATAGTAACTAATTCTGCTAAACGTCACATGACCTTGTCACCTGGTGTTCAGAGTACCCACGTTTTGCATGGACTGTGTACTCACGTGATAGGGGGCAGGCCTATCGCTATTTGTACGAAAACACTGTCACATGACAAAGTACAACTCAGCCATGTGGGTTTACTCACGATGTTTTTCCTCACCGTCAACAACCATGATAAATTAACCACACATTGGCTTTAGAAAAGACAAATTGGTGTAGGCCCGACCCAGGATTGGAACTCACGCCCTTCTGTTTTCGGGCGGGTGTTCTACCCACTGGACTATCATGTCGCTAAGTTATGAGCCATCACGTCGTCACATATACATATCAATATACCATTCCAGTACCTAAGTTCGCTGGGCTACTGTCCGCAACACTCGGCGCTTGACGGGTTCCTCACGGGCGGGCAGACCATGAAGATGGTGCTCACGCTGCGAGGATATGATGATCAGAAGATTAAAGAGGAAACTGATGTTTGGTTCAGGGCGTTGGGTGAGTTGGATTTCTAATTGTATACTACAATAATAATATATCTTTAATTTAGTTATTTATAGAAGTTTGTTAAAGAGGACAGGTTTGTTTGTTTGTAATTAGGCGGCGTTTAGGTTGAGGCAGAATCTCTACTTACGCGGCTTGATGCTGCATCTAGTATATACGCGGCTTACGAATAATCTGTTAGCCTCTCACTTCTCTCGTGACATACTCGTTCTTAGAGGCCTTGTTTGACGGAGGAGACGTTTTAACTTGATCATATCTCGCGGTTTGTAGACATTATACATAATAATCGTGATTAACCAGCGAAATATTTTTAAATCACTTACGAGCGTACTTTGTGTTACGGGCAGTTAATCCGTGACCACGACACATAAAAACATATATTATATTGCCAAATTTGTTCTGGCTCAGCATATGTGCCTCAGCCGCGTGTCTCGCAGGACATGTCAGCTGCTGCACGCTGGTTTTCAGCCAGCACAGTTAGCCAGACAACATTAAAAAAAACATAAAGCTCTATGTAGCGTACGAGTATATACTTATATCAACAAAACAACTCTTTTATATGTTCTATATAATAAAACTATTACCGTTAGAATTTATACAGTCTAAATACATTAAGACAAAAAAATTGTGAAATTCAAATTAGTTCAAATATTAAACATAAAAACACAATTGTTAAGTTTTATAACTCAGCAATATCTCCGCTCCTCACCAACGACACCCTTCCATCGACCAAATAGAACAAAACCAAACTCTGTTCCAATTCAAAAATAGGAAAAAGATACATGTGAATAAAATATAATAAATATTTTATAGAAATGAGATAAAATTTATAATAAAATGAAAAATATAAAGTTTATATCTTGATATTAATTTAAAATATAATACAAAATAAAATGTGAACATAAATTTATAATTTTAATATTAGAAATTTAAAATTTATAATAGATATCATATGATAAAAGGCACAACTATAGTAACGATTGAAGTGATAATAGTAATTGTTTAAGTTTTAATTTAAAAGTGTTGACAGAGCTGAGATCGCGTAAAGGTGGTGGCAAATCGTTCCAACACTTTGAAGCTGCGAATCGAAAGCTGCCTCGAAACGCAGTAGTGCGATGCTTGGGTATCACGAGCAGATGGGAGTGCCCTCGCGTCTGATATTGAGATACCGTTCGGGACCATATTAGCTTCTCATATAAATATACTGGTTTTTTATTTTTAACGACATCAAACATAAGAGTAGCTATATAGTAGTTATATTGCGGTATAAAGCACAACTATAAGAAAACTTCTCATTCCCACGATTTCCTTCGGGAATATCTTTTTTCCAGGATAAAAAGTACCTTATTATTTAATCCTGATTACTAACTATACGTTTTCAAAATTTCATAGCAATCGGTTTAGTAGTTACGGCGTGAAAGCGAGACAAACAAACAAACAAACTCACATTCCGATTTATAATATTAGTATGTATAATGTTTTAACTTCGTTCAAAATAACATATTTGTTTCCCTACAGGCTTAGAGCGCTACGCCGCCACAGCGAGCGGGCAGTACTCGGGCGGGTGCGCGCGCAGACTGTCCGCCGCCGTGGCGCTGGCCGGCCCGCAGCCGCTCGCGCTGCTGGACGAGCCCGCCGCCGGTACGTGCCGACATCCACACTTACACATACATATGTATACGTCCACTGACATCATTACTTACACAAACATACATACATATACTCACGCGATAAATCCCTGGAATTCATAGCCAGAGCTACTACCTTTAAAAGTCCGGAAGATTGCGATTGAGAAGTGATTAGAGATCTCGAGAACTTCGCAGCTTTTTTTCTGTCAATTTATTGTTTTTATATTAATACATACAAACATATACTCACGGTTATAAATCCCTAGACGGAGTAGCCAGGGCTAAGGAATGTGAAATTCCTCAGCTACTTTTGGAAGTTGCGTGAGGAAAAGATGGTAAAATAAAAGTCGTTGGTGATGAGTCTCCAACCGCCAAAAATCCCCAGTACCTTTAGTTGCCTCTGACGTACACCTACAAGAAGAAACGAGGTAGTAAACATTGCACGATTGACACCTCAAACCCTGCATACAACTAGCAACAAACTAAACCATTAAACATTATCCTCACTCCCCAGGCATGGACGCCCCTTCTCGCGCCCGCCTCCGCGCTTCCCTCACGGGTTCTCCACGAGGCATCCTGTTATCCTCACACGCGATCCAAGAATCGGAGTCGTCCTGTCAGCGGCTGTCCATCCTGCGCGCTGGATGGGTGGCCGCTCTAGGAGCGCCGGCTGAGTTGAGACATCAACATGCCAGTGGGACTACCATGAGAGTGAAATTGACGCCTGGTAAAATACATACATAGTAATATTTTTCTACTTAGTGAAAGAGATCTATAGAGCTAATGTGGAAGGTAATGTTAGTAAAGGACGACCTCAGAGGACACATTTGGAACAAATAGAAAATGTGTTCAAAAAGGCAGGTGTCCGAAGTATGTAGAACAAAAAAGCATGTATGAAAAGATTGATGGATGTGAACGAAGTTAAGAGAAGTTTGCCAGGACCGTACAAAGTTGCGATCGACAGTCTCTGCCTAGCTCAATGGGAACTAACGGCGTGAGTATATGTATGTATTTTACTACACCACCGATCACCAATCAATCTAGATTGGCAAAACAAAGATTGCATTGAGACTAAAAACATAATACATTGGAAAACGGCGGTTTTATTAATCTGACCTATTAAAATTGAAGAAAATCTAGTTTTTTGATATTTTTACTAATCAATTTATTTTACCCTATTTTACCAATTTGATTGTAATATATTTGCAGAGAAGACTTTTGTATAAGAACTAAAATAAAGAATTACAATCTTAATTTAGAAACAAATGGTTCCAAATTTTATTAATTTACAAACTATAATGTATTCAACTTTGATTAAGCATTAATAACTTTATCATAAAAACACTAAAGTTTTGATTTCAACACCAGGAGGTCTCACGAGCGTTATATTATTGTTACTCTATATCGGTTAGAATGAGATAACAATATACGATACTATGTGAATGCGAAGGAGATGGCTGTTTCATACCAAGCTTTATCTAGTTGCTCGTAGCTGGACTGAATTTAAAAATAAGTCATTTTTCCTTTATGTTTGCAGTAACTTGATGTATTACTTGGTTTACTTGTGACAGAATTGTTAACAGCTATAGAGTAAATGTAATTAGAGGACAGCCGAATTGGACTTTAGATGATACAGATTTTTAAAAAGTCAAGTGTGAAAAGTATGAAGCATAAAATGGGGCGTATGAAAATATTGACGAATGTAAATGAGGAGAGGAATTACGATATCCCGCAAAGTGTAGATAGTATTTCCTAATTTTAATGGAAACTAAATGAAAATAAATGTATATGTTATAAATGTATGTATGAATAATCGTCTAAATAATGTTAACGTCATTATTCATTTATAAATCAATACCTTAATATATTTGTTGTTCCAGGAGACAATGCCGCCATAGAAACGTTGAAAAACACACTGAAATCTAAATTCGACTGCACGCTATTGGACGAAAACCGGGTGAGTTCGCTTACTTGTTGTTCGAAATCTCAGTTTTTTATCAACACCCCTTCAGAACTTATTGTAATAATTTCTGGTATCTAAATATTGCTAAGATGATACATTTGTTGAAATTAACTATTAAACTATTTAAATTTTCTGTTGCTCCTAAAAGTGTTGAACAATAATCCCTTATATTTCTGCCATTGTTCCTTCTTTCTACTCATATTTATAAAATTCCAATTATTTTTAGCATTAAACTATAATAATTCTAAAATTTTTCCAACTTTAGTTAGTTCTAATAAATTTCACGGGAATTTCAAAAAAATCATTTTAATTAAGATATCTTCAAATATTTACACTTCACTTATTTTCAGACCAAGCTTAGCTACGTTATCGCCGGATAACTGATAAAACTTATTTGTTTTTTTTTTCAGACCACGCTTAGCTACCGAATAAAGGACCGCATAGCATACAGCGAGCTATTCTCCAGAGTAAATGAAATAAAACAGGCGTTTCCTTGCATAGAGGATTACAGCATTTCAGAAACTACCCTGGAAGAGGTGTTTCTAAATATTGCCAAAGAAACGGATGTCGCTCCACATTCCAATAATGTGTAACTTGTGAGAAATATTTGATAAGGAAAAACAATAGTGCAAAAGGGTGCGTTCATATCTTTGCGCTTGTAATATGTTTGTAAAGTAAATGAGACTTAAATTTAGTACAGAAAATAATTAAACCGCATTCTGGGCTCTTCTTAATGATTTTGTTATGTACTTACTTACGTATACTCACGTCCGTTGATCCCATTTGGGTAGGCAGAGACTATAGATCGCCACTTTGTACGATCCTGACAAATCTCTATTGCTTCTGTCACATTCATCATTCTTCTCATACATGCTCTTTTATTTATTTCCACCGCGGACTCTTCGTAATAACGTTTTCGATTTAGTTTTCAAACGTCTCACGCGGCTGTCCTCTACTAACAACAATATATGTTTGTTATTTAATATCAATATTTAATCTGATATAATAATAATAATAATAAATCTTTATTTCAGACAAATACAGTCCATACAAAATAATACAAACTAGTGTTAGTAAAGATTTACTTAAAACTATGTTAGAAGATAAAATAAACGACACAATAAATTGATATATGCTATATACAAAATTTACACATTAACAGTCCTGAGGTGCATACCCAACCAATGCTTTAGATATACAACTTTCCTCTGAAGAATGTTCGAATGATGTAAATTTTCATCTTTGGAAATAAATTGTTTACTTTCGTACTGAAAAGTGTGGTGTGAAAGATGATATTGTAAGAAAGATAGAAAAAGGAATGTTGAGATGGTTTGGGCACATAGAGAGGATGGATGATAGAAAATTGGTAAAAGGGATCTATAGAGCTAGTGTGGATGGTAATGTTAGTAGAGGACGACCACGGAGAACACACTTGGACCAAATTGAGAGTGTGCTCAAAAAGGCTGGCGTCCGAAGTATGAAGAATAAAAGAGCATGTATGAAAAGATTGATGGATGTAAACGAAGTGGCGATCAATAGTCTCTGCCTACCCCAATGGGAACTAATGGCGTGAGTATATGTATGTATGTATGTATGAAATATTTAAGATAATGTATGACGCTGGGAGTAGGATCATATTGAAATTAGTTAACCCTTTATAAGGCTCTGGTCATATTTTGGACACCATATTTTTAACCTAACCTACCTTCAAATACAAGTGAAATACAATGAATGTTTGATCATACCTCTGCTTTATAATATCACTTATCTTCATCTACATAACCAAATGTACTATCATAGACCGCATGACATGCACGAGCGAACTAGGTAAAAAAAACTGATTTGATTCAATGAATTCTCACATAGGCAAATAGTTGATAGCTAATATCTTTATTATCAAAATCCCAAATGATTTTGACGGATATAAATTTCTTTGGCGCGGACTTTCCCTGTATTGCTACAATCTTATATCTACTACCTTTGAATTGACTAATTCCCGCATTATTTCTTCTTCTATCTCTTCTTGCCATTCCATTTTTTCTCTTTGTATACGTCATCAAGTTCAGGATATATTTTCCTTTTTATACCCTTCAGCGATATAACAGCAAAAAAGTACATGTCTTTCAACATAACAAACCGTGAACAACAAAAAGAGAAGATTCCCTTTAAAAACTGATACTTTTAAAACTGTCCCATTGCTTTTAAAAAAGTATGATTACATAAGCTCTCTATTTGTTTTAAAAACACAAAATTATGGGACACATATAGTATTGTGATAGAAAGTATTTCAACCGCAAAGATATGGACTCATACCGTTTCTGCTGTAAACAGTATTACGCACATTTTATTATATTTGTACCGAAAGATATTATATCTCGAAATATGTGCCTGACGTCAGTTAACTGTAGTGTATTGTATTTTTGCAAGATACGGATAAACGAAGGTTTGATACAAACGCTTCTTATTTTATGGAATGAATGTGAAACACATATATTTTTAAAGGATTGATATATTTTCGTATAAAACAAAATAAGCCAAAATAGGAATGGTTTTCAATCTGTCTAAATGTTTCTTTGCTCTGTGTTGTTACCAACTCAAAATTTATACTTAATGCATTTACAAATATGACTTAGTTTTTTCTCTTTAGAGTATTTAAATAATTAATCTATGAGGCTTATTATTTGTAATTAAAATATATGATTAACTGATAAAACCAGGGAAATCTCATGAATTTGTAATTTTAAGGTTGTGTTTTTCGTCAACAAATTATTTACTTATTTTTATTCAGTCTAAGTGTCTGAATCAGGGATTAACCATTGCTGAACAAAGTATTTAAACAATGTTCAAAAGTAAACGAAACTAAACTCTCGTAAAATCTTTGTATTATTAGCTACGTAATGGAATAATCTCAAAGGTTAAATTTGTACCATGATATATTTTAGTCTTAGTTCTTTTTATGCACTTTTCACTGTTAGGGGCATTATGAAAATTTCGACTCGTATTCGACACAAAATGTCTCTAAGGGGTCGAATACATAAAAACGTCAATAGAAGTAATTACATGTTTATATTCCCAAATGATTTATTTAATTATTCAAATTTAGCAAAATAATTCAAATAAAATTTCACAATCTGTGTCGAACCTCTACAAAAAATAATACCTCTGCTGCCCTTTAAGGATATATAAATCGTGAGACTGTACTTTTATATTTTGGTACTTGATATTTTTCTGTGTAATATGCAACATAATGCGTGTCGTATTGTAAGCTGTTTTAAACGTACTTATTAATTCCTCATGTGCATTACTGTGTTATTAAATTAAGATTTTTATTATTATAGCTTAAATTTTATTTACTTGATATCTTTATTTTAAAATTATTATTTTCCAAGAACACATGATTATTGATGTTTCTACTTTTATTCAAACAATTTAATTGTAATTTTAATATAAACACAAATAAATTATTTAAATTGTAATTGTAATTATTTATCACATTTTAAGAGACTGCCCAGAAAGCGTGAATTGGTAACAGCGATTGTGCTGTGACTTGCATACTGTTGATAGACGCGTCGTAAGCGAAAAGAAACTCGACGAGTATGGTTTGGTTCCCACGGCATTATCCTGGACGTTTTTTTAACGTACAATCACCCGGGTCTTCACACGGGAAATTTTAATTCGATCAAAAAACGAACAGCCGCAGTATTAACAAGGAGACAAAGCTACCCCATATGCCATTTTGAACCGAATACGTCAAAGTTCATTCGATTTGCTTGACATGTCCGTTGAGTATGCGTTTGAACGTATAAGCTGTACACGTTTTTTTGCAGTACAATCGTCGTGTGAATGGATCTATGTACGTTGTATGGTCACTATTTATACGTTAAGACGTATACTGCAAAAAAACGTGCAGGATAATGCCGTGTGAACAAGGCCTTAACTTGCAACCAATTACTATAATGAGAATTTGATAATCTCAGGTTATTCCGCATTGTTTATACACACACACATATACTCACGGCTATAAATCCCTAGAAGGGGTAGCCAGAGCTAAGGAATTCCTGAGCCCCTTTTGGAAAGTTGAGTGGGGAAAAGATGGTAAAATAAAGGTAGTTGGTGATGGGTCTCCAACCGCATCGCCCAAAAATCCCTTAATAGCCCCAAAACCGTTAGTCGCATCTTACGTACACCCACCGGAAGAAATGGGGTAGTACTGTTCTACACAGCAATAGTTTATAGCTACCTCTTTTCCAACTTAGTCAATTATAAGTTACGTAACGAAATTATCACGGTCCATTCTGAGCTGTGGAGTTCGACGTTTGGAATATTTTATACCTTCTGCTATCACTTCGTTGGTATACGGCGTGAACGTTGAGTTAAGAGAGTGTCTACGATAATATTTGTTTTAGTATCTATAGTTGTCACTAGATGGGTGTGAAATAACTATTCTACATCTTCTATGGTTTGTTTTATTCTTGTGTATAAATATATAAATTAATAGTTTAAAAAACACTAAAAACACGCTTTTATAAGTGCACTTAAAAGTCAAAAATAAATTACGGGTCGTTCAAGTTGTCTCTATTTCTGGGCTGAAGTGTAAACTATGTGCTTTTAATTATAATATTTGATTGTAAAAGCGTGGGGCGCTGGAGCACTAAAAACTTTCTTGTAAACAAAAACACGAACAAGAACTCTACATTTTGCCACTGTTGACTAGTATTTTGAACATACTGTTTAATATAGATCCTCCAACTAGTGGTGCTGCAACTCTAGTTAGAGTGCCGATCTCTGTAACCTGCTTCCCAAAACATCGCTTAACTTGATTTCTTAGCAAGGTAAACAAAAAATCTTTCCTTTTCCAGCGCCCTACGCTATTACAATCAAATATTATAATTAAAAGCCCATAGTTTACACTTCAGCCCAGAAATAGAGACAACTTGAACGACCCGTAATTTATTTTTGACTTTTAAGAGAATTTATAAAAGCGTGTTTTTTAAACTATTAATTTATGGCACTGATTTAAAGAGGCAGTTGTATATAGCGGTTTTGGTAAGTTAAAAATTATAAATGGCACGTTTAATAACTAGATCAGCAGTTAAAAGTAAGCAGTAAAGTAAACAAAAATGAGTAATAAAAAATAATGAAATGGATCAGTGAATATATAATTGAGTAGGAAAATAATTAAATGGGCTGTTAAAAATATTGAATGGGCGGTTACGCGTGGGCAGTAATAAATCGGAATTTGTCGGTAAGAAATCTCATTCTAAGCAATTCTATAAAGTAAGTAAGCATGTAGGCATGCATATAGGCATGCATCAGGCATTTAGGGCTCGCTACGCTCGCTCGTTTTATACATAATCTAACCTAACCTAATTAAATGTGACCACCTGCACCCCCCGACATGCAAACAAGCGAGCAAGTATACATACAAACGGGCTTGCATCGTTACTATCTGCCGAACTATTTATCGAACTGCCCATTCCATCATTTTAACCACCCGCGCCCATTTAATTATTGGACTACTTAATTATTTTTAGAATTGACATTGTATGAGAAAATAACCGACTAATATATTTTTTATTACTGTCTATGTTTTACTGTCACAATAATTATTCAACCGCCATTAAATTAAATAACTGCTCAATATGTTTTTCAACTAATCATAATAACATCTCGAATCTTTAAATAACAGCTCAAAAAATTAGTTCCCTTTTTAGTCTTTGCTAATGACATATTTCGCAAGGCACGTAAAGCCGTTGGTGCCGGTTGTTATCGTAAGATAGCAGTCGTCAAGCTTTGTCAGAGACCCAAACGGGAGGCTTGATAACATCTAACGGTAAGGTGACCACTAGCCTTACAAACCTCCACCAACCCGGCTGGCCCCCGTGGTGAAGTATGGGTAACACCTTCCTCACGGAAGAGACCCGTTCCCAGCAGTGGGACGTTATGGGTTGGTAACGATACATCGTACGCTAATATTCATAATGAAGTTCCAGTTCAAATCTTCCGGTTCCATCATCAGATCAGTTTGATAGTACCATATTATTGTATTCAGACCTTGAAACCTAATCGTGGTTAAGGTTTTTTACAAGACCTTTCTAACAAGTCCAAAAACGGCTATGATACGATATTCCATCATGGAATGCTGGTGCCTATCTTCCGTCTTCATCATCAGACCTTGAAACCTAATCATGGTCAACGTTCATTACAAGACCTTTTTAACAAGTCCAAACACGGCTATGATACGATCATCCATCATGAAGTTCCAGTTCATATCTTCCGGGTCCATCATCAGATCAGCTCGACAGTACCATATTATTGTATTGTCATCGACTCACATACAACTGCCAATTTTCATAACGCTATGACCTCTAGGAGATGGTTAAATTAGTTTTCTTAGATTTGATTACATAGTTACATACATACAGGTCGACCTAATAAAAGCGTGTTAAAAACAATGCTTGCTATCTTTACTTATATAAAGCACTGGTATCCAATAACTAAAGTGTTTTCTTATCAAGGAACGGAGTGTGGTACTTGGGGAACGTTACAGTATGGCACAGTAGAGAGAGCTAATAATGCCAATATACGTTACACCACAACCGGTGTCACGCTACTCTGTTAAACAGTCTTCCATGAACAAATTGAAGAGCCACAGCGAACCCACACATCCCTGTCGGACACCCCGAGAGATTCCGAACCAGACTATGTTTTCTCCGTTTACTCTTACGACGTGCAGTGTCGGCTTAGAATAACACTACCCCATTTCTAACAGTGGGTGATCGTAAGAGGCGATGTGGTTGGAGACCTGTCACCAAAAACGTTTATTATTATCACTTCCAAAAGTGGCTGTGGAATTTATCATTTCAAAGCTCTGGCTACCCCGTTAAGGGATTTACAGCCGTGAGTATATGTATGTATGTATGTACTCTTACGCATGTACTGGAATCCTATCACTATATGAGGATTGCACTGCACGTTGACACCCAAACGGAACTTGGACAACACGACCTATAAATAATTTCTGAATTTTAAGGATAATATATGTGCATCTTTATATGATCTACAATTTATGTATCTGTATATCCCAGAAGGGGTTGGCGGAGGTACTAACACATCTGACCAACACGTTATACTGTCATCTGATGATCAGAGTACCCACTTTTTGCTTGGACAGTGTACTCAAATTGGTGTAGGCCGGCCCGGGATTTGAACTCACGCCTGTCTGCATTGACGGGCGGTCGTTCTATCCATTGGACTATCACGGCTGTTATATAAGAATATAAATAAATTCAATCTCTTGCAACTCTTCCACAGATGATGCACGTAATACTTGATCGTCAGCTTGTATACAGGCATTTAATGATGAATCAGCCTAAAAACACTTACATGCAACTCTATGAAGCAGTTACCATCAACAGAAACAACACACCCCTATCGAATAACCTGCGTAATCCCAAATCAGTCTCATTTGTCCATTTACTCTTACGCATGCACTGGAATCCTCATAGAGATACCAGTGCACGTATAAGTTGACTTCCCAAACCGAACTTGGATAACACCTCCCATAAACACTTTCTTACCACCCTATCATACGCCTTCCCTAAATCAATGAAGGAGCAATACACCGTTTGGTTCTTAGCTAAAAACTTTTCAGTGATGCTCCTTATAGAAAATTTATAAGGGAAGTCTTATCACTTTAACCAATATCAGTACCCATTTCTCAATTCTGGACATAATAGCCGTATGAAATTAGATATGTGTAAACTATGTAGATTAAAGGGACATGGAACATTCCCTAAAATGGTAAAATAAGTACTTTTCAAATTATTAAACGTTAAAAAGTAAAAAAAAAGTCAAAAAGTTTATTTTTCAAAATAAAGTTAAATACTAACATTTTTGAACGTCAAAGTTTTAAATTAATCGTTAATCCGTTGCTTCGGAAGGTGTTCGTAAAGAGAAGAAGCAACAAAGAAACTCTTTACATTCACATTTTTTCAAAATATGGTTTGTACTATTTCAGTTTATAAACATGTTTTTACTTTACAAAAGATTTTCTATGCGACCAAGCCAAACGCTAGTTTGACATAATTAAAATAAATTGTCCATCATAAAAACCAATCACATAACGTGAGAAGAAAAATCCTCACCAGACAATTATTCCTAGGAATAACGAAGGAAGATTTATAGCTTTACGGACATGGTCAAGTGCGCGTTGGGTCCTTGTCGTTTAAAAAATCTTGAACACTGTAGTAAGATTTCTTTAAAAGCATGGCTTTAATTGCCTTTTTAAAAGATGCCACAGGCAATTCCAATATGTCAGAAGGAAGTTTATTGAACATTTTCAGGGATAGTCCCATAAAGGAGTTACTTACTTTATTAAGTCTCCACTTCGGTACATTAAGTTTCTCCTTATTCCGAGTGTTAACAGTATGCCTATCACAAACTTTACTAAATTGGCCTATATTCTTTTTGGCATACATTAAATTCTCAAATATGTATTGGCAAGGGACAGTTAAAATGCCAATATCTTTAAATTTTTCGCGCAACGAATACCTCGACCTTAACATGTAAATAGATCGGATAGCTCGCTTTTGTAAGACAAAAACTTTATGAACATCAGCCGCTTTACCCCATAATAAAATACCGTACGACATAATACGATGAAAATAACTGAAAAAAACAATGCGAGCTGTTTCTATGTCTGCTATTTCTCTAATCTTACGCACGGCATACGCTGCTGAGCTCAGCCTTTTAGAATGTGTTAGTATATGGGGTACATTGCAACTTAGAATCGATTATTATCCCTAGGAATTTTGTCTCTTTCACTAATTCTACTTTTTCACTGTCAATAACAATATTGGCGTCAACTTGCCTAACATTCGGTAAAGTAAATTTAATACATTTAGTTTTTTTGGCATTCAGAACCAGGTTATTTACAGTAAATCAATGCAATACCAGTGAGATAGCTTTATTTACGTCGTCAAGAGATATAGAGGATCTCGCTACATTAAATATTAAAGATGTGTCATCTGCAAACATAACTATCTCAGAATGATTTTGTACCATAAATGGTAAATCATTAATATAAATCAGAAACAGTAATTGGCCAAGTATAGAACCTTGAGGAACGCCCATCTCTATTTCCGATCCTTTCGACGTGGTTCCATTAATATCTACCTTTAAAGTTCTTTTATCAAGATATGATGCCATTAATTTCAATGATTGCTCGTTAAAACCGTAATATTTAAGTTTGGTTATCAATCACGTCGGAACTACAGAAAAGGTCTGATGATGTTTGTCTTATGTCCCGCTACGAAGTTGCGCGGGTCAACTAGTAAGTAATAATAAGAAACCCAACATATGGGTGTGGGTGTGGCAGCAGAAGCATGAATGCAGTAGAAATGAGGTCCCTCAAAAAAGTTTGTAATGTAAGGTGATGTGATCGTGTGAGGAATGATGTGGTTCGTGAAAGGTGTGTTGTAAAAATGGTATTGTAAGAAAGATAGAAAAAGGGATGTTGAGATGGTTTGGGCACATAGGAGGATGACAGTAAGCTAGCGAAAAAGATCTATAGAGCTAATGTGGAAGATAATGTTAGCAACGGACGACCTCGGAGGACACATTTGGATCAAGTAGAAAATATGCTCAAAAAGGCAGGTGTCCGAAGTATGAAGAATAAAGGCATGTATGAAAAGATTGATGGATGCAAACGAAGCCAGAGAGGCTTGCCAGGATCGTATAAAGTGGCGATTGATAGTCTCTGCCTACCCTAATGGAAACTAACGGCGTGAGAATACAACATAGCCCTTTCCGCATTGCACTTAATTATAGGTATGCGGGTAATGGCGTTTATTAAAAAAAACCCGCTGTTACCATAATCCTGTATCCACCTCCCAGTTTCCACCCTTTGTGCTCCTCATAGAAATATAATATATCAATATTTATAATAATTCGTACTGTAATCATATAATGATTTGGACTTCTGACCGACAGTCTCCGTATACTACTAGTGGGACACTGAAATAACAAGTATGAAATAAAACGAGACCTCCATATTCTATTAATGACATTTATTGAACAAAACTACAGAACACAAAAGGCAGTACATAAGCTTTATCTTACAATCAAAATACTATGTCTAATATCCATACACTGGAGTTCATATCGGAATGAGAAAGGAATGTAAAACCAATTTCAGATGAATAGGTCATCAACGCCAACAGAGAATATATCACCAACTTTTTTAAACCCTCAATGAAGTGACTGAAACTTAATATATTTTAAAGATAAAATACAAATTATAAAAAATAAAATATTTTTTTTATTGTTTAATCGTATGACAAATCGAAAGAATTAGCTTGTTTTATTTTTAATAAATATATTACTTCTGTATTTTACTTCAAACTGATACATCAAAAAGATCACTTATTTTTACATTAGTTACTATTTGATTCGAAGGACCAAATGGTTACTTCCGAAAATATATTTTCTAAAAGTGCTTATTCACCTAAAATATATTGAGTCATATTCAATTGACAAATCGTTTTTAAGGTAACTTGGTATGATATAGTATTCAGATATAAATTCAATGAATTTTCATATATATGGAGTTAGTTTGACATTTAGTTTTTTCGCTATTTAGTTTTAATCATCAAATATAAACTCCAGTTATTTGCTAATAAGTCTACAATAGTTTATCATTTGAATACAAATACAAGGGTCCATTTTAAGCACATTTTACAATGACAAGTTATAAACGTTATTTTATAAATATCGCCAATTCAAAAAAACTTATATAAAACTAGATTTTGGAAGAAATAGCATTATCTTTTCGTCATACTAAGCCCTTGAAGCTTATCTAATATACACTTATTTTATTTTCCAAATGTGGCTAAAGCATATCTTATGCTGCAGCTCTGGCTACCCCTTCAAGGGATACACAGCCGACAGCATATGTATGGATGTAAATAATATTAACATTTGACGAACAACACATAATAAATTATACAATACAATACATTAGAAAAGAAAATGAAAGCTACATTATACTGTATAAATATCACTATTACAGTTTAACTGATTACCCAACGCGCAATTTTGTAAAAAAACATTATTTGCAACAATTTATTTAAGCATTACAGAATACAGAAATCATTAATTGAGCTACTAGAAACATCTAAAATTATATATTTCGCGCAAACATAAAGCATATTTTGTTATTATTATTTTGGGATTACAGATTTGGGCTTTACAGGCTTGGGGCTTTTAATGGATTTTTGGGCGATGCGGTTGGAGACCCATCACCAACAACCTTTATTTTTACCATCTTTTCCTCACTATCATTTCCAAAAGTGGCTGAGGAATTTCTGATTCCTTTGCTCTGGCTACCCCTTCTCGGGATTTACAGCCGTGAGTATATATATACATATGTATGTATGTATGTACAGATTAAAATTAAAAAAAAACCACTTCAAATTGCTAAACTTTCGTCTGGTGTAACAATAAAAGTGAGGTGAAACCCTAAAATGAACCATAATTTAAATTGCCCAGATCTATGAATTTGACCCCGTTTTAATATACTTTTTATACCCAGGAATATCTTTAAAAATACTCTAAAAATCAAAACTTCATAAAATCTAAGCCCCCAAAAATTTATGAAATGTGTTATTACATAATAATTTCTAAATAGAAAAGCTACACACATGAGCATTTGTTTCAAATTGAGCTCAAAATATTTTTTCTGTTTGTTGTCTTATCAAAATACTTATACACTGTTTTACCAATACATACCATCGGTGAATATATATATGAATGAAAATGTGTGTTTGGATAAAAATATATAATATTGAGATCAAATACAGAAAACTAGTATATAACGTACGACATATTGTAAGTACCGTAATTATTTAATAGCTGTAACCTAACGTTGAAAATTAATCTCAGTAGATACTTAACGATAAAAAACTAGTATCGATTAAAATTTTATAAATAAGGAGATTTATTCTGAAGATTCATGTTGTTGTTTCAAAATGATTGATAGAGAAATAAACTAATAATGAATTAAATTAATATATACATTAATAAAATAAGATGGATACAGGTAATACCGTTGAAAATAATAAATTAAACTATTTTGAACCAGCAATAACAAACATAATAATTGAAATCTATTTACATTTAAAATAAAGTTTGTTAGTTTTACTATTTTTAATATATGACTATAAAATTGAAATAAAAATCTTTTCTAATCACAAAAATAGCCTCTTCAAGTCCGACAGATTCGTCATGATTTTAACGATGATTTTTAAATGAGCTCATTGGACGAATATAAAAACAAAATTGATTCCTTAGTCACTTATTAAAAAATAAAGATGTTAATCGCTTACCAGTTTACGTCACATGCTTGAAAGTTATCGACAGTATGAAAAAAATGTCTTAACTCGTCACAAATAACGGAAAATGAATAAGATTATTTATTTTTAAATATTTGGGTATTTGACTTATAGTATTAGTCAATATTACCCTGTCAGTCAGACAAGTTGTATCAACCAGTAAATCAAATATTTAACGGTATGATTCTACTAAAAATTGCTGTAATAAAACGAAAAAAAATCTTTCAGATATAAAATAAAACGCAAAAACAGACTGGCTGAGAGGACTACTTTCCAGGGCTGTAACATACTAATAAAAAAAAACTCACAACGTAAAACAAGCTGTAACATTAAAATCATGTGAAATCGTCCGGACGTCCAACTAAACTAAGCTAGGGCAGGCCGTGGAAGTTAAACTTGGTGTACAAGTTGTCTATGCGGTCGTAGATGACGTCACACGAGTGCAATGTTTTAGGAAGGCTTTCGAGCGCCGCTGTGAGAGAGGCATCTGCACCAAATACCTGTAACGAAACAACACTTAACTTCCAAAATTTTCTGAAGAATTTTATGTTTCTGAAGCTCTGGCTACCCCTTTTAGGGATTTATAGCCATGAATATATATATGAATGTTTGTTAAAAAAGGTTTCGTGTAGCTGTGAAGTGCCTAGTAGGCTTAGAATAGCACTAACTCATTTCTTGCCGAGGTTTGCTACGAAGCAATTAAGGGTTTTGAAGTTTTTAAGCGGTTGTAGGGCGATGAGGATGGAGACTTATCACCAATCACCCTTTATTTTACCATCTTTTCCCAACTAAACTTCCAAAAGTGGCGGAGGAGTTTCTAGTTATCAATTTCTGGCTCCCATGTCTTGGATTTATAATCTGTAATCCATTATATATAGGGTGTCTCAGCTCAGTAAGAGCGCACTTTTTAATTTTAAAATAAAAACAAGTATTTTATTACTTGACTGTGTGACTTTTTTATTGTATTGGAAAGGAGACATGTTCCGATTAAGTATGGAATAAAATATCTAGCAAATGACCTCCACGGCTCCGACGACAGGCCATGAAATTTCTCATAGCTTTTGCTCAGAGATGTTGCTGTATCTTACCGATAACGCGTTGAATTTCCGATTTGAGCTCAGGAATTGTTTCAGGTTTATTCGCGCAAACCCGAGATTTCACAGGCATTAAATCGCACGATTTTGGTGGCCAGTTGATATCAGAATTTCGTGAGAACGAATTGCCGGCGCTTTTCTTGGTCTGCTGAATGAGTTCCTGACTTAGCGGAGTCTTGAAGGTGGAGGTCTTTATTCAAAATTCGCTGCATAGTGCTTCGAGAAATTTGAAGTAGTTGAGAACGACGCCGAATTTATGTTTTTGGGGTTTCAGTGACACTCCCGTTTACAGCAGCAATGTTTTCAAGAGACTGACCAGTACGCTGACGCAATTAATCGACCCAGTTTATTTTATTTTTTTACCAGTTTTCGAATGGTTGACGTATTAGGTGTTTGCAAAGTTTGCGAGCGGTTTCAGCGTATCTTTCCCCATTTTTGTAATGAGTTTTCACAATTATAACGCGTTGTTATTCCAAAAAGCGCTTTATTTTTAATAATCGGAATAAACAAAGGTGTTAGCTGTAAAATTTCAGAGTTGCCACTTGCATGAGAAAAAAATTATTCCACTTTTAAAAAGTGCACTCTTACTGAGACACCCTTTATATACTTATTTTCTCGAAAAATGGCATAGGCGCTTCTGATTTTGGTTTACGCCGCATTGTGCAGTCTCTACATAGAGAACTTAATTAAATAGAGCGGAAACCAAACATTGTCCCGTACAAAAATTGCTAAAAAAATTCCGTGAAAACGAATTGTCTAAATAAATATTTAATACGCTCTGATTGGTTGATTTAATGTTCTGACTTTAGTTGGTCATATCATACATTTATTTAGCTAAGTCAGTGGAAATAAACTGAAACTCTTTCGGAATATGACATTCTTAGTTACTTCTCTATTAAGCTAAGTTCTTTATGGCAGTCTCTCAGAAATAAACGCACCTTTCTCAACAAATCTGGTCGACTGGGCATGGCGTGCATGGCTAGAGTGGCCGCCTTGCGAATGTACCACGGGTGGTACCGCGCGAGCGTCTCGTTGTACGCGTCCTGACACAGCTTGCACGTGTTCACCTTGTCGTCCGCCTCGCTCAGACGCTTCAGAAATATGCGGATGAAGTCTGGAACCAATCGACAAAAATGTTAATATTTTTATCGTTAAAAAATATTTGTCTATTAATTTTATTGAGCTATGCATCGATACTGTCCAGTCCACCATATTGTATCATCCGCAGTTTCAAATTTGGAATAATGTACGTAGCTTGGGTTGTGACCTAAACCTAAAGTAGTTGCTGAATTTTACGAACGTTAACAACCATGTTTAAATTAACCACACATATGACTTTGGAAAAGACCAATTTGTGAAGGCCCTATCTGGGATTTGAACCCTCATCGTCTGCACGATAAGCGGTGTTCAACACACTGAGTTATCACGGTTGCTTAATAATTTGCTCGATTGCAAATTAATTAAGTAAATATCGGCTAAGGATACGTTTAATTGATCATTTCCTGACAGCTTCGCGCGTAACGTCTTTTGCTTCTATAGAAATAATACATACATACATATACTCATGGCTATAAATCCCTACAAGGGGTAGCCAGAGCTAAGGAATATCCCCAATACCGTTAGTCGAGTCTTACGTACACCTACCGGAAGAAATGGGGTAGTGCTAAAGAAATAAAGAATAAATAAATATATATAACTTATAGATAAAGGAAAGAAACATTTTGACACCGAAACATTTCCCACGACCTCCTTATTAGTAATAATCCCCATAGAGGTTTTCATTAATTTTCTTTATTGTACTCCAAAAATAAATAAAATAGGCTAAGTTTTTCGACTTAAGTTGGAATAATGTAACGACAATAATTATAATGCCACAAGGGGCCATTCCAAAACTAAGGATACATGTATTACAAACATTACCCCGTATGTTTAACAATACCTCGATCTTATATAATATACAACACCCATTGTACAGATATCGTATAGAAAACTATCCATCGCTATTGTGTAACCAAGTTTTCACACGTGGGAACTTTATTAGGTGTGTTTTTATAATAATCATTTTAAAATCTATAACACTAAGGTACATATTTGTTATAACACCGCTTCCTATTACATAAGATTACTTTTTTCTAGAGTATTAACTCCTAAAATAATAAAACTAGATGAGGTAAGCAGTTTAAGATGCTAATTTTCCTAAGAATAAGATTGATATGCATAATTTCTTAAGGGATTATCAGTAATATCACATACATTTAGTTAAACATATTTTCATTCAATATTTTCTGTAGTTTTCCAAGTAGAGGTGCGCAGATAGGCATTTTATTTAATTAACTCGATAACTTTACAAGAATGTAATGGCTACAATGTGGCCGCGTCTTCCAGGCAGGAAGGTGCCAGATGTCACGTGACATATTTATACAAAATAAGTAGGACATACTTTCTGCAAGAAAAAGAAAAGGGAACTTTATGCGATATTGACATATTTACGTGAACAAAAGGGTCATACTCAAAATCACCAGCAATTTTTATATATGCGATATATAAAAATTGCTAATGATTTTCATATGGCTCATCGTATTGTTATCCAATTTATAATTTAAATGTATGACATTTACAATTTACTGATTACTTGATATTTCAATAATATAATTCGATACCTTTTTCCGTAAATTAAGTAAAGGAATTTGTAAATTTGAATAAAAATAACACGTAAACCTTGATTCATCTTCAACTTGAAATCGCTTAAATTCGTTGTCAAGTTAGTTTAGCATAACTTTATAATATTATTGCCGATATCCAGCAAATATTAAAACTGTGACTTTCTTTTTAAAAGGGATTCCAATATAGTATAACATTTAACAGCGCCCAAGGGCTCAACACAGGTTTTTGAATACTGGCAATGATGTTTCTCTACAGCAGATAAGTCAAGCTAAGACTTTTCCCGCACTGTCTAACCCTTTAGCCCAAAAGTGGCCTGAGCAAATTCTTATTCTAAATACCCGTTTTAGGGATTTTTAGCCGTGAGTATATGTATGTCTGATAATGGGAACTCAGCCACCAAATTCGGTACAACGCAGAAGGTCTACTATACACGGTGAGGACGATTATTAGCATACGTATATCTTCAACCCATATCAACATTTATTTCTGTCTCACTCGCACGCAACGAATATTTGGATTTTGTTATTTTGAAATATATCATCATCATAATCAGCCTACAGACGTCCACTGCTGGACAAAGGCCTCCGCCAAAGATCTCCACAACGACCGGTCATGTGCTGCCCTCATCCATCGGCTTCCCGCGACCTTGACCAAGTCATCGTCGGTCTACCTTGTGGGAGGCCCACCCACACTGCGCCGCCCGGTACGTGAGCCTATATGTATTAAATATATAGAACAATATTGATATTGGCGCTTTCTATTCTAAACGATGAAAGCAACGACAACTAGACAACTACGGAGGTACCGTTGTCGTTGGATTCGTCGAATATCACCGTTTCTTGCGAGCGAGACAGTAATAAAATTTAATAGAGGTTAGAAGAGATACTTATGCCTATTATCGTTCTCGGTATGAAGAGCAGACCTTCTGCCCCCCCTGTATAACGGATATTTGCTACCGTCGTATTTGTAGCAAGCTGCAACAATGCCGCTGTCAAAACTTTCAAAACGCAGTCTGACATTGACTATGACAATCGTGTTAATTGTAGTTTATGATTATATCCGGGTGTTAATCCTAACTCAGACAAAAAAAAAACAGCTCTTACCTAATCCTCTATGCAGTCTCAACATAGTCCGCGAGCCAGAGACGAAATCATTTTTATGAATGAGCTGACTCTCCTCTTCGAACTTCATCATCTTTTTGAAAGACTCATATTGGTAGCCGTTGTCGCTCTCACGGTGCTTTTCCATCACCTTCATCTTATTCTTCACGTCGCTACTCACAAACGAGAACACCGTGCCCATAAGACTGAGGAATCTAAAATTTGTATTAAACCTTTATATATCAGGAGTAATATTACTTATTTTTGCATTGACAGGATAATCAATATATATATATATGGCTATAATCCTAAAAAGGAGTAGGCATAACTTATACATATATTTTTTATCCTTTCAAATGGTGAAATTGCATTAGTTTCTGCTTGAATCCCACTCAAATAAATTAGCTGCAGGATTCCACAAAAATCATTATGTATTGTTCCAACTGTTGCTGTGTAGTGTCGGATTAGAATAACACTACTCCATTTCCTCCTGTGAATATTAGTGGAGGCGACTTAGGCTATTGGGGCTTTTAAGTGATCTTTACAATATTTTCCTGATTCACCTTTTGAAAGTGATACTACAAAACAGTGATAAGCCTGCCCCCTATGACATACCCCAATACACTACTAATGCAAAACCTGGGTACACTGAACACCAGATGACACTGAAGTTACTAATGTCACACATGATGTTCAGACATATTAGTACCTCTACCAACCCCTTTGAGAATTATGATTATGTAAATTCTTTCCTACCTATGTTGCTATCAAAAGCATCAGAAATATATAGATAGAATATATGTACACTCTGGGCTATAAATCCCATAAAAGGGGTAAGAGTAGGTAAGGTAGTAAGAGCTTTAGAATTGGAAATTTCTCAGCAACTTTTGAAAGATGGTATAGAAGGAAGAGGAAGGAGAGATACAGAAATACATCATATTTTAGCTATTTTACATTACTGTTCATGTCTACAGTAAGTTTTACAACCTGGTAATAAACAGAGATTACAACCTTAGTAATAGAAAATAGAAATAAAAGTATTCTTTATTGACATTCTTAATTTTCATTAGTGTTCTACTATTAAAGTGTTAATTTATAGAGAAAATTTACAAGCTATAAATTGTTGTAGAATATGTTATCCTCCGGCCCCACAGGCTTGCCTAGCAAGCCTGTATCATGGGTAACTGATATAATATCAGTCCCCTTTTGGTATTGAACCCTAAAATACAAGTTCTTAAAGCAGCAATGGTATCTGTAAATGGTTATCACAACAACTCCCCTTTTTGGCAGAAATATACACTTATTTTGAAATTATATAAAATTTCATGGCCTATGGCAAAAGAATTGATTGATGTCTAAAACTTTTACTCATACATACATACATACATATACTCACGGCCACAAATCCCCAAAAGGGGAAGCCAGAGCTGAAGAATTGAAAATGCCTCAGCCACTTTTGGAACTTGAGAGGGGAAAAGATGGTGAAATAAAGGTGTTTGGTGATGGGTCTCCAACTGCATCGCCCAAAGATCCCTTAAAAAGCCCCTATACCCTTAGTCGCCTCTTACGTACACCCACGGGAAGAAATGGGGTAGTGCTATTCTAAGCCGACACTACACAGCACTTTTACTCATATATGTTAAATTAGTTTATTATTAAACATCTTCAATTCCTCTGATAAACTTGTTATAATACACGCATTTTAGACCTGTACAACGATAAAAAGAGCAACTTTTAATCGGAACCGTATGAGAATATATGAAAAGAGAGTGACCTACAACATATGTAAATTGGGCTTTGAAATACACTACCCCATCTCTTCGACTGGATACTGAACGCAGCCACAAAGGGATGTTTGATATTGTAAACGATTAGGTTAAAAACTCGTTTACAACAACCCAATATTTTCCAGTCAAAGCTTTGGGATGAGGCTGACGATTCCCTTGATTGGAATATAGATATACAGTCATGGTAAAAGTGTAATAAAATGTAAAAGTCTTACTTCAAGAGTTCATTATATCCATCAATGTAAGCCTCTATCATAACATCATCGTCCTCTTTGAGTCCTCTATGGAAACTTTGGTAAACATGTTTTAAATCTAATGTATGCACATGGGACATTATAACTAAGTTTTCAGTTAATTACAGCTTTCGAAGCGAATCCACAATGAAATGAACTAGAACTACTAAAACAAATTCAATTCAACTCACAAAGAAAACAAAGCCACAGATCAAACCAAAAAGTAAAGTATTTGTATTTATTCTTCTTCGTCACTTCTGTCAGACAGAACCAAACCACAGACAAATTGTGCCAAGGAAGTTAATAATACAGTCCGCTCCTGGCGTTTGCTACTCTGAATACATCGGCATGATATACCTTATGACGACAATATCGAAAGCAGTAAAAAAAGCAAAGAACACCACGAAGCACTAGACACACTTAATGCCAGCCAGTAATGCTAATATAACATACTAGCGGCCCGTCCCGGCTTCGCACGAGTTAACACATTTAATTTACACATACAAAACATTTCGTTATTAAAGATAACTCATATCTACGTATTGGAATAATGTGATGCATTTGGCATTAATATCGGCTGTCACTCAGGGATCTAATCCAAAGTCTCTAACGCCTGCATATCAATCTGTCTTTTTAATATTATTTGTCCTATTTTTTGTGGTTTGACGGTCGTCGTAGCTCAATCAGTAGATCCTTAGACTGCGAAGCGGTCGGCCCCGAGTTCGATCCGGGTCGGGGAAGACATTGATATGATGAATATCAATGTTAATTTCGGGGTCTGGGTGTAAGTGTGTGTCTTTGTATGTTTCGGGCACCCTAAACACAGGATTAACATCCTTCCTAGAGGCTCTGAGTGCGATACTTTTATTATTTAAGTATAAGTATAAGTGTATATTGCTATACACATCATTTCGCCGGTCGGCAAAAATCGCCATAGCCCAGTCAGCTAGATCTTTGGTCTGCGAGGTTTAATCCCCGGTCAGAGCAAGCATTGTTATGATCAATAATTAATGTCGTTGTTCGTTCCCGGGTGTGGGTGGGTGTTTGTGCGTGCAAATGTATGTTTTGGGCACCCTAAAAAGGTGTATCATAGTATGGTTTCGGATTGGTTTAATTTTATTAAATACGTATATATATTTATGTATCTAAACATTTTAATTCTTTTGCCATGCTTTATAAATTACATTTGCATAGTCAGAGTTTTTATAAAATATGTTTTTTATTAAATTTTTGTTTTTGTTTAAATTTAAAAAATATCATATACATACAACAATATAAACGAAATTGCTGTGTAGTGCCGGCTTAGAATGTCGCTACCCCTTTCTACCCACGGGTGTCGTAAGAGGCGACTAATGGTATCGGGGCTTTTTATTGGATTTTTGTGCGATGCGGTTGGAGACCCATCACCAAAAAGCTTTATTTTACCGCCTTTTCCCCACTCAACTTCCAAAAGTGGCTGAGGAATTTATAATTCCTTGGCTCTGGCTACCCCTTCTAGGGAATTATAGCCGTGAGTATATGTATGTATGTATGAATACTATAATAAATTATTTTAAGTTTATTTATTAAGCTTTGGGTGATCGGCAAGTGATAATCCTAAGTTAGTTCTGAAAGGAACTTTTTTTAAGTTGGTTCTGAAAAGAACACAATATTTTAGACACAAAAATATTCAACAAAAACATGGGCAGGCAGGCAGGCCGCGCTATGTTCCGTCTCCCTCCCACTCCCGAAGCTTAGAAGGCAGGCGACGCGACAGCGACATCGCGCTGTAATGAAATTGAATTATTTTTTAAACTATAAGTCCAAATCTTTTGTTGTAAAGAGCAAAAATCATCTACATTAAATGCTAGTAATTATAAAATCACTAATTAATAAAGAATAAATAAAGGAAAGAAAATCCCCACATGAGGTTTTCATGAACAAAAAGATTTAAATTATAAAATCACTTTAATTGATACTAACTAATGTTCAGATCATATTATATTAGGTTTAAAATTAAGCAATTCTTTTTGTTGAAAAATGTGAGTAAAATCAATAATAATCTTTAATTAAGTAAAGAAGATAGACATATGCTCTTGCGGACCTTTTGTTATAGATATTAACGTCCTCGTTTATATCGCACAACATGTTTTTCTTCTACATCTTATCATTTTGGCAGTGTATGCGGTTTTAGATTTTTAAACCTTGTGTAACATTTTTTGAATTTACCTACGGAACCTGAAAATAAATCAAATTTCAATATAGTGTTACGTCTGAACACGGTAGTTTTCTATTATTGAAATAATAATTAAAATCGGTTCAGTATTTTCCAAGATTACCCATAACATACAATACAAACACAGACATGTAAATTAATGTCCGAGGTAATTTAATGTGAACGGACTGTACATGTAATAATTCTGTTTTCAAATACACTTTTTAAAGTCTCGCGGTTTGTAGACTTTCATTATTATGTATGTATAATTAATGTCTACAAACATTCACGCCGCTAGTTCCCATTGGGGTAGGCAGAGGCGGCGTTAAGCGTGGGCGACGTGGGCCACCGCCTACGGCCTCGCGGAACAAGGGGCCTCGCGACTCAAAAATGTTTAAAGCGAGAATAAAACAAAAAAAATATAAATCAATTTTGTTGTGAAACATGTTTTCTTAGTCTGGCAACATTTGCCGCCGACCAGAGTGCGGGGAATCCCCGGTTTATTTGTTTACTTTCTTAGCTAGGAAGTCAACCAATCAAGTACAAAAAAAAAGTACGCAACGCAGTCGCTAGGCGCATAACAATAGAAACGTATAATTGTGTTATTCAATATTGTTTATTTTTATGACTGTAAGTACGTACCTATTTTGATAAGAATAGTGTGTTCAATGTTTTAATAATATTGAGTGAATAAATAGATAGTGTTTAGGTATATTGATTGCTCCTGTATGTAAACTGACCCAAAATTTTAAAACAGTGACTTTTTTAATTGTTTTTTGTTTTCTTTGTGATTTGTAACACACCGGTACCTGAACTCGTCTATTTTACATAAGGTAAGAAATATTTAATTTGTAATAAGTATATAACGCAGTAATAACTTGTATATAAAATACGCTTTATAATATCTCTTGAAGGAAACCAAAAACGTATCGACTTTTTAAGTTTTTAAAACTAGCAGGTAATAAAAGCTATCTTAAAGATTTTTATTTGAAAACTAATTTAAATTTAGGTTTTACAATATTATGTAGATAAAACTGCAAAAAATGTTAACTATTGATTTCGTTTACAGTGTATAGATACGACGTTATCGACATGTCCGGCCGAGATAGAGATATTGGAAGAAAATGGGAGTCTGGATCAGCAAAAAGAAAAAGAAAAGCTGAAACAACTGCAACCAACCAAGTTTTGAGTTTAAATTTGATGTAGTTCCTCAACCAAACTGCATCTGGTAGTACAGAACCTTCTGAATCGATAGCTTCGACTTCTCCACAACAAACCTCCGAGATACCGTTGGAAAATGCTCTAGATGCACTGAATACCGAGAGCGAACGTCACTTAGACGTAGAGCTTGGATCATCTTCTAGCCAATCAAAACTTGACACTGAAACTCATGTGCTGTCATCAAGCAATCAAGAAGAACAGATTGACATAGATTGTCCAATTCGCAGTGACGACGCCAGCGCCATAGTTCAGCAAGTACTTGTTAATTCGGATCCGGGATTGTGAATGTATAAAAGAGTATCGGGAAACTGGATTTGAGAAATCCCTGTCTGATGTTCGGAAATTTACTGAGAAAAGCTGTTATGACCTGCCAAAAGAGTTTAAGAATAAAAGAGTAGCCAAAAAGAAAAGGATGTTCGATTATGAAAGCAGCGATGAACCTATACAGTCTCCCAAAATCCGGTATTTACGTCTATCCGGTTATATAAGATTTACGTCTTTAAATCAACATTTTGAAGACTTTGGTTTTCTCTATGATTTAAGCGCGCTAAAAAATATGCCACAGGAGCAAATATTAAAAAACTGTAACGATTTACATAACGTCCTGCGTGTGGGTGAGAGCAGTGACTTCCAACCATTTGAATGATATGACAACTTCATGAAAGACGTGAAACAGCTGTTGTCATACATAACAGAAAATAGCTTGAAAGAAATTTACCCAAATATTTACATTGTCATCCGAATTTTATTAACAATTCCGGTAATTACAGCCTCTGCTGAAAGAAGTTTTTCAAAATAAAAATTAATAAAAAAATATTTGAGAAACACAATGAGCCAAGAAAGACTTTCAGCTTTGGCTGTTTTATCAATTGAATCAGATTTTGCATCCAGGCTGAATTACGATACCATAATTAAGGAATTTAGTAACGTTAAAATCAGGAAATTTCTGTTCCTTTAATTAAGAAATCCAATGTTTTCTAAGATTCACTTCAAGAAATGTATATCTCCACCTTTATATTAACGATTTGTAATTTTTCATTTAATACTTATTAATCTAATTTGTATTTTGACGTGACAACGTCTTAAATTAGGTTGCGGCTGGGAGTCACTTATGAAAAAGTGTATCGCCCGGTTACGTTACGATGAGTCACCGAACGAGAGAGAGGCCCGCCTTGCGTCTCTCTCCCACTCAACTATGATCGGTCGGTGAATGTTTTAGTAAACAAAATATATTTCTATAGTTAAAATTTGTGCAATTCTTATTTTCATTCAATTCCTTGTTCCTATTGTGCAATTTAATTATATTCATATCAATAAATATTCTACCGAGAAAAAGACGTTGTCACGTAAAATCTTCGCCCGTAAAACCGACTTTACAGGCAACCATTATTTTTTTTAATGAATAAAACCTTGGCAGTGTTAATTGTTTTTAATAAATAAAGGAAAGAAAAATTTCGACACAGGCGGGAATCGAACCCGCGACCTCGGGTATACGCCCCGACGCTCTGCCAACTGAGCCTCCGTGTCAATTGGCTGCCAGTGCGAAATTCTTCTATCCTTTATTTCTTTTACACATTTAAGTAGTGTTTGCGTTTCCTACCTCCGAATTTTAACTAATTCGGAAGGCCACTTGTCTACCTTTTCAGATAGAATGCAAATGTTGAAAACGCCTAACTATCACATAATTTAAATCTTTTAGTTCATGAAAACCTCATGTGGGGATTATTACTAATAAATAAAGAATAAATAAAGGAAAGAAAAATTTTGACACAGGCGGGAATCGAACCCGCGACCTCGGGTATACGCCCCGACGCTCTGCCAACTGAGCCACCGTGTCAATTAGCTGCCAGTGCGAAATTCTTCTATCCTTTATTTCTTTTACACGTTTAAGTAGTGTTTGCGTTTCCTACCTCCGAATTTTAACTATAGGCTAGTTGACTAAATTTCAATAACTGCTTAATAATTTAGCTTATTAGGCATTTTATCGAAAAAAAAATGTTTATTTATTTATAATCGAGCGTTTTCATTATAAATTTAGCGTTTTAAAAAACTAATTTCACTTTGGTTCCAAAACGCACAAGACTGTCATGGCGTCTTGAATGACGTCACGCCGTGCGAAACAAACCAAAGAGCGATCGTGTCTTCGTACGTTATAGCTAGTTTTTATCGTTTAAAAATGAATTTCTCATATTATAAGTACTGTATGGTGCCCCATTGTGATAGCACGACTTTAAAGACGCCAATCAAGTTATTTATATATGTTCCAAACAATGGAGAAATACGGAAAAAGTGGTTAAAACTTGCAAGAAGAGATGATGCTCATACTTTATCAACAGGTTCAAGAATGTATTTTTGTGAAGATCATTTTGATGTATGTACAAGGTGTCCAGAAATGGTATCGGGTATTTGTAAGTTCAATAAAACAAAATTTATTTGTAAGCAATAAAAAAATATATTGTTTATTATTAGCATATGAGTTGGAGAATTATTTGGAAAAGATGATGTTATCCAAATGATGACCGCTACGTTGCTTGCAATCTTCTAAACGGGAACGAAGATTGGCGATAACACGTTGACACATAGCTATCGATATTGCTGCCGTTTCTGACAGTATGTTTTGCTTTAACTGGGTTAGATTCGTCGGATTATTTTGATAAACCTTACTTTTAAGGTATCCCCATGCAAAATAGTCAAGCGGGCTAAGGTCGGGGCTTCTGGGAGGCCAGTTGATGTTACCCCTTCGCGAAATGACTTTATTAGGGAATAATTCGTTAACAACATCCATTGAGTCATTTGAGGTATGGCAAGTGGCCCCATCTTGCTGGAACCACGTTCTTGAGTTGAAACCTGCAAACTCCTGCAACTCTGGGACCAAAAAATTTCGCAACATATCGCAATAACGGTCACTATTCACATTAATTGCTCGGCCTCGTTGATCTTCATGAAAATAAGGACCAATTATGCCTTTAGCAGACATAGCGGCCCAAACAACGACCTTTGGGCTATGCAGGGGTCGTTCATGCTTTCGTCTCGGATTCTCCGCTGCCCAGTACCGACAATTCTGTTTATTGACATGACCATTCAGGTGAAAATTTGCTTCGTCACTGAACAGTATGTTGTTAAAGTTGTTAAATCGCTGCAGCATTTCGTTCGCAAAATTCAGTCGATTGGCATAGTCCGTATCCTTCAATTCTTGAACCAATTGAATTTTATAGGCTTTAAGATGTAAGTCTTTCTTTAAAATCGAATGTAAAGACGATTTTTTGATGTTCAACGCTTGGCTTCGCTTTCGGATGGATAAAGACGGATTTTGACGAACCGACGCCTCAACTTCTTCAATTGTTTCTTCATCGCGAACTGAACGAGGACGACCAGAGTTTTGAATTTTAACTGTCGCACCAGTATTCTCGAACATCCTGATCCATTTCCTAATGCTATCGTCACTTGGCGCGTGGCGTGTACGATATTCCGCACGATAGAGACGTTGAGCGGTCACTATTGAATCACCATTACGATAATACGCTCGTACGCAAAATGCGCGATGCGTCCCCGAGTACTGTTCCATCGTGACTAAATCTCCACAAAATGGCGGACGCCACGAACCCCTCCCCGCTCCCTTTAAACGCCCCGTTTCGAATATGGCGCGAAAACAAATACCCGATACTCTTTTTGGACACCTTGTATTTCACACAATACAATCTATTACTTTATTCGAGCAAACTAGATGTGTTTTGTAGAATCCATACATACATATACTCACGGCTATATTTCCCTAGAAGGGGTAACCAGAGCTAAGGAATTATAAATTCCTCAGCCACTTTTGGAAGTTGAGTGGGGAAAAGATGGTAAAAATAAAGGTTTTTGGTGATGGGTCTTCAACCGCATTGCCCAAAAATCCAATAAAAAGCCCCAATACCCTTAGTCGCCTCTTACGACACCCGTGGGTAGAAAGGGGGAGCGACATTCTAAGCCGGCACTACACGGCAAATTGTAGAATCCCTATTTTCTAAATAATAAATACATGAGTTCAGGTTAAGTTGTTTCACTTTTAGAAGTGAACGTTTTATATTAATTAATGTTACAAACATACTCATTTTATTATTCTAGTTGCCAAATGATATGATAAATTACATGGAGTACCATATGAAGGAACAGTATCACAAGTGCGCATGAAACCAGGTTGTATGCCAAGTAAATTTGGATGTCAAGAAGACAGAAGAAAACGAACATGCAGCAGTAACGGCCATATATTCTAAAAAAACAAAGAAAGATGATAATAGAAGAGTGTCTGAATGAATCGAAAGAAAGTTGTACTCCAAGTGTTGTATCAATTTTCTTGCAAAATGTACGTCAAAACATTAAATCCTTGTGTACCGAACTGAAATGTCACATAGCATTTATGCTTATACTAAGTATTTTATACTTACAAGGAAGTTTTAACATTGTGAAATTCAGATGAGCCAAAGTCACTGTTCGACGCGAAAAAATTTCCAAGCATAACGGCATCGATTCTGGCCAAATTATTACTGTCTGCTTTGCTGAATCCCGATTCCATGGTTAATTCTTTCAAATTATAATCAGCAAAAACTGTATCAACTTGCTATTAGTTGTTAAAAACCAAAATTTTATCAAGAACCGGTAGTGATACTCGCAACGTCAAAGACACGATTGAAGTTTCGCACGGCGTGACGTAACGCTTTCTGATTGGTGTTCACTGTCACGTGACTAAAGGTTAAATTTAAAGAAATTTATTTTGTAAAAATATTATTAATCTGTAACGTTTTTAATAATTAAAATTGTTTGTTATATTCTCCATAATATAATTAATCATTATATAATTAACCGTTTATAATTAATTGTTTGTTATATTCTCCATAATATAATTAACCGGTAGTGATACTCGCAACGTCAAAGACACGATTGAAGTTTCGCACGGCGTGACGTAACGCTTTCTGATTGGTGTTCACTGTCACGTGACTAAAGGTTAAATTTAAAGAAATTTATTTTTTAAAAATATTATTAATCTGTAACGTTTTTAATAATTAAAATTGTTTGTTATATTCTCCATAATATAATTAATCATTATCCATTATATTCATTCTTAATGGACACAAGCCTATTCGGAAGGCCACTTGTCTACCTTTATTTTATTTTATTTTATTTTATTATCGTTGGGGGGCTTACAGCTAAATTTACAATATAAAATAATAACATAGGCAGAAATAGGCCAATTACAAGCTCCCACATATGCATAAAAATAAAGAACATCGAAAACAACAGAGAAACAGAAGGCTTAACTAAAAAAGGAATTTAACTAATTAATAAAAAAACAGCAAGAAAAATGCACCGATACAAATGATGTGACAAACCAATATTCGGCAACAGCAACCGCTAATTTGAAATACTAAAATATTAAAAAAAGTCATTTGCAAATGATCGCTTAATGTGAGCTATACTGTCATGGAATAGATCCAAAGTGAGGTTATCGTTATGATAATTAAATTCATTGCAAGATCTGATAAAGTAGGCATTACGTCTGTAATTTGTTTTGGCTGGGGGGACATGAAGCAAATCATTGCTACGCAGTTTTTTTGAAGGAACTCTCAAGCAAATTTTACTGAGGAGTTCAGGACAATCAATATTACCTTGAGCAATCTTGGCTAGTAGACAGATATCTGCTATATTCCTACGCAAATGAAGAGGCAAAAGGTGTTGAGCGATGCAACGCTTATTATAATCTAAGTATGGAAGTTTAAATTTGAAAGTCAGAAAACGGGTCAACTTTTTTTGAATTCGTTCGATTCTATCAGAGTATACGCCATAACAGGGATTCCAAACTTGAGACGCATACTCAAGGTGACTGCGAACATAGGCACAATAGATTATTTTGACAGTTTTCATATTTTTAAAGTTTACAGATGATCGTATAACAAACCCAAGAGCTTTATATGCTTTATTAACAATATGATCGACATGTAAATCAAATAATAATTTGCTATCATGAATGACTCCTAAATCTTTGGTATGAGTTAATTTTTCTAAATTTTGACCTTTAATTTGGTAATTAAATGAATTAATACTACGTTTACGTGAAAAATTAATAAAGAAACATTTAGAGGCATTAAGGTCGAGTTTGTTACGAAGGCAATAGTCATCAAGTCTGCTAATGTCCTCTTGTAATAGAGAAGCATCCTCAGAATTATTGACTGCTTTGAATATTTTCATGTCATCTGCAAACAATAGATATTTGGAATATAGAAAACATGATCCAATATCCTTAATGAAAATAACAAATAGCAAAGGGCCTAATAGTGAACCTTGGGGGACACCGGATGATATTTCCACCCATGAGGAAGTATAGCCGGATAGAACCACTGCCTGCGATCTGTTTTGAACGTATGAAGAAAACCATCTAAAGAGGTCTCCGCGAATTCCCAGGGAGTGCAGTTTCGATAGTAGAATACAATGATCGATACGATCGAAAGCTTTACTGTAATCTGTATAGACTACATCAACTTGCTTGCCTTCACTCATGTTCTCGGTCACAAAATCATTGAAAACAAGAAGATTTGAGACTATTGAGCGACCCTTGAGGAAGCCATGTTGATGTTGATCAAAAGAACATTTCAGGCAGTCATACACTGTATCATACACAATACGTTCCAGTACTTTAGCAAGTAAGCACAGCTTGGATACAGGCCTATAATTTTCAACACAGTTTTTGGCACCTTTCTTATGAATAGGTGTTATGTAGGCCTTCTTCCATATCTTAGGCACTGTGCCTTCATCTAAGGATCTTCTAAATAAAATCGTGACTGGAACGGTTAGCTCTTCCGCACAGTTAACTATATATATTGCCGATAAAGAGTCAGGTCCAGCTGATTTGTTCAAGTCTAAAGACTTAAGTAATTTAAATACTCGGTCCGAGCTAACAAAAATAGAGGAAATATCACAAACAGAATCAACAGCATCAGATCTAGAATTGCTAATTTGCGGTTCATCTACCGGCTTTAAAAACGTGGAACCAAAGTACGAGGAAAATAGTTCACTGATACCAACACCAGTATCCCTCGTTTCATTACAGTAAGACATACAGGCCGGAAAGGATCCACTTTTACGTTTACTTGCCATAAACGTCCAGAAAAATTTGGGATTCTTTATTATGGCCTCCTCAATTTGATCAATGTATTGGTCATAACACTTATTTTCTACTTCTTTAGCCCTGTCACGCAGCATTTGAAAGGTATGTTCATCAGATAGAATGCAAATGTTGAAAACGCCTAACTATCACATAATTTAAATCTTTTTGTTCATGAAAACCTCATGTGGGGATTATTACTAATAAATAAAGGAAAGAAAAATTTCGACACAGGCGGGAATCGAACCCGCGACCTCGGGTATACGCCCCGACGCTCTGCCAACTGAGCCACCGTGTCAATTGGCTGCCAGTGCGAAATTCTTCTATCCTTTATTTCTTTTACACGTTTAAGTAGTGTTTGCGCTTTTTGAACGCATTCGGAAGACTATCTGTCACATCTCAGTTTATTTGTAAACATTGTCGGTGTTGTGATTCCTTCTGGCGGACTTTTCAAAATAATATTAGTTTCTTTTTCTTTTATAGGATGTGATTTGTGTTTCTTGAATTGTTTATCTCACTATAATGGCGTAAGTAATTAGTGTATTTTCTACTTATATGGTGTATAGGTATATATAGTTGATACTTTATGTACAAACTGCGATTATCGTGAATCGCAACCACTTAACATACCATTGCTTTCAAGTGGTTTTTTTATGCTTCAGAGTGGAACGGAGTCGCGCCCGTAGGGTAACTTATGGCCAACTTCAGATGCTTTGGGAAGCGTTAAATCAAAACCGATCCCTTGCAACTGGTTACAATAAAACTGCTCGGGCGCGAGACAATTTAAAAAAGATGTGGGAAATAGACATATTCTATAAAAATAAATATACTTAAAACACTGGCAAATAAGGTAAATTCTGTAGTTAAATGCAAACTCACAAATTTATTACAAAAGTTACTTTATCGTCAAATTGACTTAAATAATTTAATGAGAATCCAATAAGAATTTCTTTAACACAGAAAATACTTACTTTAATAATAATTACTACTAGTACTACAAACTATCACTTCTGAACGACCATGAATGACCGCTGCCGCATACTTCTCTGACGCTTCGAGATTGACCGCTATTTTGTATGCTTTTTGAAATTCTAAGTTTTCCTCCGCGAATAAATGCTGCCGTATGGTTTCACTAGTAATATTACACACCAACTGGTCTAGAAAATTTTCCTCTAATTGGCTTCCAAAATCACACGTAGTCGCCATCTTCTTAAGTACCGCTACATACTCGGCCAACGACTCGCCACTTTGTTGTTTCCTAAGTCTAAACTTACAACGTTCCGCGAGTTTACTAGGTTTGGGTTGTAAGTGCTTGCCTAAAATCTCTGCTAAACTTTCAAATGTTTTCACTGTTGGTGATGTCGGCGAACACAAATTAACAAGCAGTTCGTAGCACTCCGGTCCAATCACAGTTATAAGCGTTGGCACTTGACGCTCTGCTTCGATACTGTTCACCAAAAAATATTGCTCCAGTCTTTCCACATTTATTTTATTTATTTATTTTTATTAGGAACATCAACAGCGACATAAGTAATAATACACAGTTAATAATAGAAATCAAGTAAGGCCAATGACAGATGTTCACAGATGTACAGAAAACATATCTAACAATAATCTTGTTTTTACGTTACATTTGAGTTTCAACACATGTTTTTTTTTATAGCAAGTAACTCTAACAAATACATACAATTTTAAGAGGAAATAAAATATATATTAACAACAATATTTAAAGCAAAATTATTTTGATCCACGATATCTCAAGGGTGTGTGTATGTGCATGTGTGTGTATATGTGTGTGTGTGTGTGTGTGTGTAAAACAAATAAAAATCTGTGACATACATAAAGGCATATAAGAATGTATGTGTTATTAAAATTATACTCATAATATAATATGTATTTTAAGAATTAAAAAGTACGTCCATTACAGCTTTCCTGAATGCGCATCTACTTAGATTAAATAGATCTAAATCATGGAAGTTTTTATTATATTCGGATAATATACGATTAAAAGGAGCGTTCTGTGAGTAGTTAGTTCTTGAAATTGGTACGGAGAACAAACTATTTATGGTATGGCGAGTCCTATATGATGGCGTGTTAAGTCCAACCTGTGCAAGTAAGTTTGGGTTATCCAAACGACCATGTATTATATCGTGTAGAACGATTAGGTCAGTTAAAATACGGCGATCCTCTAATCTTAACATTTTATGAAATTTACAACTCATTTCGTAACACTTATGGAAGTTCTTAGATTTAAAATTTAAGTGTCGTACAAAAATATGTTGTATTCTTTCAATCATATGCTTGTACTTAATGTACTGAGGGGACCAAACACTTGAGGCGAACTCCAGAATACTGCGAACATAGGCATAATAAACCGTCTGTACACATTTAGGGTCTTTAAACGTTTCACAAGTCCTCATTACAAAGCCCAGATTTTTGTATGCACGATTAGTGATATCAACAATGTGTTGTTCAAAAGTAAGCTTTGAATCTAAAGTAACGCCGAGGTCTTTTACTGCATTAACTCTCCGGATAGGCTGTTTATTAATATAGTAAGTATTAATGATGGGTTTATTACTTCGTGAAAAAGTAATTTGCACGCATTTTGACACATTTATATCTATTCTGTTCTCGTTATAGTAATCGGTGAGGCGATCCAAATCCCTTTGTAGCTTATAACAGTCGTCAGCTTGTCGGATACCACAATAAACCTTTTTGTCATCTGCATACATTATGAAATTGGTCTCACATATGGCTGTAAAAATATCGTACAAATAAATATTATATAAAAGGGGACCCAAATGGGATCCTTGGGGTACTCCTGATGGTATGTCAACAAAACCTGATCGAAAACCACCCAAAACAATAGCTTGATGACGGTTAGATATATAAGATTTTATCCATCTAAAGAAATCACCTTGCACCCCTAAAGCAAGAAGCTTGCGAAGAATAATCACGTGGTCTCCTCGGTCGAAAGCTTTTTGAAAATCAGTATAGACTACGTCAACTTGTATACCTCTATCCATACAACCAAGGACAAAATCTATGAATTCAATGAGGTTGGAAAGTACAGATCTACCTTTAAGAAAACCATGCTGTTGAGACGGAATACTATGTTTAACAACAGGATAGATACGTTTATAAGCAATTTTCTCTAAGATTTTAGCAAAAATGTTTAGGATAGAAATGGGTCTATAGTTAGCAATTTTGTATTTTGGACCATTTTTGTGAACTGGTACTATCAAAGCGTCCTTCCAGATTTTAGGGAAAATACCTGCATGAAAAGAACGATTATAAATTATACAAAGAGGGGTGGAAAGAGGCTTAGCGCAGTTCTTAATAAAGAAGGGAGGAATATTATCAGTGCCTGCACCACCGTTGATGTCCAGAGAAAGAAGCAACTTGTAAATCTCTTCCTCATTAGTACTTATATTACTTATAGTTTTACCTGTATCACACTGTGGAGAAGATAAGGGTATATCGGGGTAGTTGTCAGCAGGTTTGGTAAACACAGAGCAGAAAAAGTCATTAAATGCATCACAGATTGATTGACCAGAGTCGAATGATTTGTTGTTGTGTTGGAATATTTTAGGATACGATGAACCGCCGCGACGTGATTTAATAAAAGACCAAAGAGCTTTAGGGTTAACTTTTATGTTATTTTGGATAGTAGTTATGTAATCCCCATAGCAAGTGCGTTGTAAATCCTTGCATCGTTTTCGTAATAATGAAAATTGGTCATAATCTAGTGGGTTATTGGTTCGTTTCCAGCGTTAGTGAGCTTTAAATTTCTCTTTTAAACAGCGTTTAAGTGGGGGACTATACCAGACAGGATGGTTGTGGCTTTTACTACGAGTATCAACGGGAATAAATTTTGTGATGGCATCGTTTAACACTTCGTAAAAGAAATCTAAAGTGTCATCCAGACCTTTATTTTCAAGAGCTGTGTGCCATTGAATTTGTTTTAAATACTCGTTAATTCCATTATAATCACCTTTGCGAAATCTTCGTCTTTGTTGAACAGATTCATGAAAGGGTGCCAATAGGATATCGGTAATGTTAATTTCAAGAGCGGGGTGATATTCATCTATTTTCACTAAAGGGTCGTCACATTTAAGGACTTCAACAGCAGAGTTCGAGAAGCATAAATCTAAAATGTTATCTTTAATATTACTAACAGAGTTGTATTGTGAGAATCCTAAAGTGGAGAGGCCGCCTATAAGACTGAGAGCTAAGTGTACCAATAGAGAAACAAACAGAACATATTGTAAATAAGTAAGCCAAAAATGAAACAAATTAAGGTTACTAACATGAAATTTTCTTCAAATCCTCTACATTTTTCATGCATAAAAAAGGTTTATTTTCATCTTTTCTCACATAGATTTGGCAGTTCTTCACCCAAACAAATTTATATCCATGCTTATTTGATAAAACCTTTGCTTCTTTCAATAAACTTTTATTTTTAGGGGTCAGGTGGTCATTACAAAAAATCCTATCGTCTCTGGAGAAGCCTATATCCCTGGATGTGAGACCCTTACGTTTTCGCAAGCCTGATATGATGGAGTCTTTAAGTAAACGGGTTTTAAACTTAACAATAATATTTTTCGGTCTTCCTGATATGTTTGTGGCCGGCCGGACACGATTTACGAATTCCACATCATGATTTTGCAGCTTGACTCCCGCCAGTTCAGCTATCCGGTCAACTACTCCCCTAAGGTCTTCGGCTGATGATTCGGGAACACCTCGGATTTCGAGGTTGTTGAGGCGCTGCCATTGCTGGTGGGAGTCAAATTGGGACTCTAAATCCAGAATCCTTTGTTGCGCATTTTTCAACTCTGTCTCAAGTCCAGGGATTTTATCAACTTTTAATTCCAACTCCGCGATTTTTCCACAAAAGTCTTCCCGCAACTGCTTTACCTCCGACTTAAAAGTATCCTCTAGGTGTTTTTTCAAAGAGAGCATACTCTGAGTGATAAATTCACGAAGGTCAATATCCCCAGACGAGGACCTAGAAACAGTATTAGACGCGGTGGTATCCTCACATATTGACATGTTTTGCGACGTAGTTTGAGTTTCATGCTGTTCCCGAACTGGCGTTTCATCTCCACGACGGCGGCGTAGTGATATATTCGTAGCGCACTCTGGACAGCGCCAGTTATCTTTATATTTTATGTAATTTGCTTGAAATTCAGCGGTCGTCATATTGAGGCAGGAGTAATGATAAGAGCCCTTACATAGATCACATGATAGTTTCTCCATTTTGTTAGGCATGGGTATGAGACATGCTAAGCAATTCATATTCAGTGATGTTGAATTCAATTGATAACAAGATAAGAATAAATCAAGCAGAGACACCTAGCGACTGCGGTCAGAACTAGAACAAAATAGGGCTGTCTTCAACCGCGATCAATAAGTCTTTAGGTTGACGTGACTGCAAGAAGTACAACAATAAACTCAGAGATGGCGCTGTTGATAAATTGCCGTACGTGTGATACTTCCAACTTGATGTTCCGAGGAACTAAAGGAACAAACAGGAGGCAGACCAGCCCAAAGTATGGCAAACTTGTGATCGCACTCAAATATACTTTATGCAATGGCGCACCACTTATACACAAAATAAACAGAATCCAAGTCTAGGTGACGGTTCAGTATTGACACACTTAATATATTCACTAACTTCACGTTCACGAAACCCCGAGCCGGGATAACACTTCCGCTAATAGAAAACTGAGTACTCTTTAAAATAAAGCTAAGAATTTGAATGTGTATTAACAATAACTTGATTAAATGAAAAATATAAGTAGGCAGACAAAACAATACAGATATTTCAAACTACCCGATGATGTATAACGAAACTATACAACTTCCAATTGTCCTTTCGCAAATCGAATTCACCAATTCTACCTATCGACTGTTGGATTCACCAATAAAACTCTCTTGGAAATTAACTTTGTTTATTCTCACTTTTGCCATACGACGACTGACAAACAACTGACTCAATAACACTTTACATCCTACTTATATCTCTAATTTCACTTTTGACAGTTCTCAACCGGAAATCATCAAATTAGTTACTGTCGCTTCAGTAAATTTATACAGACAAATCAATCAGCAAATAATTATGTAAATAATGTTAGAATAAACCTTAAAATAATACTAAATATCTAACACTCGGCCATCCGTAATTACATGTACACGTCCCCGTGTAATTATTAAACAATTTACAAAACAATCTACAATCTTGATTTCATATTCTAGTAGTACTAGTCATAAATTCGGATTTCCTAAAAGAGACATTGGAAACATTTGCAATAACAGTCATAGGCACTCATAAAGGAAGACTATCATAGAAACATAATTTCAATTCTGCGAGTTAAGTAATGATAAAATTACAAGAAGTATAATCAATCAATATAACCAGAGTAGTTATTAGCTTACACATTCTGTGCAGTGTAAAATACAATAATATGATATAATAACTATTTTTTTATTATTTTTTTACTACCTACCACTAACACATCTTATAACATTTAATTTATATTAAACTAAACTTATACAATCTCATTTATATACAACTTTACTTATACATAATATCTATTATTTATTGTTTAGCGATAAGTTCGCTTGCTGTTTATTGTATTTGTCTGTGTATTTTTTCGGTGTTCAACGGGTAATTTGAACGGGTAATTTCCGCAAGTCGACGTCTTCTAAGTGCCTGTTTTGCGTGATGAAGGGATGGCACTACTCTAGCCATCCCAGCTCACCAAGGAAGTTCAGGATCCCCCTAATATCCTTGAACACCTCAGGGAGCGACCTGGCGTCACCCAGGTGTGTTACCCTGTAATCCGCTACACCTGTACACTCGAGGAGCACGTGCGCAGCTGTTTCCTCCTTCTCCATGCATGCTCTGCACAGAGGGCTATCTGTAACACCTAAAGTAAACAAGTGTTTGTTAAAAGGGCCATGCCTTGTGAGGGTGGCTGTGATCCAACTAATTTGCTTCTTGTTAAGTTTAAATAGTTTGTTAGTAAGTTTCTTGTTGAACCTGGGTAAAGCTGTTTTGGCTTGATTGCAGCCGCTCTCCGAGGACCAACATGCGTCCCACTTACCTCGTATGGCCTTACGGACTATAGTTTTTAACTGATCGTTTGGTAGAGGTCTGTCAATAAAGTGTATTATTATGTATTAACGGGCCAAGTCTCATCTATCTTGGAACCAATGAGGAATGGTGTAGGCGTTATCTACCGTACGTCCATTCAAAATACCATAAGGAATACTCAACGGGCCAAGCCTCATTCTATCTTGGAACCGATGAGGAATGGTGTAGGTGTTATCTACCGTACGCCCATTCTATATACCATAAAGAATACTCAACGGGCCAAGCCTCATTCTATCTTGGAACCGATGAGGAATGGTGTAGGTGTTATCTACCGTACGCCCATTCTATATACCATAATGAATACTCAACGGGCCAAGCCTCATTCTATCTTGGAACCGATGAGGAATGGTGTAGGTGTTATCTACCGTACGCCCATTCTATATACCATAAAGAATACTCAACGGGCCAAGCCTCATTCTATCTTGGAACCGATGAGGAATGGTGTAGGTGTTATCTACCGTACGCCCATTCTATATACCATAATGAATACTCAACGGGCCAAGCCTCATTCTATCTTGGAACCGATGAGGAATGGTGTAGGTGTTATCTACCGTACGCCCATTCTATATACCATAATGAATACTCAACGGGCCAAGCCTCATTCTATCTTGGAACCGATGAGGAATGGTGTAGGTGTTATCTACCGTACGCCCATTCTATTTACAGCAAGTAACACTCAACGGGCCAAGCCTCATCTATCTTGGAACCGATTAGGTGCAGGTCTCATCTATTCTATTCTCATTTAATATACAACAAGTAACACTCAACGGGCCAAGCCTCATCTATCTTGGAACCGATTAGGTGCAGGTCTCATCTATTCCACTCTCATTCAATATACAGCAAGTAACACTCAACGTGTCAAGCCTCATCTATCATGGAACCGATCAGGTGCAGGTCTCATCTATTCTACTCTCATTCAATATACAACAAGTAACACTCAACGGGCCAAGCCTCATCTATCTTGGAACCGATTAGGTGCAGGTCTCATCTATTCTACTCTCATTCAATATACAGCAAGTAACACTCAACGTGTCAAGCTTCATCTATCATGGAACCGATCAGGTGCAGGTCTCATCTATTCTACTCTCATTCAATATACAAAAAGTAACACTCAACGGGCCAAGCCTCAAGTAGCTTGCATCCGAATTATCTTAATACAGATTACACCTACCAACAAAATTATGAACAAAATCTTATTAAGGTATATCTAAATTTCAATCAGTGAAACATATATTCATAGCAATCAAAAGTGATTGATACATTCTAGGTATGTTCTAAAGTGCTTAGCTCAATCAAAATGATTGATAATGATGATGATAATGAAACTATAAAATATTCTCGAAATATCGATTATTCTTTTACTTCACGTATCTACAATAGGTAACGGTAAGCGACAGCAATATTACAACCATAATTATACAAAAAGCTAAAATTGATGAGTATTGGAAACCCACCTCAAGCTCACGCATTTGCTCCGAGCATTTTGAAGAAAAATATTTTGATTTAACTAAACCTGGAATTAGAAGACTTGTGAAAGATGCCATACCCACGAAGGCATATTTGTACTATATTTGAAATATATACCTATCTGAATATACGTAATACTATACATATAAATATATATCTTACTATAATATTATAATTGTAAAAGTGTGGATGTGATTGTTACGCTTTCAGACAAAATCTACTAAAGAAATTTGGATGAATATATATGATATATATGATGTATTTACAGAAAGAACCGTCAACCACGTTAGAAAAAGGTGACATGATGAATTTATGAAAATTAAATGTGTTTATCCTCGAATTCACCATCATTAGAATATTTAACAAAATATATTGTAGGATATATCTCAAGTAGCGTAGCTCGACCCATAATTAAATCTATAAAATGTGTCTTTTGCACAGAATCGCTACTATCGCAAGATCTTTTATGGTTCCACAAATTAATTGGATTAAAAGATCGCGGTGGCCTCTGTTATCCTTCTGAAGATATTTATAATGTATGTTTGAAATGCGGAGAGTTTGTCAGAAAGATATTGAAGGACCAATTGATTATATATAACTTCAAACAAACAGCGCCCTTTTATTGTCGTTATAATATTTAAACAGTTTCTAGGTAATAGTATTTTTCCATTTAATTCCGAAGAACATATAAATGGGCTAAGCCACCGCATTAATTTGATAAGAACCATAACAGAAAATACATAAATTTAAGATTCCAATATATTTCAAAATGTAAAACTTTTGCAGTAAGTGTCGAATCCAAAAGACAGCATTATAAAAAATAACCCAGCAAAAGGCAATTAACATACTGTATTCAAATTATTTTTATTTTTTTTTTTACTTTACCATTTAAACATTTTTTTTTTGTTTTTTTTTTTTTTATATCAACTTAACGTTTTTAGTAAAGTTGTCTTTATAATATGTAACATACACAAAAATATACTTGATAAGAATTTAAAAACATGCTTTTGTAGCATATTTAACTAAAATAAATAGGCGTCCTGGAAGATTTGCTTTGTGTGAACTCATCTTCGATAAGCCAAACCACCACATACGTTTGACAAACCTACAATTCTAGGGAATCGATTTTTATTAAAGGTAGCAGTGTGACTTACTAGATGTTTGTAATCCGGTATGTTGTAGAAGTCTTGAGGTTTGAGGAATTAATTTCTTTGAGAATTTTATAAATTTTATGGATTAGGTGATAGATAGAGGGATGAGCACTTAATGAGAATATTAAAGATTATTTTAAATATTACTAATGTATAACTCCCGCGAGTTAACATGACACCTGGCTCGATTGACGTTTGTTGAAAGTACTGAGTGCATAAAAGTCAGCTGACCTTTTTTAAATGGGGTACAATTATTTTTTTATTGAGTTGCAAATTTATTTTTATATCAGATATTGTTCAGTATGTTGGGTACATTGCCTTCGCAATGGGTACAAAGCCTTTGGCTGTAGCACTGATTACTTTATACTCTGTATATATTTATTTGTGATTAATAGTTATCAAATTACATCTATCGTAATAACTTATCAAAATACGTTAAATAAATAGTATAATTACATGCATATAATCACAGCTATAAGTCCCTAGAAGGGGTAGCCAGAGCTAAGGAACTAGAAATTCCTCAGCCACTTTTGGCAAGTTGAGTGGGGAAAAGATGGTGAAATAAAAGTTGTTGGTGATAGGTCTCCAACCGCATCGCCCAAAAAGCCCCAATACCGTTAGTCGCCTCTTACTTACACCCACCGGCAGAAATGGGGTAGTGTTATTCTAAGCCAACACTACACAGCTAACATAATATACACAGCTAGAATAATTAACTTCTGATAGAAATTAAACAAACATATAATATTAAATAGATTTATTTCAAGATAATTACTCATCAACATCACTCATTTCTTCAATACCTGACATAATAGAAGTGTCACTTTCTTCTCCCTCGCTCGCTTCACTGTCGGAGCTTTCTTCACCCCCAAGTGAAATAATAAACTCCCTTTCTCTTGTTTCCTGCAGTCGATCTTGCACCAAATATTCTTTTTCAAGTCTCTGTACATGGTTTACCTTCTTTTTCCAGTCAGCAGCAATTATGGAAACAATCGCTTCTTTAGTTAATTTTTCAATATGTTTCTCCGACTGATCGATATTTTTGTCTGCCACCCTTTGTTTGATCAAATTCCAGATATATTCGATCGGATTAAGATCACAGTGGTAGGGTGGCAGACGTACGACCTCGTGGCCGTGCTCCCTTAATAATTCGTCTACCACATATTTTTTTACTGGCTTATTCAATCTTATAATTTGATATAGCTCTGGTTTTGTCATATTAGCAGCATAACTTACATTATTATTTGTTAACCAGCTTTGCATGTCACTCTTCAATGATGACTGGCACGGAATTTTTTCGGATTGCGTTGAGTGGTACGGAGCATTATCAATCACAACTATGCCACTTGGAGGCAAGTTCGGCAACAATTTTTCATGTGTTCATCTGTTCTGATCTCATTTTCTGAATGTTTTTATGTCTTTCAAACAATAAAAATTTAAGAAAAAATATTTACTTACACGATTCTTTTTTTTTACTTGGCCTTTTGATTTTGACCCATATGTTATTTTAGAACTTAATAGCATTTTTTATTCATTTCGGTTGATAGACAAGGCTACTTATTAATAAATATCAATTTTAAAGAAATTCTAAATATTGTATGTATTATTATCGTTATTGTAGTTTTTGAATGGAATCTTATCAATTCATCAATATCATACTTCACATACTAATAGTTCAGATATCTCGCTTCAGTGACTCTTCGACTCTTTGTAAACTGAACTAAATGAACTAGTAAACTAAATGAAAGATATACTTCAGTACCCCCAATTGATATATATCTTTCTTTTCACTGAAGTGACACATTTTGCGCACGTCCAGAGATGCTAACGCTACTGGCGAGAGCGGGGTGCTGCGCGGGAAAGCGGGGGGAGGGTTGTTTGTCGAGCCAGGTGTCATGTTAACTCGCGGGAGTTATATTTCACAGTCTTTTCTGCACAATATTGTCAACTCACTTTTTGATTGATTAGGTACCTTAGCAACGACCATAGATATATATTTGAATTTTTGATTCGTGCCAGTACCATAACACTTTCTACCTACAATGATACCTATAATGATACGCGAATCTTCTGAAATAAAGTAACATCCGAACTTCAATAAAGATGATAGTTGGCCATTATCACCTGCTTGGACCCCGATCATAAGCACCACCAAGCAAGGGAAGAACACTAGCAAGACTCTACTAACTAAAAACTAACGCTAATTTTATGAAATCAAAGTTTGAACTTTAGATTTTTCAGAATATCCAATTGTACTAATAAAAATATACGATTGAAGCTGTTGTTTATATTTTAAATGTATGTGTTTTTTTTCATCTTATTATTTAAAAGCATTAGATAATTCACGATTATGTTCAAATATAGAAAAAGAACATTTTGATATTTCAGAAAATATAATATTACTAAGAAGTTAAAAAACTATTAAAGCTATTGTTTTATTTTTAACTAGTAGATCGTCCCAGCTTCGCACGGGTAGCGTTGTTTTTTTAAATATCTGAGGTTTCTTTCTTCAGTCACTGCTCAAGCATTGTGAAATTCAGCGCAATGTTTTCAATTTATTAAGTTTATAGCACTCCCTAAACAGTGTAGTTTGGTGATTTTGAATGCGCTTTAATGAACGGTTCAGTATTTCCGTTTAATAGCAAATTTTGGAATAAAACGCTATGAAGTATTTATAACAATCTAAAAAATAAATCATTACGTAATGTAGGATGCAACTACTGGCGCCATCAAGTATGTTATATGTAAATTAGTAAAGATTTGGTTTTGGTCACGGGCGCGATGGCTTATTTTATGTATAATTTCGGTGTTTCTCTACCGATTTCTATGATTCTTTTTTTATTGAATAGGTAATAATGTTACCTTTTTTAAATTAGGGATGAGTGAGAGGTTTACAAACGTAAGAGTAAACAAATATAATCAGAATGTTCCGAACTGCTAAGCTATCAGGAATTACACGTGTTATTGTGAGTCAACCGTAAAAGATAGACATAAACTTTTCAGGATTTTTTTTAGATAATTTTATGAAGAATATTTCCGTCATACATGATTTCTATGTAAGTTTAACCATTAAGGCTGCACACCCGACGGAAGCTTAAAAAATGGAGTAACTTCTCCCGTTTTCCCATAATTTCCAAAAATTCCCCTTTACTACTCTGCTGGAAAGTATACAGAAACCTGCCCAGGAGTATGAAGAATAATTGTACTAAGTTTCATTAAAATCCGGCGAGTAGTTTTTGTTTCCATAAGGAACATACAAACCGACAGACAGACAGACAGACAGACAGACAGACAGACAGACAAAAAATTTACTGATTGCATTTTTGGCATCAGTATCGATCCCTAATCACCACCTGATAGTTATTTTGAAAATATATTTCATGTACAGAATTGACCTCTCTACAGATTTATTATAAGTATAGATTTAAGTATTTTTTTTTATGTTATCTTTTAAAAGCATTAAATATTTCATGTTTTTTTTTCTTAAGTATAGAAAAAGAACATATTAAATAATTATTAGTAGTTTGGTACAAGATATACAATTGCAGACTGGCGATGGGGTTAAGCTTGCAACATTGAGGGGCGTGAAGTGTAGTGAGAGCGGGGGAATTATTGGACCATTTTGCCGAACCGATTGTGTACTGACTACGGTGTCTGGAGGAAACTAAGTTTGTGATTATAACACTATTAATCCATCTCAGAACACAATTGATTGTCAACATAATATACATATTATATCTGTAATCTGAACATCACCACGGCTAGTGATCTTCTTCAACAGAAAACAAGGAATCTGATCTTTGAAAGGGTACCCAGGGTTTCAATTTATCCGAAGCTACGACGGTAGAGTAACTACGATTATTAGATGGTATTAAATGGTATTACGGCATTTGTATTTGGTATGCCCATAGCGTAGACAAGTGTCATACCTCAGTATTGGTTTGGGCAACTAGATATATAATGCTATATATAAACTAGATATATAAAACTGGATATATATAATACTAGTGTTAATTGTCAGTTCTTTGCGAGATGGATCGAATTCGGGTAGTGTGTTATGCTCAGATAACTTATTGCTGATCGTACCGCCACGTAATGTTTGCAACGCATTTACTAACTTGAGTCAGAATACTATCACTATTATTTTGTTGTAAACTATTACTATTATGGAACTCACATCACACACATCACACAAATCCTACACACATCACACACATCCCATACATTCACACACATTCATATCTGTAGCCCGCCGTGGAGTGACCTGACAGACTTCGACTGTGACTGCACTTGCGGAGAAGTGACGCCCGCTGCCACGCTTGCGGCTGTGTGAGCGCCGCCGCTGCGACCGCCAGGTGCTTTCGCGCTCGAGGCTGCGCGATCGTCGGTCCGTCCGCTGGGAGCCGCTGGGTAGCGGGCTGCGAGAGCTCCGATAGCGGCTCCGACTGCTACCGCGCACCGGACTGCGCGAACGACGTTGTGAAGCTCTGGATCTGTCGCGCTCGTGACTGCGCGACCGTAGCTGCGTTCGGCGTCGCGAACGCCGTGTGAGGTCGCCCCGTCCAGCTGCGACCGGCGGCCACTGTCATGAGTACTGGCACGCGATCGGTCTCGGCTGCGCGGAGACCGACGCGATGGAGTACTTACTTCTCGTGAAGCTCAGCCATCGTTATCCATGTTCCTGGAATGCACCGAGTTTTTCCGGACAGTACTTGATTCAAATTAAATTTCCTACTTTAGACATGGATAACAACTACTTTTCTACGAGAAAACATTACTTACATAGGGTAATTAATTAATATTTCAGGTGAGGGAGAATGTATTAGGTTGTGTTGTATTCGAATGTACTAATGACCTTGTTCTATACAATATCTTATTTTGGTTCCGATATCGGTAAACACATAAAAAACGGAAAGCCTAAGTAATTTCTCTTAGTAGAAAAAAAAATACAATTAATTATTCAAATAAGAAGAAAAGGAATGGTTGGTTCAAGTAATTTCATCATGTAAATGATATTGTAATTAAAACAGCTATTGTTCTCATAACCAATCACATTAAAGAACCCCCGCTTCACTTCATGTATTTTATCTTGCTTGATCATAAAATAAAGAGTTTTGTCTGCTTGATAGTAAAATTTCGAATAATTGCTCACCTTTTAAACACGGCCGATGGAGCTAACACTTACGTGTGACATGGAAACATCCCCGCTTCGATTATGTTGGATTCACCAATAAAACTCTCTTGGAAATTAACTTTGTTTATTCTCACTTTTGCCATACGACGACTGACAAACAACTGACTCAATAACACTTTACATCCTACTTATATCTCTAATTTCACTTTTGACAGTTCTCAACCGGAAATCATCAAATTAGTTACTGTCGCTTCAGTAAATTTATACAGACAAATCAATCAGCAAATAATTATGTAAATAATGTTAGAATAAACCTTAAAATAATACTAAATATCTAACACGACATATTTAATGGGTTCCTATTACGCTCGTCGCCAATGAAAAATACCGGGAATATAAAAAATAACGGCACAACTTCTAATGTATAACTTATTTATTTTACGACTGACAAGTGACAGAGACCAAAAACTATTTACTTTACAATCAATTATTTTTCTTAATAAAACATGCTAGTACCCTACATTACAATTCACATAAATTATGTTATGATATTTATTATATACAGAAGACAAAAGGCATTAAATTAAAATCTACTTAGTTATATACATCAGCTACAAAAAGAAATATATATTAATTAAAAAAAGTATAACAATTATTTACATAATTAAAATAGATACCTAAAAACTTAAAATCTAAAAACATCTTCCAGCTCCTCTTCTCGGGGAAGGGTACCTAGGACGCTGGAAGCATTGCCGCGTTGTATAGCAATACTAAGTCTTTGTCCAAGGTAAGAGCCTGCCTTTGGGTTCCCAGTTGTTTCAGTAAATTATTTCACATAAATTATTTTCAAACCTTGATTTAACACAATAGCGATTCAGTTTTGGTCTTTAAATAGTAACTTTTATTGAATCGCTATATTTGACGTTTGAACTGAGCAATTCATTCGTAAAAAGCACGTCATAGTACCAAAAGTGGGCGTTTCTATGGCCGCTGAATCGCATTTGAAACTGAATCGCTGTCAAAAAGTTGAGCGTCAAGTGAGTGAATCGTTATTCTAACGTCATAGTACGAAATAGCGAAGCAGTTCAGGAATGGTACCACAACCGTTTGCAACCGTTCAAATTCCATGCAGTTCAGAATAGGTTCCTATACTGAATCGCTATAATTCGTACTATGACCGTACTTTAACTGAATAGAGTTTGTGCGTTAAATAAATTTGGCAACGTCTTACGTTTGTCTCTGGTCGGCATCTGGTCGGATTACAATAAAAATGATGGTGCGTTCCGAAACTTTCTATTGAAAACTACTGATTCAACCAGTTTTTGCAACGATCTGAAATATGTTGAAATTAATGTAAAAGTTGATATTTTTGTCAAATACATTATATTTAATAAAAAATAGATCTAATTTAAATCAGTAGTAGCGTTGAAAACATATTTTGTACCTTTTTTCTGAGACGCAGAATGTGAAAAGGGGTTGTCCATTAATCACGTGATCTTTTTTTAGCATTTTTTAACCCCCCCTCCCTCATTGGTGATACGTAGTGAGGTTTAAGACCACCCCCCCCTCCTCCTCAACATCACGTGTGTTTTTAGTACCTACAACGAATCTTAAAATTTTCTGAATATTATCTTAATTAAATACAGGTATAAACTATAATCTTATTTTATTCGGAAATTAAGGACCATAATAAAAAAGTGCCGCTTAACATTTGTTTAAAAATCGCGCGTTTGACGAAAAAATAAATACACGAGATATCTTTCTACGCCCCCCCCCCCTCCTCATTGTGTTATTTTCGTGACTTTTATCAAACCCCTCCCCCCCGTTTCAAGCCTCACGTGATTAATGGACAACCCTAAAGTAGCTTTTTGAACGCATTCGGAAGACTATCTGTCACATCTCAGTTTATTTGTAAACATTGTCGGTGTTGTGATTCCTTCTGGCGGACTTTTCAAAATAATATTAACTAGTGGATCGTCCCAGCTTCGCACGGGTAGCGGTTTTTTTTTTAAATATCTGAGGTTTCTTTCTTCAGTCACTGCTCAAGCATTGTGAAATTCAGCGCAATGTTTTCAATTTATTAAATTTATTGCACTCCCTAAACAGTGTAGTTTGGTGATTTTAAATGCGCTTTGATAAACGGTTCAGTATATCCGTTTAATAGCAAATTTTGGAATAAAACGCTATGAAGTATTTATAACAATCTACAGACTTATACTCATGGGAGATTTCAATATTGATTTTTCTGATGAAAGCGATCGAAACTATCGACATTTGAAACATTTTTTGACAACGGTTAACTTGACACAAATTGTTACAGAACCGACACATTTTACAGAACACAGTGAAACAACTATTGACTTAATTTGTACCGACGCCCCTACTCGAACCGTAAATGTTTTTCATATTCCTCAATTGGGTCATCATGCTTTTGTTACAATGGCTATTGACGTTAAAAAACCTAAACCTGTGCCAAAACTAATTACTTACCGACCACTGACTGATATTGACTTAGACACGTTTAATGATGACGTTGAAAATGCGAATTGGAACTCGATCAAAACACTCGATGATATAGACGATATGATATCCCAGTTTAATTTCTTGATTACTAGTTTATATGACCATCACGCTCCACTTAAAACAATTGTTGTGAAAGATACACCAAAACCATGGTTGACTCCCAACATGAGGTTGATGATGCGACTTCGGGATGAAGCACATAGTAAGGCTAAGAGGGAGAAGAGTGAGACTAGCATTAAGTACTATAAAGATTTGAAACACCAAGTTATATCATCGCTACATTCTGAAAAAAAGGCTTTTTTTGAGCATTCCATTAACAATAATGATGGTGATTCAGGAACCCTTTGGAAAAATTTAAAACGTTATATCTTACCAAATAAGCGCGATGTGGAACTGCCTCCTTATTTTGATGACCCAGATAAGATTAATGATTTTTTCTGTACCGTTCCAGGATCTTGTAATGTTAGCATATCAGACTTGACTTTTTTCGAGTTTAACCGCTACGGAGACAGCACATTATCATTGGAACCAGTGACGAGCGATGTTGTTTATAAAGCTGTCAAAAAAATCAAAACCAAAGCTACAGGTCTCGACCGAATAAATATTGACATGATACTTTTGACATTTCCTACTACACTTGACATATTGACGGCTATTGTTAACAAGAGCATTATCTCTAGTAAATTTCCCTCTTTCTGGAAAACAGCCAAGATCACACCGCTCCCGAAAAAACCTAATCCTACCCTTACTTCCGATTTACGAGCAATTAGTATACTCCCATGTGCATCGAAGATAGTAGAAAGGGTGGTATATGATCAGCTTTCGAAATACCTAGAGGGGTATAATATTTTGCCGGAGCTTCAATCCGGTTTTCGCAAAAGCCATTCAACAGCAACAGCGCTGTTAGATGTTGTCGATAATGTTTTAAAAGATCGCGATAGTGGGTTAAGCACGTTACTGGCATTATTAGATTTTTCTAGGGCTTTCGATTGTTTGTTTTCTACCCTGGCTCTATCCAAGATGTCGTATTATGGATTTGATGTCGCTGCAGTTCGTTGGTTCGACAGTTATTTGTCCGACCGTAAACAATTCGTCGAATTACGTAAGAGGAATGGTGTGGTCCTTACATCCTCCGAAAGAACACTAGAACGAGGAGTCCCCCAGGGTTCGATATTGGGTCCACTTCTGTTTATTCTCTACACTGCAGATCTTGTAAATAGTATTAAAAAATGCAAGTTTCATATATATGCAGATGATTTGCAACTATACATTTCTGGTCATCCCAAAAATATAGTAAATACGGTAGGAAAACTAAATGATGATCTAGATCAAATTGCTGCTTGGACGGAAAAGAATTGCCTTGTTCTGAACCCGGTGAAATCAAAGTTCATGGTTCTTGGTACTAAGACTCAAATCTCTAATACGTTGGAGGCCTTAACGACTTGTGATGTCGCTATCAGGGATCAACCATTAGAAAGAGTCGATGAAGCACGAAATCTAGGCATACTGATGGACGGGGAACTGCGGTTCGAAAACCATGTTCTGTCAGTAGTTAGTAACTGCTTCTATCGACTCAAAATACTATACAATATACGCGATTACCTGAGTGAGAATTTGCGTGTTCAACTTTGCGAATCGTTGATATTGTCTAGAGTAAACTATTGTGACGTGGTCTATGGTGGTTGCATACTGGGTCGTACACAAAGGCTTATACAACGTGTGCAAAACGCATGCGCACGTTTTTGTTTTCGTGTTCCTCGTCGCTCCCACATTACCCCGTACTTGGACGAAGCAAAACTTTTAAACATGAAGGGTCGTAGGTGTTTGCATCTAAATCATAAAATACAAGCACGTTTCGTCAAAGCAGGAAGTACCAAATAATAAAACCTTGGATAACTCCCGGCTTAATCAGATGCATAAAACATAGAGATAAGTTGCACAAAAGGTATATGCTTGAGCCTACTAACAATACTATTACTCTTATTTACAAACGATATCGCAATTTTTGCAATAAAATTTTGAAAAATGTAAAATGTGAGTACGAGAAAAAAGAACTTCAATCTGCGGGAAGTAACAACAAATTAATTTGGAATTTCATTAAACAAAAGACTTGCACGACAAAACATAATGATATCCCTAACGAACTATTCAAGCTAAGGTCAACTCCCACACAGTCAGCAGAATTTATAAATAACTTTTTCATAAACATTGGTAAGAATTTATCTGAACAGGCAAATTTTGAAAAATACTATCAAGTTAATTCTAAACACCCTTCAAGGCTTAAATCGTTTGTTATGATCGATACAGACGTCTCTGAAGTAGAGGGTATTATAAATAACTTAAAAAGTAATAGTGCCCCCGGATGGGATAACATCTCATGTAAAGTTTTGAAATTTTGTAAGGATATACTAGCCCCCCCGTTAACTCTCATATTTCAAAATTGCTTGTCTCAAGGTATATTCCCCGAGTCATTAAAAAAAGCTGTGGTTATTCCGATTTATAAATCGGGGGATAAAAACCAACCAAATAATTACAGACCGATTTCTCTTCTTCCCACTTTCTCTAAAATTTTGGAAAAAATAATGAACAGTAGGTTAATAAAATATTTAGATGAAATATCCTTTCTCTCAAGTTGTCAATTTGGTTTCCGTAAAAAGTTATCTACTGATGACGCAGTCCATTGCCTTACAAATGAAATTGTGCAAAATTTGGACAAAGGTATGCATGTTATAGGGATTTTTCTCGACCTCAAAAAAGCCTTTGATACAATTTCAATTCCAATTTTATTGCGAAAATTAGAAAATATCGGCATTCGGGATACTCAGTTAAAATTATTTGAAAGTTATCTTAGTAATAGACTTCAGTGCCTAAAAATTGGAGACAATTATAGCACATTTTCAAAAAACGACCCCTATGGCGTCCCTCAGGGTAGTATCTTAGGACCCAGCCTATTTTTGATTTATATTAATGAGCTATGTAATCTCCAACTTAATAACGGCACCATAGTTTCATATGCAGATGACACAGCCTTACTTTTTTCTGCAAAAACAATAGACGAAGCTTATAAATTCGCTCAATTTGGCTTTAGTATTGTGAATGACTGGCTTTTTAATAATTTTCTGTCCTTGAACACTGATAAAACTATGTATATTCGAAATCATTGCAATAGGGTGTGTAGGGATGCACAACGACACCACATTCATGAATCCGTTGAAAATGGCGATCCAGCTAAAATCTGGAAGTTTCTTAGATCCTTAGGAGTTGGAAAATCTCGTCAAGATTCAATCCCAAAAGACATTGACCTCAAGTTACTTAACAATCATTTTTCCTCATCTTCTGCCTTTGGAGGTTTTCAAAAGGCTGAAACATTAAATTATCTTTCTGCACTTCCAACTCCGGATCATCCACCCTTTAATATGTGTCAATTCTCCGATTGTGATGTTAATAAGAACATTATATCTATTACATCAAACGCAGTAGGCGGTGATTGTATTAGCCGTAAAATGATATTGCCTATCCTTGACATAATTGTTCCCGTTATCACCAAAATCTTTAACAATTCCATATCCTCAGGATCATTTCCAACAATATGGAAAGAAGCCCAAGTTACCCCTATTCCTAAAAAAGTCAATCCTAAGTCCTTTTCTGAATATCGTCCTATATCTATCCTCCCTTTCCTTTCTAAAGTTCTTGAACGATTGGTTAATAGACAACTCAGTGACTTTCTCACTAAAAATGATCTCCTTAATCCTTTTCAATCTGGTTTCCGTCCTTCTCACAGTACTGTCACGGCTCTTGTCAAAATTACTGACGACATTCGTTTGAGGATGGATAAGGGTCTGCTGACTATCCTGGCATTGCTAGATTTCAGTAGTGCCTTCAACACAGTTGACTTCGAAATATTATTAGCTTTACTTCGTTCTCTTAACATATCTCCAACGGTGATTGACTGGTTTCGTAGTTATCTACTAGGACGACGGCAGCGTATTCGCATCGAGGAGTCTTACTCTCCCTGGTGCGAGTTAACTGCCGGTGTTCCACAAGGTGGTGTGTTGTCTCCTCTTTTATTTGCTATATTTATTAATAGTATTTCTCTTCAACTAACTTCTTCCTACCACCTTTATGCAGATGATCTTCAGATTTACACACAGGCTAATTTTGACCAATTAAATATGTCCATAAACTTGATTAATGTTGATTTGGAGCGGATTTTGAAATGGAGTGAAGCATATGGACTAAAAGTGAATCCAAATAAGACACAGATAATTATAGTCGGTAGTTCTCGAATTATTTCTAGGATCGACTATAAGTCACTACCGCCTATATTATTTGACGGAACATCAATTCCTATTAGCCCTACAGTTAAAAACCTAGGGATAATGATAGACAGCACCTTATCTTGGGTGCCACAATTAGAAATGGTTAGCCGAAAGATGTTCGCTTCAGCGGGATCCCTCAGAAGGTTGCGTAATTTTCTTCCTACTGCTACTAAAACTGCGTTAGCTCAATCACTTCTCTTGCCCCTTCTTGACTATGCTGATACTTGCTACCTTGATATAACTGAAGAGCAACTTAATAAACTTGAGCGCCTCCAAAACTTTTGCATTAGGTTTATTTTTGGATTGAGGAAATATGATCATGTATCTGTATATCGCACTCAACTGAAATGGCTTCCTATTCGTCTCCGCCGGAATGCACATACACTTTCTCTCCTTCACTCTATTTTATTCAATCCTGCCACCCCTTTCTATCTAAAAGAACGTTTTCAATTTCTCTCCTCTTCCCACGATCTTAATCTACGTTCTGAACATAATCTTCTATTAAGCATTCCCTCCCATTCAACCAATTACTATGGCTCCTCCTTCACTGTGCAGGCTGTTCAATTGTGGAACGCACTTCCGGTAGAGATTCGTCAGGCTAAATCCCAATCTATTTTTAAGGATATGGTAAAAAAGCACTACCTCACTGAAACGCTATAATACTGTTGCAAATTAAATTATATATATTAAGTATATAAATAAAAATATGTATCATAATATTTGTATGTAGTTTTAATTTATTGTATCATAGTATTTATATGTTTGTTAATAGTTTATTATTTTATAACTAGATTTAAGTATGACTGGATTGTTGTATTGTTTAAGCAGATTAACGCATAGTCATCAGTTTCACCATGTTGTTGTACATCTATCTCACATGACTCTAATTTATTGACCTCTCCATTCAAAGGTTGTCTGGAAGAGATCGCTTTTAGTGATAAGACCGCCAATTGTACTTTTGTTAATTCATTCTGTGTATTTGTAATTGTTTTTCCATATTTGATGTACAATAAAGAGTTTTCTATTCTATATGATTTTCGCAAGGAACACTTCTACACCATTACTCGCTAATACCCCGCTTTATGCACATCACCGCACTTGCACTGATAGCGCACCATGCCCATGCTCAACTATCTCCAAAGCAATTAACATCAAATATCTTGGAATTACTCTCGATGTTACTTTAACTTTTAAGGTCCATATTAATGCACTCTGTAACAGAATTAGAAAACTTATAGTAATATTCAAAAAGTTGAGACACATATGTGACTACGCTTTAATAAAACAAATCTATCAAGCGCTTGGTCAATCCTTACTGACTTATTGCATAAAATCTTGGGGAGGTGCTGGCATTACCACTATGTTAAAACTGGAACGAGCTCAAAGAGCGCTACTTAAAGTAGCCACAGCGCGCCCTTTCTATTTCCCTACTACCGAACTATATAAACAATGCAAAGTGCTAACTGTGCGCCAGCTCTTTATTCTATTCACTGTTCTAAAGCAGCATGCCAGCTTACACTTCAACCCTGATACACTAAACAGGAGGCGAAAGGATATAGTATGTTTGAATACTTATAGTGCAAAATTTTCCATTACAAATAGATTCTTTATATTTTTAGGTCCATACTTATATAATAAAATTAATAGATTACTAGTATTATATAACTTAAACAACTTTGAATGCAAGAAAAAACTCCAATCGTGGCTTTTAAATCTTACATACACGGAATCAGAGGAATTGCTTAATATAATAAGTTAATATAAGATGTTTTTATTTTTTTATCATAATAATACAATTAGTTAGATACAATCGAGTCTGATAATAATTTATACACTACTTACCAATACCATTATATGAAAACTGATAGTTTAAGCCTTTTTTGTTTATTGTTGCCTGAAATACAGGTAAATTACCTAGCTCAGGAACAGGAAAATGTTATATTTTGTACTTTAAATAACTTACTAGGTTAAGACGAATATTATGTACTTTTTGAAAACTGAATAAATTTTTATTATTTTTTTTTTTTTATTTTTTATCTCGCGACTCTGATGTTCGGTGTGGTTAGGTTGGAATCACCGGCTTATTTGCATAAAAAACTGCAATGGTCTAAAAGTGACTATCAGTTCAAAGTCAGGGCGATCTTGCCTCTGCACCGATCAGTAGCGTTTCGAGGTAGTTTTAGGTTTGCTGCGTCCAAGTGCTGGAACGATATTCCCCCTCCCATACGTGCAGTGACTGGTAGGACCACTTTTAAGCGCAAGCTTAAAAAGTACCTACTAGCCCTTCAAAACCCGCTCAACAAGGCTCCATAGAGAATTTTTCTCATAGAATTCTATCCTATCCAATCCTGTTCTCTATTTTCTATGTTTCATAATTAATGTATAAGTAAAAATAATATTTAATATATATCGAATATTTTGTTTATATATTTATACTTTAGAATGTAATAGTAATGTACCAATAATGTATATATATATTTTTTTTTTCTGTCCTATTTTTTTATAACATTTATGAGCTATATATTTATATCGACTGTTATAAATATATATAAATATAAGTAATGTATTATAATCCGCTTGTGTAACTCTCGTGTTGTCACTGGTGATGGCGCTGACTGAAAATCAGTGCTGTGAGGTCAAACCTCGCAGCTTTTGCTGAGTCAGTGCCCTTTCGCTGCAAAAGGGCGCAAAGTTTTTAACATTATTGTTTAGTTCCGTTTAATTTTATAATGATCTCTGTTTTTTTTTTCTATTATTTTGTTTTCTTTTGACACTGTTCACAGGTTTGTTTACTTTGTTTTTAACTTTTCCTTTTAAATGTTTTTGATTTATTTTAAATTTATTTTTCTTTAGTTTTAAGTTTTATTATTTTTTGTGTTGTGTTTTAATTTGTGCCATATTTGCTGCGAATAAACTTTATTCTTCTTCTTCTTCTTCTTCATCTAAAAAATAAATCATTACGTGATGTAGGATGCAACTACTGGCGCCATCTAAAATTAGTAAAGATTTGGTTTTGATCACGGGCGCGATGGCTTATTTTATGTATAATTTCGGTGTTTGTAACATAACATAAACGTTCACGCCGAATATCCCCGAAGGGGTTGGCAGAGGTACTAATACTTCTGAACATCACGTGACTTTGTCACCTGGTGTTCAGAGTACCCACGTTTTGCATGGACAGTGTACTCACGTGATAGGGGGCAGGCCTATCGCCGTTTTGTACGAATACACTGTCACATGACTAAGTACATCTCAGTCATGTGGGTTTCCTCACGATGTTTTCCCTCACCGTGTTTGTCTACCGATTTCTATGATTCTTTTTTTATTGAATAGGTAATAATGTTACCTTTCTTAAATTTGGGATGAGTGAGAGGTTTACAAACGTAAGAGTAAACAAATATAATCAGAATGATCCGAACTGCTAAGCTATCAGGAATTACACGTGTTATTGTGAGTCAACCGTAAAAGATAGACATAAACTGTTAAGGTTTTTTTTTTAGATAATTTTATGAAGAATATTTCTATCACACATGATTTCTATGTTAGTTTAACCATTGAGGCTGCACACGCGACGGAAGCTTAAAAAATGGAGTAACTTCTCCCGTTTTCCCAAAATTTCCCAAAATTCCCCTTTACTACTCTGCTGGAAAGTATACAAAAACCTGCGCAGGTGTATGAAGAATAATTGTGCCAAGTTTCGTTAAAATCCGTCGAGTAGTTTTTGTTTCCATAAGGAACATACAAACCGACAGACAGACAGACAGACAGACAGACAGACAGACAGACAGACAGACAAAAATTTTACTGATTGCATTTTTGGCATCAGTATCGATCCCTAATCACCACCTGATGGTTATTTTGAAAATATATTTCATGTACAGAATTGACCTCTCTACAGATTTATTATAAGTATAGATTTAACATAACATAAACGTTCACGCCGAATATCCCCGAAGGGGTTGGCAGAGGTACTAATACTTCTGAACATCACGTGACATTGTCACCTGGTGTTCAGAGTACCCACGTTTAGCATGGACAGTGTACTCACGTGATAGGGGGCAGGCCTATCGCCGTTTTGTACGAATACACTGTCACATGACTAAGTACAACTCAGCCATGTGGGTTTCCTCACGATGTTTTCCCTCACCGTTAACAACCGTGATAAATTAAACACACACATGTCTTTAGAAAAGACAAACTGGCGTAGGCCCGACCCGGGATTTGAACACTAGTCGCTTGCACGTTAACCGGTGTTCTACCCATTGAGCTATCACGTCGTCTATATTAATCTTCGTCGTTAATATTAGTTTCTTTTTCTTTTATAGGATGTGTATGTGTTTTGTGTTTCTTGAATTGTTTATCTCACTATAATGGCGTAAGTAATTAGTGTATTTTCTACTTATATGGTGTATAGGTATATGTAGTTGATACTTTACGTACAAACTGCGATTATCGTGAATCGCAACCACTTAACATACCATTGCTTTCAAGTGCTTTTTTTATGCTTCAGAGTGGAACGGAGTCGCGCTCGTAGGGTAACTTATGGCCAACTCGAGATGCTTTGGGAAGCGTTAAATCAAAACCGATCCCTTGCAACATACAAACATATACTCAAGGCTATAAATCCCTAAAAGGGTAGCCAGAGCTGAGAAATTATAAATTCCTCAGCCACTTTTGGAAGCCCTTGCAACTGGTTACAATAAAACTGCTCGGTCACAAATTTATTACAAAAGTTACTTTACCATCAAATTTACTTAAGTAATTTAATGAGAATCCAACAATAATTTCTTTAACACAGAAAATACTTTCTTTTTTAACATTAATTATTTTCAAACCTTGATTTAACACAATAGCGATTCAGTTTTGGTCTTTAAATAGTAACTTTTATTGAATCGCTATATTTGACGTTTGAACTGTGCAATTCAGTCGTAAAAAGCACGTCATAGTACCAAAAGTGGGCGTTTCTATGGCCGCTGAAACGCATTTGAAACTGAATCGCTGTCAAAAAGTTGAGCGTCAAGTGAATCGTTATTCTAACGTCATAGTACGAAATAGCGAAGCAGTTCAGTTTAGGTCGTAAATTGAATCGCAATAAGCGGTTGTGCTTTCATGCTTCTTCACCCAACATGTGTGGTATTAAGTGTATTTGTAACTTGAATACTAACGTTTAAATAACAACCCAGTGATCCAATGGAGAACACAAATGATTCAAAATATCTGTACCAAATGCACTTGAAACTTTAGTATATACAATGTGCATTACAGTAGTTTTTATTACACGTCAATACTTGTAGTATTTCCGATGTAGCGACCTCGAGAAGTTCAATCCCGTTTTCAAATCGTCAGATTTCGCTGATTTACAATACAGTAATATAAATGATAGGTACTTCTGCCAACCCCTACGGGTATAACTGTGCAGTGTGAACGTTTGAGTTTTGAGAGTTGAGTTGTTACAAAAACTTTCTGCCTGATATAGCTGAAGTAAAAGCTTAAAATGGCTTTAAAACCACTTATAGAAATTGAGAAGAACAAATTTTACAAAGGAAGGATTTGTTGTTGGTGATTGTTTTATATTATCCATGTACTATCGGCACAGAATAGCACTAACTTGTTTCGTCGCAAGGGTGAAATCCAGCGGCTGGAGACCAATCACTAGGTTCTAGAGATTTATAGCCGTGATTATATGTATGTATGTATGATTATATTTTCATTTATCAGTGGGTCTTGATAGTCTCCTATAATAGGTAAGAATAATAGACACATACAAAAACTTTTATACATACATGTAATCACGGCTACAAATCCCTAGATGGGGTAGCCAGAGCTAAGGAATTAGAAATTCCTCAGCCACTTTTGGAATGATAAGTGGGGAAAAGATAGTAAAATAAAGGTTTTTGGTGATGGGTCTCCAACCTCATCACCCAAAAATCCCTTAAAATTAAAAGCCCCAATTCCTGTAATCGTCTCTTACGTACACCCACCGGAAGAGGGGTAGTGCTAAAGAAATATATATAACTTATAAATAAAGATTTGAAAAATTTGTAATGTTAGGTTATGTGACCGAGTGAGAAATAGTGTTATTCGTGAAAAGTGTGGTGTGAAACATGATATTGTAAGAAAGATAAAAAAAGGAATGTTGAGATGGTTTGGGCACATAGAGAGGATGGATGATAGAAAATTGGTAAAAGGGGTCTATAGAGCGCGTGCGTTAAGCTGGCGTACCATGAAGCTGTATCGAGCTGGTTACTATGTCAAAAAACTCTGCCTAAATAGTGCCTAATTAGTGTAAAACTAAAAAAAATAGTGCCCCTTTAGTTTAGGAAATAAACACCATTGTCACTGTGTACGCTGGCGTAACGTCAAGCTAGCGTACACATCGCCGTACTCGAAAACGGCTAATTGTAAAGCAACAGAGTTTACACGAAAAAACTCTTCCTAAATACTTCTCCCGTTATGCAAAATTTCATAACGATTGATCTCGATACAGCTTCATGGTACGCCAGCTTAACGCACGCTATAGAGCTAGTGTGGATGGTAATGTTAGTAGAGGACGACCACGGAGAACACACTTGTACCAAATTGAGAGTGTGCTCAAAAAGGCTAGCGTCCGAAGTATGAAGAATAAAAGAGCATGTATGAAAATATTGATGGATGTAAACGAAGCTAGAGAGGTTTGTCAGGATCGTACTAAGTGGCGATCGATAGTCTCTGCCTACCCCAATGGGAACTAATGGCGTGAGTATATGTATGTATGTATGTATTAATAAAGGAAAAAAAAAATCGACACCGCAAAATTTCCCACGATCTCCTTATTAGTAATAATCCCCACATGAGGTTTTCATGGACAAAACATTCTAATTCTTTTGATTATGTTATGAAAATATTGCTAAGTGATTTTATTACCAACATTTTTAATATTTTATATCGTCCAGGTTTCCCCGGATTTGTCCTAGTTTGAAGGGGACCGTCCTGGGATGTTTTTCGTTGTCAGGGAAGATCTATGTTTTTAAAGAATAGCGATAAGTATGTATAAATCTTATTTAAAAATTCATCCAAAATTTTGAATACGAGAGGCATGCCAAAAGAAACTAGATACTCAAAAATTATAAAATTTACTCTTTATTACAAGTATCGATCTTTTCAAAGTATTCACCCTGAGCACGTATACACTTTTCCATACGTCTGAACCAATTGGAAAATACCTGTGACCACTCTTCTTTAGATACCTCAGAAATCTCGAAATTATAGGCAACCAGCGCATCTTCTTTGCTTTCATACCTCTTCAACTTTAGTTTTTCTTTGATTTTTGGAAACAAGTAAAATCACAAGGCGCTAGGTCAGGGGAATATGGCGGGGGAGGGAGAATAGGCTATTTGACGGTAATAAAATATACATTTCTTTTATTTCATTAGTCTTAATATTAGTCTTAATATATGTTAGGAGATTTTAATGGCTGGATTGGTGTGTCACGCAACGGTTGTGAAAAGGTTTTAGGAAAGTACGGTGATCGAAGGGTGAACGAAAATGGCGAGAAAGTTATTGAGGTATGTTTGGCGAGGAATCTTTGTGTTACAAACACATTGTTTGAACACAAAGATATCCATATGTATACAAGACAGAGAGGAAACGAGAGAAGTATGATTGATTTTGTGATTGTTGATGAAAGGCTGAGAGCAAAGGTTGTTGACACCAGAGTCTATAGGGGCACGAATGTTGGCACAGATCACTTCCTTGTTATATCCCGAGTAAGAGGTCGTGCACGCGTTGGCGTCATAGGGCCAAAGTGTCAACAACGGATCTTGCGAGAATAGAAGTGGAGAAATTGCAAGATGATGAAAAGATCAATGATGAATATGTGAAGAAATTGGATGATAGACTAAGTTGCGTGGAGATGAGGGACGAAATGGAAATAGAAGAAGTATGGAATGTGCTCAAATCGACAATGGTTGAATGTGCGACGGAAGTATGTGGATTGTGTATAAGGTCAAATAGACCACCAACAAGTTGGTGGGATAAGAGTGTGAAAGAGGCAGTCGAAGATAAGAAGAAAGCTTGGTTAGATTTACTAGCGGTCAGAGCTAGTAAACGAATGGATGCGAGAGTAACAGATGATGTAGTGAAAAATAGTGAAGATGAATATAAGAGAGTTAAGAATGAGGTTAAGAAGAAAATAGAAAAGAAAAAGCGTGATCTGATAGAATGGTGTGAGAGGAAACTCTCTGATAATTTCCGGAATAACCAAAAGTTGTTCTGGAAATATGTCCGGAAAGAAAAGGGAGTTTCCCAAAACACGAGAGTGAATGTAGTGAAAGATGATCAGGGTGAATTGGCGACGGATGAAAGTAGCATGAAACGAGTATGGAAGAACTATTTTGAGGGACTTTTTGAAAAAGAGGATGCATCCGTTTCTTTGCCAATCGACAGTAATGTTGATTGGAACGATGCGATGGGTGCCTTGAGTGAAAGTGGGATCAGTATGGAAGAAATAATAAAAGCAATGAAGAGTATGAAAATAGGGAAGGCGGCAGGGTATGATAGGATAACTATCGAAATGCTGAGGGCTGGTAAAGGGTTGGTGGCTTCTTGGTTGTACTTCCTTTTCCAAAAGTGCTGGTCGAGTGGCAAAGTACCACAAGACTGGTGCAAGGCGGTGATTGTGACCCTGTATAAAGGAAAAGGGTCACGCCAGGAGGCTAAAAACTACCGCGGCATTAGCCTACTCAGCATTGTCGGTAAATTGTATGCTAAGGTACTGATTGAAAGAGTGATGAATGAAACTGATGAGAAAATATGGGATGTGCAAGCAGGATTTAGGAAAGGAATGGGATGTATGGATCAAATCTTCTCTCTAAGGAGCATCACCGAAAAGTTCTTAGCTAAGAACCAAAAGGTGTATTGCTCCTTCATTGATTTAGAGAAGGCGTATGATAGGGTGGTAAGAAAGTGTTTATGGGAGGTGTTATCCAAGTTCGGTTTGGGGAGTCAACTTATACGTGCATTGGTATCATGCATGAGGATTCTAGTGCATGTGTAAGAGTAAACGGGGAAAACACTGACTGGTTCGGAATCTCTAGGGGTGTCCGACAGGGATGTGTAGCTTCTCCGTGGCTCTTCAATTTGTTCATGGATGACTGTTTGACAGAGTTGCGTGAAAGTGATTATGGACTAAGAATGGGTGAATTCATCATTAAATGCCTCTTGTATGCTGACGATCAAGTGCTACTTGCATCATCGGCAGAAGAGTTGCAAGAGATTATGAATATTGCATGTAGGTCTTTTGTAAGAAAGGGAATGAGGGTGAATGTGGATAAGACCAAAACGATGGTTTTTGAGAGACAGGAAGATGTGACAGAATGCGTGATTGCGATTGATGGTAAGGATGTGGAACTGGTGAAGGAGTTTGTATATCTGGGAAGTTTGTTTACAAGGGATGGAAAATATGATGAAGATATTGAGAGAAGAGTGAAAAAGGGTAATGCGATTAATGGAGCATTGGATAGCCTAATGTCTAGTCAATCGGTGTCCGAAAGGGCCCGAATGGCTGTGCATGATGCCGTTCTTGTTCCTACGCTTATGTATGGCAGTGAATGTTGGGTGTGGCAGAAGAAGCATGAAAGCAGAGTGAATGCAGTAGAAATGAGGTCCCTCCGAAAAGTTTGTAATGTTAGGTTATGTGATCGTGTGAGGAACGATGTGATTCGTGAAAGGTGTGGTGTAAAAGATGATATTGTAAGTAAGATAGAAAAAGGAATGTTGAGATGGTTTGGGCACATCGAGAGGATGGATGATAGGAAATTGGTAAAAGGTATCTATAGAGCTAATGTGGAAGGTAATGTTAGTAGAGGACGGCCACGAAAGACACACTTGGACCAAATTGAAAGTGTGCTCAAAAAGGCAGGCGTCCGAAGTAATAAAATAAAATAAAATAAAATAATCATTTATTTCAAAATAAAAAGATAAATCTTTGTTTTTTGAACGTCAAATTTTAACTTAATACTAAGTTTACTTCGGATTCGGAAGGTGTTTTGTTGAGAGAAGAACCCGTAAGAAACTCGTCAACACACATCTTTTTTTAACGTCCATTACAATTTTGGTGTTAGCCCGGAAACATCCTGCACAGAGCCCTGATGACACCAAGCCACTTCATCATTAATGTAATCATTGACATTGTAATAGGCTTTCGAACTAAGATTTCTTTTAACTGCTGCTTTGAATTTTGTTTCTGTTAAATTTAAAATGTCCTCAGGTATTTTATTATACATTTTTACGCATAACCCCATGAAAGATGTATTTACTTTTGACAATCTGTATTTTGGTACTGATATTTTATTGTTGTCTCTCAGGTTTCGAATATGTCTGTCACAATTTTTCACAAAAGAGGCCTGATTCTTTCTTACATACATAATATTTTCATAAATATATTGACATGGCAGTGTCATTATATTTATTGTTTTAAACAATTCCCTCAGGGAATCTCGGGATCTCAAATTGTATATAGCTCTTATTGCTCTCTTTTGGAGAATAAATATGGAACCAACATCAGCTGCTCTGCCCCAGAGTAAAATACCGTAAGACATTACACTATGAAAATAGCTGTAATAAACTAATCGAGCTGTCTGTACATCTGTCAAATGTCTTATTTTCCTAACGGCATATGCAGCACTACTTAGCCTGCCAGCTAGTGAGCTAATGTGGGGTCCCCATTGGAGCTTGGAGTCCAGAGTTATCCCTAAGAAAACTGTGTTATCCGAAAATACTAACTTTTCATTATTTAAAATTATTTCGTTATCAACGCACCTAACATTAGGTAATACAAATTTAATGCATTTGGTTTTTTTGCCATTCAGTACAAGATTATTGGAAGCAAACCATGTTTGAATCTGTGAAACCGTGTTATTCACCTCGTCAATATTCTGATTATTTCTTTCAACGTCAAATACTAAAGAAGTATCATCAGCAAATAACACTATCTCGGACATTTTCTCGACCATGAACGGCAAATCATTAATATAAACTAAAAATAAAAATGAACCCAAAATAGAACCCTGCGGAACACCCATTTTTACATGAGTTCCAGGTGATATTGCATTATTGATTTGCACTTTCTGTATCCGATCCGAAAAGTAAGACTTTATTAATTTAAGTGCGTCACCTTGTATGCCATAATGTTCTAATTTAATAAAAAGGATTTCATGATCTGCACAATCAAATGCCTTCGTAAGATCGCAAAACAAACCAATAGCATCATTTTTGCGTTCCCACGAATCAAAAATGTGTTTCATTAAGGCAACGCCTGCATCGGTGGTAGAGCGGCCCTTCGTAAAGCCAAATTGTTTTGGATGAAACAATTTGTTTGAAGCGAAATGCAAAAGCATTTGATTGAACATTAGTTTTTCGAATATTTTACTTAAAACTGGCAGAATTGATATTGGTCTATAACCATCAGGACTAATTTTATCTCCTCCGGATTTAAGAAGTGGTACAATTTTACTATGCTTCATGAGATTTGGAAAGATTTTATTTCTTATACATTCATTAAATATATCTGCTAAATATGGAGCCAAAGTTACAATAAAATTATGGCAAACTTTCACTGACATACCCCAAATGTCTTCAGAACTTTTTAGTTTAAATGATTTAAAACATTTTTCGATATCTGTAGGGCTGACATCTTTAAAACAAAACAAAGTTTCGCACCTATCAACATTTTGTTGTAACAAGTGTTGAGCTTTTATAACCGATGTGTTTAAATATAGTATGAAGAATAAAAGAGCATGTATGAAAAGATTGATGGATGTAGACGAAGCGAGAGAGGTTTGCCAGGATCGTACGAAGTGGCGATCGATAGTCTCTGCCTAGGGAATTAACGGCGTGAGTATATGTATGTATGTCTTAATATTTCTTTTTTGGAGCAATATGTTCCAAAAAAGAAATATTAAGACATACATAATGCGAGATAAAAAAATTGCATTATTTCACTAAAATCCGTCTTCTAAAATAAGTATTTATGATGCAACTGTCGCGTGACTAAAAACGACCGTGATTGGCTATTTCCTATAATGACGTAGATTGCACATAAACAGACTGTGTATCGCTTCGCTCATTGGTGTTTAATGCGGAATTGACGTCATTTGTGCTGCTGCCGCCATATTACTTAGTCGCGTTTTCGCGGCACATTTGAAAATTGCATTTTCTTTTTCGATTTTTTTATAAAATAGCTAAAATGAAGACAGAAAAATATTTTTTTAGGGCTCCTTATAAACAAATTAACACCGTAAGATAGTTTTCAAAACTTAGTCAAATAGCCTATTGACACATTTTTCGAGTTGAAAATGTCTAGTGTTCTGGCAGACGTGTGCGGCACCGCATTGTCGTGGTGCCAGAGAAGGTGCCGGATTCCTGACTCCGGTCGCTTGTCACACCAAGCTGATATTACTGTTGGAGCACAAACTGTCACATACTAATCGGAGTTCATCGTTCTTTCACTCTCTAGCACAACAGTAGCAATATGACCCGTTTTGCAGAAAAACGAGGCGACCATTTGTTTCTGTGTGCTTCGTGCACGGCGACATTTCGTTGGAGTTGGCTCGTCTTCAAAGCACCACACAGTCGACTGTCGCTTTGATTCGGGATCATAGTTATATAGCCATGTTTCGTCACCAGTCAGTATATCATATACGTTTTTTTCTTGCCTCCGTTGAGTTTATTTATCATGAATAGGTGATATCACCAATCCACCCGACGGTCTTTCTGCTCATCGGTAAGTTTGTGCGGCACCCATCTCGAATAACGTTTACGGAGAGAAAGTGGGTCGTGAATTATAGTTTGCATTGCTGCTGATCCAATTCCTAGTTCTCGCTCTAGCTGTACATATGTTATTCGTCGGTTTTCGCGAATAAGTTTTTCGACTGCACGAACGTTTTCTTGCGTGACCGCGGTTGGCGGCCGTCCTGTCTGCTTCATCTTCGAGATATCCTCGTCCTCTTTTAAATTCAGCAAACAAATTGAATACTGTTGCTCGGGAACAAGCAGACTCACCACAAGTAGAAGCCAAAAGTTTAAAGCCATAATAAATCATAGCGCGAAAATCACGTCGACTAAGCTCCATTGTTGCAAGTGAATTCCCGCCAGATTCTCGGAAAAATGACGCTCATTCAAAGAAAAAATAAATAAAAGAAGTGTGTTCTATATTCAAATATGTCAATAAAAAACCAGCCTATAAGATGGTGTATAGCTTGCCAGTGTCAATTAAATGAGAAAAGAGTAACTTCTATTGGCATGCCCCTCGTACTTTTCACTGTGTCGTGGCAGAAACTTGGGATCAGTTTGGTGTCAGTGTAAAACCCCGTTTTTTGGAAATTGTATACGATAAATATGATTCAATTTGTATTATTATAAAAGATATACTTTATTTAAATAAATTGTATGTCATTAGTAAATGTGCAAGCTTTTTAATTCCACTCTAAAGAGCTTTGTTCTTCAGTTTGGTGACGTGTGATGACGACAAGTCTAATATTATTCTTCTAACATTAAATTTAGGGGATTGTTTTGCTTAATTTGTTTAAAATTCTTAGTTGTGAATATTATCTTTAATATAACATTAAATCGTTTAAGGAAAGAGGAATATTACGACCCAAACAAAATATATTTTTACCAAAATAATTGACCGTCAGCAAACTGACGAGGCTGATAAAATTAAGGTAGGGTTCCATGTTTGTAAAATAAAATCACGTTTCTGGAAATCGCTCAAGCTTTATGACTAAAAGAAAATACATACATATACTCGCAGCTATTAATCCCTAGAAGGGGTTAGCCAGAGCTGAGGAATTCTTTTTTTCATTAACATCTTTCCATCCATCCTTCCACTTTTGGAAGAAGAGTGGGGGAAAGTTTTTGAAATAAAGGCTGTTGATGGTGAGTCTCTCTGAACCGCGTCGCCCAAAATTCCTTAAAAAGCCCCAATACCCTCAGTCGCCATAGTACCTGCCCATAGATAGTAAGGGGGTACTTAGTCCTATACTATGCCGACACTAAACAACAATATATATATTTTAAGAAATTACGACCGTCTTCTCTGTTTGGCTCCACACAAATTATTATCTTTTACCTGAAAAAATGACAGAATTTTTATTGGTTTTTGGAACCTTATGATGACCACCTCAATCAACTTGAATATTCCTTGAAAAAGTATTTTGCCACCATTAGGAAGAAATAAGCACACCAAACTGACTTTCAGGTACTTCAGATTAAAAGACATATACCTCTTTGCAGACGTTTGACTCCACTAGCACGAACGAAATGGCTACTTGATTGTATTATGGCAGTGTTGCTATATATAATGCAGAGTTTTGAAATAGTGGTAAAAAAATCTACTATTTGAGCCGTCACCAAACTGATTAGGTGATTAGTCAGGATTTCGTAAATTCTGGGACAGTACTATCGTACAGATAATGGAATAAATATGTATAAATTAGGGAAAAATGCATTAAAAATACATAAAACAGGGTACAACCTTTACATTAAACTCAAATTTCATATAAAAAACATTAGCAATCACTTTTTATTTTTATCAAATTGTTGGTGGGACATTCAAAAAATGATGTCATCAGATCGAAAATATATGTTTATTTACTACTGATTCCCATTAGGGACGATCCATTAATTACATCACACCTCAAGGGGGGGGGGGAGGGGGTCCACAAAATGTGACATATCGTGACAGGGGGAAGGGAGGAGTTCCATGTTTGTGACCTCACAACCCTCACTACAATGTTTCAATCTACTTAAGTTTAAAAAAAATATTTCAGTTGTTAACTAACTTTGTATAATTATTGGTGTTCGAGGAGAAGCTTTAAAAATATTTCTGGATTATTTAACTGATAGATATCAATGTGTGAAAATTGATGAACATATTAGTGAGGATATACCGATGTCTTTTGGTGTACCGCAAGGTAGTATATTGGGCCCGACTTTGTTCTCAATTTATATCAATCAGTTGTGTAATCTAAACATCAATGGTCAAGTTCTGTGTTATGCGGACGACACTGTTATTTGTTTCCAAGGACAGACCTGGGAGGACACTTTTGAGGTTGCACAACTAGGCCTTAATAAGGTTAGTGAATGGTTACAAGATAATGTTCTCACCCTGAATAGTGAAAAATCAAAATATGTAACTTTTTCAATTCAAAAACCTAGTCAACCCCCATTAACAAATGTTTTAATTTCACACCGAACAGGTTGCTCAAAAGATAGCAGTTCTTGTAATTGTATCCCATTAGAAAGAAGCCCACAAGTTAAATATTTGGGTGTTATTATTGATCAATATCTAAAATTTGGTCCTCACATTTGTGCTATTGCAGCTAGTCCGAAAACTCATGCATATTTTCAAAAATATAAGACATGTTTTACAACCTTCATTACTTAAACGTGTTTATATAGCATTATGCGAGTGTTTATTGACATATTGTATAACGTCATGGGGTGGTGCTGACAAAACAAATTTAAAAGTGTTGGAAGTTGCTCAGAGGGGGTTATTAAAAGTCAGTACTTTCAAGCCTATTCTGTTCCCCACTACTGAACTTTATACTTTTTGTGAAGTTTTGGCAGTAAGAAAGCTGTACATTTTATTGACAGTGTTGAAACAACATGTATCATTAAATCGTCTTAATCTCAAACGGCGACGTGACATTGTTTTTGTGAAACCCAAATTAAACACAAAATATGGTCAAAACTTTTTTTAATTTTTAGGCCCTCACCTTTATAATTCTATTAATAAAATACTAGATATTAGAGAATTAAATAGTTACGAATGTAAATGTAAACTTTTACCCTGGTTACTTACTTTAAATTATGATCAGACTGAGATACATAAACGTAAACGTTCACGCCGTTTTATCCCCGAAGGGGTTGGCAGAGGTACCAATACTCCTGAACTCACATGGCAAGCGCCATCTAGTTTCCAGAGAAGGTACCCACGTTTTGCTTAGACAGTGTACTCACGTGATAGGGGGCAGGCCTATCGCCGTTTTAGAATGAGATGTTATTAGAAATACAATGCTAAATATTAGATGCTAAATATTAGATGACTCCTAGGATTTTCAAAATAGACTGTATATTACACAATCGCAAACACACACACAAACATACATTCAAACACACACACACACACACACACACACACACACACACATACATACATACTAACTTACACATACATTTGAGGATGCAAAAGCATGCAATTGATTACAATCTACATGACATGAAAATACATTGTATTAAACTTAAGTTTTTCATTTAATATAATAAAAATTAACTTATAGTTCTCTCATTTAGAGAACTTGTGCTATTGGTTGATCTCTTTCTTTTTGTACACAAAAAGACTTTTTGTGTAACTTTTAGTTTATAAACATATTTTTTAAGAAGCTGAAATGATTGTGAGCCAACTTTATGGGTTGAGCAAAATACTTATCGTAAGTTTACAGGGCTTTGCCCTTTTTATTAGGGAGTATGAAACTCAATTTGTTGTACCTTTTTTCAATAAATAATATATATTATTATACTAAACTAATCTTCAACATACTCGGATTTGTTTGGATGTATTCGTTGCCTATAAATTTGATACTATTTTTCTGGCAGAGTTTAATGAAGAATTGTTTTCGAAATAGCGAATGTATTTCAAAGGCAATAAGTCTCAAATTTACAACACCGTAAGCGTTTAAGCATTAAAAGTTAGTTTCAGAATGATGTTGTAATTTCAGTTTCTCCTGAACTAAAAACCTATATGTGACGTCACACTAAGGGGAGAGGGTGTAGTTAATTGTGACGAAGTGTGACAAGGGGGGAGGGAGGGGTCAAAAAATCATGAAATTGGTGTGACGTAATTAATGGATCGCCCCTTATAATTACACTGGTCAACAAAAAAACAGTTTTTGTTTGTAACATGAAAACTTTTGTCTAGTTATGTTTTGAACAAGGATAAGGATAATAGAAATAAAATCAAAATGTTCCAAATACGAATATTTTTTTTGTAATTCGATTTTTAAACATTTTAGATAATTTCAATATTTATTGACCAAGTGAAGATATTCCTCTATATTGCAATAATAAAATCGTGATAACCGTAAGATTTTCTTCTATATTTTGCTTCAGGGACGTCTCGTTGTAATATCCAACAATAATCCGCCAGCATACGTGCTTGCACTTGCCTTGATATATTTTCTTCTATAGTAGAAATATCTTGGTGGAATCTTTCACCGTGTTCATCACTAACGGCGCCCAGATTTTCAAGAAAGAAGTCTAAATGTAAATGTAGAATATGTATTTTTAATGGCATATTACACCCTAAAACCTTTTACGTAGACAAAATTTCCTCAACAATACTTTCATAGTCATTCGATCGGTGGCTTCTGAGAAAATTTTGAGTCACTTTCATAAAAGATTCCCAAGCAGAAGCCTGATTTGAAGACCAATAAATACACCTTATTTAATCTTTGTTTCGCTCAGTTTAGAGATTTTTTCTTTTAAGTATAAAAAACCATCACAAGCCTTAATCATAGCTTTAACAAAAAAAATCATGAGAGTTTTATGTGTAAATATATTATTCGGCTGCACTAAAGGGGGATTTTTTTATATTTGTTTGTCCTGGGGTAAGGAATTTCCGTTTAGGCCAGTCTTTCTTAACATAATGATTTTTTCGGTCTCTGTTGTCCCGCTCACAAACACACCAACAGTATTTTGTGTATTCTAGTTGTAATCCTAATATTAGGGCAATTACCTTCAAATCTCCACAAACTTTCCAGTTGTGTTCGTTATGTTGAATCTTTTCCAAGATAAAATAATAGATAGATTTAATAGTTTCACAAGATACTTTTATATTACAAGCCTCGCCCAGTGGTACATAGTGGTATAAAGTATGTATAATATAGTGGCTGTAACACGAAAACAAGACCTGATGGAATCAAAGTAAATATAGTTTTTATATGAGGGTAGGTAGGTAATTCAATATTAGTAAGCACCTTTCTTGTTACAAATTTTTGTTGACCAGTGTTATTGATATTTATTGTAGTGTTAGTTTATTAAATAAGCTTTCATTTAAAAATATTTCTGCAATAAAATGTAGCTACACATAACTTTCCAAAATCATCAAACTTTTGGGACAGTGCAAAAACGGGGGCTGTACATTTTTTGAAACGTGTCATTGGCCTAGACCTCGTTTTGAAAACATACAGATCCACAATCATAACTTGGCCGGCGGCGACTCTGGTACTACTGTCGCCATTTTGAAATTTCGGCCTGTCATTGTCAGTTTGTTCATAACTAAATAAAAATTATAGGGGGTCAAAGGCCATTGAAGAAAAATTGAATTGAAAAATTATAGGGTGACCTACGTATATAATAAATTATCACTTTCATTAATATTTTTTTGTAGTGGAAACTTTTTTTCAAAAACAATTATTTTTATGATGTATCTTTGCTTATTGATAAACGCTTTTATTTCCAGTATTCAATATAAAAATTCATGAAAATTATTATTTATTTTGTTAAGTTTTATATAAGTAGGCTAACACCAACCGAAAAGTTGCGCGCGCATCTATAGTCATGCGGTGCGGGTTACGCGAAGTGGGGAAATGCTCCCGAATAAGATTCCACTTCGTATGTACACTGATGCGTGGGTTCTAATCCTAATGCGGGGATGTACCAATGTGTCATTTCTTAAGTCATAACTGTCTGACATCAGGGCCGTCTTTAACGAGGCTGGGGCCGCTGGGCACACAAGAATTGGGGGCCCTTTTGGAAAGTAAAAAATGCGAAATATAATATCTTTTTTTACTAATAAGTATGAGTATGACAATTTATTACAGGTAATCTAATATAGTATAAAGCAACCGTGATAGCCCAGTGGGTAGAACACTCGGTTATCGTGCAAACGACTAGTGTTCAAATCCTGGGTCGGGCCTACACCAATTTGTCTTTTCTAAAGACATATGTGTGGTTAATATTTATTATGGTTGTTAACGGTGAGGGAAAACATCGTGAGGAAACCCACATGGCTGAGTTGTACTTAGTCATGTGACAGTGTATTCGTACAAAACGGCGATAGGCCTGCCCTAGGGCCTGCCTGTGATAGGTCACGTGAGTACACTGTCCATGCAAAACGTGGGTACTCTGAACACCAGGTGACAAAGTCACGTGATGTTCAGAAGTATTAGTACCTCTGCCAAACCCCTTCGGGGGTATTCGGCGAGAACGTTTATGTTATGTTAATATGTTACAAGGCTGTTAACAGCAATAAAAAAGTGCCCATAAATTCACTGACCCAGCAAAATGAATGACCCAAACGATATCTGATGTTTAGAATTATTTTTTCTGTGCCACCTTTTTAGGGGATCTATGTGTAAATATGAAATGTAAAAGACAGTACACGACAAGGTAAGCCTCTAATTTACAGGATTAAAAAAATGATTTTAAGTAGTTACCCACTTATTAACTCTGAGTGTCACAAATAACAAATCCTCGAGTATAAAATAATGAAACAGCTTGCAGAAAAGTACAATTGGCAGTGTTATCGCTAATAGCTTCCAGACAACATTTGGGAGGTAAGATCATCAAATTTAGGATAAACAGTCATTCGGGTAGACATACCAGACAAGGGCAAACATAAATAAATATAATTAGCTTACGTTAAAACGCACTTGTTTACTTACAATAATAGTTATTACATACATACATACATATACTCAAGGCTGTAAATCCCTAGAAGGGGTAGCCAGAGCTAAGGAACTAGAAACTCCTCAGCCACTTTCGGAAAGTTGAGTGGGGTAAAGATGGTAAAATAAAGGTTATCGGTAATGGGTCTCCAACCGCTTCGCCCAAAAATCTCCAATACCGTTAGTCGCCTCTTACGTACACCCACCGGCAGAAATGGGGCAGTGCTATTTTAAGCCGACACTACACAGCAACTAGTTATTAATTAAATGAATATTATATAAATTGTTTTATTAAGACATTTTAATACATAAATAAATTAGCCTGTATGATGTAAAGTTATTTCCCTTATAATGGTTATTTTTTATTTACTGGCAATACTAATATCGATGACAGCGACAGCCCTTACCGGCCAAGAAAAGATTGTGGATCTGTACCATTATTATGTTTTAAATCAATTCATGGAAGTATTATTTAAACAGGAACGCGCTCTGGCGACCTAAAGTGTCCTGAAAAAGGATGGCTAACTAGCTAACTGTGTCTCGTTTTAAGTTGGGTGACCATCTGTTGGTGTTTTAATAAGAGTTCCTCTAAAGGATACAAAAACACTTATATTTTCATATTTTAAATGTTTTTGTTCATTAAAACCTCATGTGGGGACCTGATGCACTCGCAGCCTTTGACACGGTAGCTCAATTGGCAGAGCGACGGGGGCGTATACCCGAGGTCGCGGGTTCGATCCCCACCTGTGTCGAAATTTTTCTTTCCTTTATTTATTAGTTATATTTACATACATACATAATAAAAAAATATATTATAAAAACACTTATATTTACATATATACATTGTTTTTGGTAAATCAACGTGTTTTTTTACATATTTATTCTTAATTAATAGATTATAAAAGAATGGGTAGCCAGTGCTTGAGAATTAAAATTTCCTCAGCCACTTTTTGAGCAAAACCAAATTCAAATCGTTTAATTTATTCATGTGGTAAAGTTCGAGATGATACAGGTTATTTTATTTATTGTTCTATAACATGAACCCATATTTATCACTATATTTTCTTAATTAAATGATGAAAGCTCCAAAACACTCAAACAGATGATAAATTGTGGACACCACATTTATCTTGTTTCGATGGGGATACCCGTGACAAATATTAATATCCCTTTTGCCAAACTTAACCAATTATTTATCTCCAAATCGATAGGCGACAATAATAATTAAAATAAAATACAAAAAAGGAACAGTTTATAACCTGCTTTTTATAAAATACTCCCTATAAATGAGTTTAATTTGTTTTTCTTTGAACTTAATCTCGACTGGCAACCGTGCGAGCGGGACACACTTCTCTCTCACACGGCTCTCGTTTTAGGACGTTTCTCTGCTTGACAGTCTTTAAAAGATAATTAACTTTATTGCATGGTAATAAATTGCATTTTTGTTTACCATATTTTTGTGAGTACTCTCTCCTGTTTAGTTAGTAGCTTCATGAATCAATTAGACATCAAACTAAACAACTTCGCCTATGGAACGCTTATCTACAATATTATAATTTTCAAAATAATGATACAAAAGAGTGTCGCTGCCTAGATCAAACAGAGAAAGAATAGTGAGGTTCTTAGCGCCAACTGAAATAAAAACAAAACATCTTGTGGTATCAGTATAGGTAGCATGAGGCGTGTGAGAGCGTAGATGTCACGTGAGAAGTGAGGTACTGACAGATGTTGTATGAACAATCTGTCAGTTTCTCACTTCTCACGCGACATACACGCTCTCACACGCCTCATGCTACGGGGGCTGATGTTTTTTTTTATTTTAGCTTGAGCAAGGAAGCTCACCATACTTTCCCATTTTGATCCAGGCAGTGACACTTTTAGATTATTATATTGAAAATTACAATATTTTAGATAGGCATTAAAGGCAAATTTGTTTGGTTTGATATCTTTTATCAATTTAAAATATAAAAAGGGTATGTTTTAAAAAAGAGGCTGAGGCCAATTGGATTTTAAGTTGAAATAAAAGAAAAAATCAAGTACGAGTAATATACGTATTTATTTTAACAATATTATTACTACAAATTTCACTTATTCACTTGCGCTTCTAGGAATGCCACCAAAGCCGTACATACCTGCGGAAAGAGCAATATCGATTAATATATCGTAAAACAATGTACACCATAATAAATTTGTTAAGTGTTCAGACTGTTGAGCTTGATAAAAACATCATAGTGGCATCAAGGTTGAAGTATAGTATCATCACTTAATATACGCAAAAAATATTGGGTCAAAATCAATATAATTTTTTGATACGTAGTTTAGGATAATTGTCGTATTTGGGGGAAGTTTCACTTCAGGCTTTTTTTTATATTAGTCAAGTGAGATTTGATGTGATGGGATTTAAGGAATAAGTATTTTAAATGCACTGTACTAAGTTTAAAGTAGGCTTTCTATAACTAGATAGATTTTTTATGTATAACTTTGCTGTTGTGTGCATACATAGGGTTAACAACAAATTTTCAGAAATATAGAAAAGTACTTACTCTTTTTATCCAGGAATTTCTTCCAAAAAGTTGTCAATTTTAATCTGAAACAAAGAAAGTATAGTTATACTTATGGTTCTATGAAATAAAATTAACATATTTAAGAAGTGGTTTCAGACCTGTTGAGCTTGTTATAACCGTCATTAGTTATCCGGGGAAAAGTAACATCACTATAATAAAAAAAAACATATTTTTCAGTTGCCTCAAACTTTTAGTAGATTGTCTTATAATGGGACTTTAAGACACTAACTATGCACGCTTTGTGGACTTACTATTACTTTAAACTAAGTGAGTGATTGCAATTTTGGTTAACAACAGAATGGGAGTAACTATGATAAATAAAAAGATACTTACTTTTTTGGTCTGGTTTATAGTGCTCTCAGTGGACTCAGGATTGCTGATAGATCTGGAATATAAAAATTATGTTAAAACCTCAATTCAGCAATCAATAGCAGCAAATTTTGAAGGTCATCGTCAGACCTGTTGAGCTTGTAATACCATCATTATGGCTTTCTGGAGGAAAGTTAACATCATACAAGGAACCTAGAAGAGCTGCTGCCAGCTGAAGACATACTAAATCTTACATTTTTAAGTATAAAAACTGGTATAAGTGATACTAATCAATTAACTGAAAATTTAGAAGCCAAGTATAAAACTTTATACAGCACAAAATTTTCAAGGAAAATATTACCTTAGTAAATTTTAGGAGAATGCAGTTCTGTTCTCAGCAGGCATGTTTGTTTCTGTGAAAAAATAATAAAATAAGATTTGGTATAAAAAAAATGCCTAACATTAACTCGGCTGTCCCAAAAAGAAAAGCAGTATGGCACAGTAACCATTTTTTTCAGCAGAGCGAAAAAACATATTTTTGGTGAGCCACACAAAATTTAACAATAATCGACCAATATAAGTATTGGGTGTCATGGATACTATGATTGCGCATTTATGTGTATTTAAAAGAAGTATATTTACTGAGTCGTGCATGTTTTATGGCACTAAATAATTTAAAATTTGTTTTCATGATTTATTTAAATCTGGATTACCATATAAAAACACAGCAACGCACCTTGTTCTATTGTAATTTATGGTGATTTACTATAGCAGAGAATAAATAACCACTACAACATACATACATATACATACATATACTCACGGCTATAAATCCCTAGAAGGGGTAGCCAGAGCTAAGGAATCAGAAATTCCTCAGCCACTTTTGGAAGTTGTGTGGGGAAAAGATGGTGAAATAAAGGTTGTTGGTGATGGGTCTCCAACCGCATCGCCCACCACAACAAAACACGGTAAATACCAAAATAATTAGAATTAAACTTTTTTAAATTGCGGTACGGTCAGCAACATAGTCACTTCACCCCATACCTTTGTATGCTAGAACAAACTGAAAATTTTTCAAAGGGTCTCCATTGAGTCGTGGTCACCTCTTCTTTTTTGGCCAATCAAATTAAGCATCGGGTTTCCACAATCTTGATTTTCTATTGACATTGCAACACAATATTTTTGAAGTCTTTGAAATCAGAAACTGCTTGCTTTCTAGTAATTTTTGTTCAATATTACCGTGAACGGAATCATCACTCATATGAGTGTGACCGTTTGTTAGATAGCAGCAATATGCATTATGCAGCAATCAAAATTATTCTACTCCGCTCCATTCTCTTTAAAAACAGTAAATTACGCTTGCAAAAATAATTACATCCAGTAAAAACGTGCTCTAGCGCCGATGCGACGAACGGCGACAAGTAGCTACCGCATCCCCCGATGTACCTGTAGCCACCTCCAACGAATACCGTGCGGAATCCGTTTCGCGCCAAATAGAAATTTCGTGAAATTTAGGTTTAAATGTTGACGGGCATGTGCTTTACAGTTAAATTTGTGGGCATCATCATCGTTTTTCAAGCATAATCCCCATATAGGAAACCCAGCAAGTCTCATTCACAATTAATAAAAAACAGTAAGACTCGCGACTTACTCTGTTTAATTTTGGTAACTGTTCCTTGCTGCGTTTAGTTTTTGGGGATCACTTTTTCACAAGTGGACTTGCTGTGTTTTTCATTTTTTTATCTCGAAAACTAGAGCCTCTTTTGATGAACGGGTCTTTGCATCTTGTAGGGACTTGCTTTATTTGTAGAGTGATGTTGATACCTAGATTTTGAGGACCATGTGCCATACTGCTTTTCTTTTTGGGACAGCCGAACTGCATTTAAATATTGATCAGACTGTTGAGCTTGATAAAAACATCATAGTGGCATCAAAGTTGAAGTATAGTATCATCACCTTAGATATGAAAAACATTAGAAAACTTTGGATATTGATCAATTATAGATGAAGGATCACTAATTTATAAAATACACACCTTTAGATTGCTTGCGGATTCATAACGAAAGCATTTCTTCAATTGGCAACTTTTATCTGTAAAAAATATTTAAATTAATAAACTGTAAAGACCAAGTTAATGACTATGTGAATTAAATATAATCAGATATAACATTTTGTATTTTTCCGCAAACCGAATTAAGAACAGGTCTGTTAACTCATCATTTTAAGAATACAGGATACAATAGAAAAATCTTTATTGTACATAACAGTTCAGAAAAGCAAAATAAACAACGCGTCGACATACAATTAATATTTCATGTTTACCGCGAAAAGACTTAGACTTAAATCTGTTAGAACAAGATCTACGTCAGATACACATGGAGACCAAAAACATGCAAATTAAATACACACCTTATAAGAACTGTTTCATTCAGTTTGGTATTTGCTTGACCTGAAAAGACAAGAGTACATTAAAAACAATTCTATTTATTTCAGTCTTCTCATGATAGCAAATACGATCAGATAACACATTTTGTATTTTTCCGCAAACCGAATTAAGAACAGGTCTGTTAACTCATCATTCGAATAAAAATTTAGTTTAAAAAGTAAAATTTACAGATTACTAAAATTTAACACATCTAAATTAAACTGAGAACAGATATCGTGAATTATATGGACAATTAGATTTTATTTAATCTTTATGGAAAAAATGACAAGTACCTACAAACCTTATCATTCAGCAGAAGGTATCCATTGTAGAATCCCTATTCTGAAAACACATCAGCTAGTTAAGTAAATTAATTGACTAGATTAAAAAGTCCTATAGGGAACAAATATAATCAGATATAACATTTTGTATTTTTCCGCAAACCGAATTAAGAACAGGTCTGTTAACTCATCATTGTAACTTTTTATTTTGATCAAGAATAAAAAATATACCTAAGTTGATTTGTGTAGTTATTCAAAGAACAAAACCATTATTGATATATTTTTAAAAAACTACTTCATAGAAATGCCAGTGACGTAATTATGTATTAATACCAACCTTATATAATCAGCAATAGATAGGAGACCATCATCTATTAATCGGTTGAGAACAAAATAATTCTGAAATAGAAAAAAATAACTTTTTTAGTAATACAACGCTCATGACCCTAAAATTACAATTGATTAAGATTAAATCAGATAACACATTTTGTATTTTTCCGCAAACCGAATTAAGAACAGGTCTGTTAACTCATCATTTGAACTTTATATTTGAATCAAGAACAAAAAATATGCCTAAGTTCATTTCATTTCAAAGAACATAACAAACATTACTGATATATTTTTAAAAAAAACTACTTCGTAGAAATCACTGGACATATTAGTTTATCTTAGGTATAAATTACCAACCTTAAATTTTCAGCATCTCGTTTATCAGTTGAGAACGAAATCAATTCTGAAACAGAAAAAATACTTATTCAGTATATAACACTTAAGACCCTAAAAGAACATACATAGATAGACTATATCAGATAACACATTTTGTATTTTTCCGCAAACCGAATTAAGAACAGGTCTGTTAACTCATCATTTGAACTTTTTAATTCTGGCTAAGAACAAAAATAGTTAGGCTTATGAACTTTTGCGCCATAGTACTTCTGTTCAAAGAACTAAACAAGCATATTCTATTTAAAACTTCACCTCATACAAGACCACTCGATATATTTATCTTAAATAAAAAATACCAACCTTAAATGATCATTAATAAATAGGAGTCCATTTATCTTTATCCTTCAGATGAGAAGCAAATCAATCTGAAATAAAATAAAATGCTTCATCAGTTAATATCTTCAGACTTAGGACGTTAGGAGATAGATGTAGACTAAATCAGATATTTTCCGCAAACCGAATAAGGACATGTCTTGTCAACTTATCACAAAAATAACCTAAAAGCTGGTCCATTAGAGTGAAACAATTGAAATTTTTAATGGTAAGTTATTTACAAATTATCATTCTTAAAATGACAGCTTGATATCATGACTAAGGTTAGCTTCAGCTTCAGTATTATATATTTCAAATAGTTAGCTGCATAAATATTTAAAAAATTGTTTATACTTACCTAATAAATTATTTATTGCCCAAAGTAGAATCTGCAAATGATAAACAATATTACGTCACAGTACAACAAACAAAATATTTCACGTAATTTTTTTTTAACTTACCTAGGTAAACCAATACAACCTAAGATAGAAAATAAAAAAAAGGCTAATAGAGAATGCGTTACTTTAATGAATTTTTGTAAATTGAAAATTCAAACGCTTGGATGAATACAAAAATTATAATTTTAAATTAATTATTACATTACAAAATAATGAATCAACCACATGATCCCATCGGACAGTCTAGTACACTGGTACGGCAGCAGAGTGATACAAATAAAATTAACAAGGCAGTATCACAATTTATTATTTAAATAGACTGCAGTAGATAATTATCAACAATGCATCGGCCAGCAATACTTTATCATATTAGCAATGTTCTCATAACTTAACAGAATCAATAATAAAACATTAGGGCGCTGTGTGTGTACCACTATATGTTTACATATATTACAATATATAGATGGCTGCGTGATTACAACTTGTCCAGGTATGAAGCCAGGTCTGGCAGACCCTCCTTGAGTCCTTTCCTCTTCCTTGTGTCCTGCAACAAAACACACCATCCAAGTTAGAATAATGCTAACATGACGATTAAGCCAGGAGGGAAGAGATCAAACGTTATTTTTTAATATCTTTGATTTTGGGACTTCAAATCAGAAGCCTTCCTGTGCTTTGCTTGGCAATTGAAAGTAATAATGTAGTGGAATGTGTTGCTTCCGCTAGGCACGCTTCCCGGGACATAAGGATAGCGGTCCTCCGCGGCGTTGCGGAAGGAAAGTTGCTCTGCTTCCTGCGTCTCCGAGGCGGTACGAGGAACCGCGCCGGAACTTACGCGGAAGGGAAATAATTAAAAAATAATGTTTGTGTTGACTTATGTAAAAATTACTATCCTCTGACATAAATAAAAAACAATTTAGAAGATTTATTTTTATATGACACAGATGAAGTTAGCCCCTAACATTACAATAACGATTTGTAGTGAGTACTAACTCAAACAATTTAACAACAACAATTTTAAATTAATTATAAGCTCATCATCATTAGAAACTTATGACCTGTCAAGTGGACCACGGTTTTTGTCTATTCTCTATTACTATTTTCTATTACATGGCCAACTTAACACTTTCAAATGTTTCAGAAATGAAAACTAGTATATTGCATACATACATACATATACTCACGGCTATAAATCCCTAGATGGGGTGCCAGAGCTAAGGAATTAGAAATTCCTCAGCTACTTTTGGAAAGTAAGTGGGGAAAAGATGGTAAAATAAAGGTTTTTGGTGATGGGTCTCCAACCGCATCGCCCAAAAATCCCCAATACTGTTAGTCGCCTCTTACATACACCCACCGGAAGAATTGGGGTAGTTCTATTCTAAGCTGACACTACACAGCATACTCAGTCAGTTACATGGCAAACTTAAAACTTTGAAATGTATATTGTAAATGAAAACGATAGTGTAGTATGGTGTACCTGTACGATCTGGTAGGGCTTGCTGCTGGGCTCGCAGGGGTCGCCGGGCAGCACCTGCCAGTGGTCGAACACGCACTGCGGGAACGCCTGCCCGCCCGTGTTGGAGCGCAGGTCGGCCGTGAACCCGAACGACTCGTTCACGGGCAGGTACGCCTTCACCACGAACATGGGGGTGCCCGCCACTTGCGACTCCTCGAACACGTGGCCACGCCGACGGTTCAATACTCCGTAGATACCACCCACGGCTACTTCAGGGCACTAGGGACAAGTTAATGATTTGGTTAGAATATTTCAAACTGTAGATAAGTTGTTTGTTTGTTGTTTTATCTAATTAACAAATTGCAATTCACTCTCCATTACAGGCAGTTCAGCATACCACAACTTCTTTTTTACCATGCTTAAATAAATTGGTTATTATTACAGGGATAATCCAATAAAGGGGCAGTTATAATTTGGAGTTTGGGTGTTAGTTCTCGTATTCTGGCAAGGTGTAATAACATGCAGCAATTCCAAAATATAGAACTGCTACTCTACCACGCTTCGGAAATGCGACAAAAAATATAAGACATGTTTTACAACCTTCATTACTTAAACGTGTTTATATAGCATTATGCGAGTGTTTATTGACATATTGTATAACGTCATGGGGTGGTGCTGACAAAACAAATTTAAAAGTGTTGGAAGTTGCTCAGAGGGGGTTATTAAAAGTCAGTACTTTCAAGCCTATTCTGTTCCCCACTACTGAACTTTATACTTTTTGTGAAGTTTTGGCAGTAAGAAAGCTGTACATTTTATTGACAGTGTTGAAACAACATGTATCATTAAATCGTCTTAATCTCAAACGGCGACGTGACATTGTTTTTGTAAAACCCAAATTAAACACAAAATATGGTCAAAACTTTTTTTAATTTTTAGGCCCTCACCTTTATAATTCTATTAATAAAATACTAGATATTAGAGAATTAAATAGTTACGAATGTAAATGTAAACTTTTACCCTGGTTACTTACTTTAAATTATGATCAGACTGAGATACATAAACGTAAACGTTCACGCCGTTTTATCCCCGAAGGGGTTGGCAGAGGTACCAATACTCCTGAACTCACATGGCAAGCGCCATCTAGTTTCCAGAGAAGGTACCCACGTTTTGCTTAGACAGTGTACTCACGTGATAGGGGGCAGGCCTATCGCCGTTTTAGAATGAGATGTTATTAGAAATACAATGCTAAATATTAGATGCTAAATATTAGATGACTCCTAGGATTTTCAAAATAGACTGTATATTACACAATCGCAAACACACACACAAACATACATTCAAACACACACACACACACACACACACACACACACACACATACATACATACTAACTTACACATACATTTGAGGATGCAAAAGCATGCAATTGATTACAATCTACATGACATGAAAATACATTGTATTAAACTTAAGTTTTTCATTTAATATAATAAAAATTAACTTATAGTTCTCTCATTTAGAGAACTTGTGCTATTGGTTGATCTCTTTCTTTTTGTACACAAAAAGACTTTTTGTGTAACTTTTAGTTTATAAACATATTTTTTAAGAAGCTGAAATGATTGTGAGCCAACTTTATGGGTTGAGCAAAATACTTATCGTAAGTTTACAGGGCTTTGCCCTTTTTATTAGGGAGTATGAAACTCAATTTGTTGTACCTTTTTTCAATAAATAATATATATTATTATACTAAACTAATCTTCAACATACTCGGATTTGTTTGGATGTATTCGTTGCCTATAAATTTGATACTATTTTTCTGGCAGAGTTTAATGAAGAATTGTTTTCGAAATAGCGAATGTATTTCAAAGGCAATAAGTCTCAAATTTACAACACCGTAAGCGTTTAAGCATTAAAAGTTAGTTTCAGAATGATGTTGTAATTTCAGTTTCTCCTGAACTAAAAACCTATATGTGACGTCACACTAAGGGGAGAGGGTGTAGTTAATTGTGACGAAGTGTGACAAGGGGGGAGGGAGGGGTCAAAAAATCATGAAATTGGTGTGACGTAATTAATGGATCGCCCCTTATAATTACACTGGTCAACAAAAAAACAGTTTTTGTTTGTAACATGAAAACTTTTGTCTAGTTATGTTTTGAACAAGGATAAGGATAATAGAAATAAAATCAAAATGTTCCAAATACGAATATTTTTTTTGTAATTCGATTTTTAAACATTTTAGATAATTTCAATATTTATTGACCAAGTGAAGATATTCCTCTATATTGCAATAATAAAATCGTGATAACCGTAAGATTTTCTTCTATATTTTGCTTCAGGGACGTCTCGTTGTAATATCCAACAATAATCCGCCAGCATACGTGCTTGCACTTGCCTTGATATATTTTCTTCTATAGTAGAAATATCTTGGTGGAATCTTTCACCGTGTTCATCACTAACGGCGCCCAGATTTTCAAGAAAGAAGTCTAAATGTAAATGTAGAATATGTATTTTTAATGGCATATTACACCCTAAAACCTTTTACGTAGACAAAATTTCCTCAACAATACTTTCATAGTCATTCGATCGGTGGCTTCTGAGAAAATTTTGAGTCACTTTCATAAAAGATTCCCAAGCAGAAGCCTGATTTGAAGACCAATAAATACACCTTATTTAATCTTTGTTTCGCTCAGTTTAGAGATTTTTTCTTTTAAGTATAAAAAACCATCACAAGCCTTAATCATAGCTTTAACAAAAAAAATCATGAGAGTTTTATGTGTAAATATATTATTCGGCTGCACTAAAGGGGGATTTTTTTATATTTGTTTGTCCTGGGGTAAGGAATTTCCGTTTAGGCCAGTCTTTCTTAACATAATGATTTTTTCGGTCTCTGTTGTCCCGCTCACAAACACACCAACAGTATTTTGTGTATTCTAGTTGTAATCCTAATATTAGGGCAATTACCTTCAAATCTCCACAAACTTTCCAGTTGTGTTCGTTATGTTGAATCTTTTCCAAGATAAAATAATAGATAGATTTAATAGTTTCACAAGATACTTTTATATTACAAGCCTCGCCCAGTGGTACATAGTGGTATAAAGTATGTATAATATAGTGGCTGTAACACGAAAACAAGACCTGATGGAATCAAAGTAAATATAGTTTTTATATGAGGGTAGGTAGGTAATTCAATATTAGTAAGCACCTTTCTTGTTACAAATTTTTGTTGACCAGTGTTATTGATATTTATTGTAGTGTTAGTTTATTAAATAAGCTTTCATTTAAAAATATTTCTGCAATAAAATGTAGCTACACATAACTTTCCAAAATCATCAAACTTTTGGGACAGTGCAAAAACGGGGGCTGTACATTTTTTGAAACGTGTCATTGGCCTAGACCTCGTTTTGAAAACATACAGATCCACAATCATAACTTGGCCGGCGGCGACTCTGGTACTACTGTCGCCATTTTGAAATTTCGGCCTGTCATTGTCAGTTTGTTCATAACTAAATAAAAATTATAGGGGGTCAAAGGCCATTGAAGAAAAATTGAATTGAAAAATTATAGGGTGACCTACGTATATAATAAATTATCACTTTCATTAATATTTTTTTGTAGTGGAAACTTTTTTTCAAAAACAATTATTTTTATGATGTATCTTTGCTTATTGATAAACGCTTTTATTTCCAGTATTCAATATAAAAATTCATGAAAATTATTATTTATTTTGTTAAGTTTTATATAAGTAGGCTAACACCAACCGAAAAGTTGCGCGCGCATCTATAGTCATGCGGTGCGGGTTACGCGAAGTGGGGAAATGCTCCCGAATAAGATTCCACTTCGTATGTACACTGATGCGTGGGTTCTAATCCTAATGCGGGGATGTACCAATGTGTCATTTCTTAAGTCATAACTGTCTGACATCAGGGCCGTCTTTAACGAGGCTGGGGCCGCTGGGCACACAAGAATTGGGGGCCCTTTTGGAAAGTAAAAAATGCGAAATATAATATCTTTTTTTACTAATAAGTATGAGTATGACAATTTATTACAGGTAATCTAATATAGTATAAAGCAACCGTGATAGCCCAGTGGGTAGAACACTCGGTTATCGTGCAAACGACTAGTGTTCAAATCCTGGGTCGGGCCTACACCAATTTGTCTTTTCTAAAGACATATGTGTGGTTAATTTATTATGGTTGTTAACGGTGAGGGAAAACATCGTGAGGAAACCCACATGGCTGAGTTGTACTTAGTCATGTGACAGTGTATTCGTACAAAACGGCGATAGGCCTGCCCTAGGGCCTGCCTGTGATAGGTCACGTGAGTACACTGTCCATGCAAAACGTGGGTACTCTGAACACCAGGTGACAAAGTCACGTGATGTTCAGAAGTATTAGTACCTCTGCCAAACCCCTTCGGGGGTATTCGGCGAGAACGTTTATGTTATGTTAATATGTTACAAGGCTGTTAACAGCAATAAAAAAGTGCCCATAAATTCACTGACCCAGCAAAATGAATGACCCAAACGATATCTGATGTTTAGAATTATTTTTTCTGTGCCACCTTTTTAGGGGATCTATGTGTAAATATGAAATGTAAAAGACAGTACACGACAAGGTAAGCCTCTAATTTACAGGATTAAAAAAATGATTTTAAGTAGTTACCCACTTATTAACTCTGAGTGTCACAAATAACAAATCCTCGAGTATAAAATAATGAAACAGCTTGCAGAAAAGTACAATTGGCAGTGTTATCGCTAATAGCTTCCAGACAACATTTGGGAGGTAAGATCATCAAATTTAGGATAAACAGTCATTCGGGTAGACATACCAGACAAGGGCAAACATAAATAAATATAATTAGCTTACGTTAAAACGCACTTGTTTACTTACAATAATAGTTATTACATACATACATACATATACTCAAGGCTGTAAATCCCTAGAAGGGGTAGCCAGAGCTAAGGAACTAGAAACTCCTCAGCCACTTTCGGAAAGTTGAGTGGGGTAAAGATGGTAAAATAAAGGTTATCGGTAATGGGTCTCCAACCGCTTCGCCCAAAAATCTCCAATACCGTTAGTCGCCTCTTACGTACACCCACCGGCAGAAATGGGGCAGTGCTATTTTAAGCCGACACTACACAGCAACTAGTTATTAATTAAATGAATATTATATAAATTGTTTTATTAAGACATTTTAATACATAAATAAATTAGCCTGTATGATGTAAAGTTATTTCCCTTATAATGGTTATTTTTTATTTACTGGCAATACTAATATCGATGACAGCGACAGCCCTTACCGGCCAAGAAAAGATTGTGGATCTGTACCATTATTATGTTTTAAATCAATTCATGGAAGTATTATTTAAACAGGAACGCGCTCTGGCGACCTAAAGTGTCCTGAAAAAGGATGGCTAACTAGCTAACTGTGTCTCGTTTTAAGTTGGGTGACCATCTGTTGGTGTTTTAATAAGAGTTCCTCTAAAGGATACAAAAACACTTATATTTTCATATTTTAAATGTTTTTGTTCATTAAAACCTCATGTGGGGACCTGATGCACTCGCAGCCTTTGACACGGTAGCTCAATTGGCAGAGCGACGGGGGCGTATACCCGAGGTCGCGGGTTCGATCCCCACCTGTGTCGAAATTTTTCTTTCCTTTATTTATTAGTTATATTTACATACATACATAATAAAAAAATATATTATAAAAACACTTATATTTACATATATACATTGTTTTTGGTAAATCAACGTGTTTTTTATACATATTTATTCTTAATTAATAGATTATAAAAGAATGGGTAGCCAGTGCTTGAGAATTAAAATTTCCTCAGCCACTTTTTGAGCAAAACCAAATTCAAATCGTTTAATTTATTCATGTGGTAAAGTTCGAGATGATACAGGTTATTTTATTTATTGTTCTATAACATGAACCCATATTTATCACTATATTTTCTTAATTAAATGATGAAAGCTCCAAAACACTCAAACAGATGATAAATTGTGGACACCACATTTATCTTGTTTCGATGGGGATACCCGTGACAAATATTAATATCCCTTTTGCCAAACTTAACCAATTATTTATCTCCAAATCGATAGGCGACAATAATAATTAAAATAAAATACAAAAAAGGAACAGTTTATAACCTGCTTTTTATAAAATACTCCCTATAAATGAGTTTAATTTGTTTTTCTTTGAACTTAATCTCGACTGGCAACCGTGCGAGCGGGACACACTTCTCTCTCACACGGCTCTCGTTTTAGGACGTTTCTCTGCTTGACAGTCTTTAAAAGATAATTAACTTTATTGCATGGTAATAAATTGCATTTTTGTTTACCATATTTTTGTGAGTACTCTCTCCTGTTTAGTTAGTAGCTTCATGAATCAATTAGACATCAAACTAAACAACTTCGCCTATGGAACGCTTATCTACAATATTATAATTTTCAAAATAATGATACAAAAGAGTGTCGCTGCCTAGATCAAACAGAGAAAGAATAGTGAGGTTCTTAGCGCCAACTGAAATAAAAACAAAACATCTTGTGGTATCAGTATAGGTAGCATGAGGCGTGTGAGAGCGTAGATGTCACGTGAGAAGTGAGGTACTGACAGATGTTGTATGAACAATCTGTCAGTTTCTCACTTCTCACGCGACATACACGCTCTCACACGCCTCATGCTACGGGGGCTGATGTTTTTTTTTATTTTAGCTTGAGCAAGGAAGCTCACCATACTTTCCCATTTTGATCCAGGCAGTGACACTTTTAGATTATTATATTGAAAATTACAATATTTTAGATAGGCATTAAAGGCAAATTTGTTTGGTTTGATATCTTTTATCAATTTAAAATATAAAAAGGGTATGTTTTAAAAAAGAGGCTGAGGCCAATTGGATTTTAAGTTGAAATAAAAGAAAAAATCAAGTACGAGTAATATACGTATTTATTTTAACAATATTATTACTACAAATTTCACTTATTCACTTGCGCTTCTAGGAATGCCACCAAAGCCGTACATACCTGCGGAAAGAGCAATATCGATTAATATATCGTAAAACAATGTACACCATAATAAATTTGTTAAGTGTTCAGACTGTTGAGCTTGATAAAAACATCATAGTGGCATCAAGGTTGAAGTATAGTATCATCACTTAATATACGCAAAAAATATTGGGTCAAAATCAATATAATTTTTTGATACGTAGTTTAGGATAATTGTCGTATTTGGGGGAAGTTTCACTTCAGGCTTTTTTTTATATTAGTCAAGTGAGATTTGATGTGATGGGATTTAAGGAATAAGTATTTTAAATGCACTGTACTAAGTTTAAAGTAGGCTTTCTATAACTAGATAGATTTTTTATGTATAACTTTGCTGTTGTGTGCATACATAGGGTTAACAACAAATTTTCAGAAATATAGAAAAGTACTTACTCTTTTTATCCAGGAATTTCTTCCAAAAAGTTGTCAATTTTAATCTGAAACAAAGAAAGTATAGTTATACTTATGGTTCTATGAAATAAAATTAACATATTTAAGAAGTGGTTTCAGACCTGTTGAGCTTGTTATAACCGTCATTAGTTATCCGGGGAAAAGTAACATCACTATAATAAAAAAAAACATATTTTTCAGTTGCCTCAAACTTTTAGTAGATTGTCTTATAATGGGACTTTAAGACACTAACTATGCACGCTTTGTGGACTTACTATTACTTTAAACTAAGTGAGTGATTGCAATTTTGGTTAACAACAGAATGGGAGTAACTATGATAAATAAAAAGATACTTACTTTTTTGGTCTGGTTTATAGTGCTCTCAGTGGACTCAGGATTGCTGATAGATCTGGAATATAAAAATTATGTTAAAACCTCAATTCAGCAATCAATAGCAGCAAATTTTGAAGGTCATCGTCAGACCTGTTGAGCTTGTAATACCATCATTATGGCTTTCTGGAGGAAAGTTAACATCATACAAGGAACCTAGAAGAGCTGCTGCCAGCTGAAGACATACTAAATCTTACATTTTTAAGTATAAAAACTGGTATAAGTGATACTAATCAATTAACTGAAAATTTAGAAGCCAAGTATAAAACTTTATACAGCACAAAATTTTCAAGGAAAATATTACCTTAGTAAATTTTAGGAGAATGCAGTTCTGTTCTCAGCAGGCATGTTTGTTTCTGTGAAAAAATAATAAAATAAGATTTGGTATAAAAAAAATGCCTAACATTAACTGCATTTAAATATTGATCAGACTGTTGAGCTTGATAAAAACATCATAGTGGCATCAAAGTTGAAGTATAGTATCATCACCTTAGATATGAAAAACATTAGAAAACTTTGGATATTGATCAATTATAGATGAAGGATCACTAATTTATAAAATACACACCTTTAGATTGCTTGCGGATTCATAACGAAAGCATTTCTTCAATTGGCAACTTTTATCTGTAAAAAATATTTAAATTAATAAACTGTAAAGACCAAGTTAATGACTATGTGAATTAAATATAATCAGATATAACATTTTGTATTTTTCCGCAAACCGAATTAAGAACAGGTCTGTTAACTCATCATTTTAAGAATACAGGATACAATAGAAAAATCTTTATTGTACATAACAGTTCAGAAAAGCAAAATAAACAACGCGTCGACATACAATTAATATTTCATGTTTACCGCGAAAAGACTTAGACTTAAATCTGTTAGAACAAGATCTACGTCAGATACACATGGAGACCAAAAACATGCAAATTAAATACACACCTTATAAGAACTGTTTCATTCAGTTTGGTATTTGCTTGACCTGAAAAGACAAGAGTACATTAAAAACAATTCTATTTATTTCAGTCTTCTCATGATAGCAAATACGATCAGATAACACATTTTGTATTTTTCCGCAAACCGAATTAAGAACAGGTCTGTTAACTCATCATTCGAATAAAAATTTAGTTTAAAAAGTAAAATTTACAGATTACTAAAATTTAACACATCTAAATTAAACTGAGAACAGATATCGTGAATTATATGGACAATTAGATTTTATTTAATCTTTATGAAAAAATGACAAGTACCTACAAACCTTATCATTCAGCAGAAGGTATCCATTGTAGAATCCCTATTCTGAAAACACATCAGCTAGTTAAGTAAATTAATTGACTAGATTAAAAAGTCCTATAGGGAACAAATATAATCAGATATAACATTTTGTATTTTTCCGCAAACCGAATTAAGAACAGGTCTGTTAACTCATCATTGTAACTTTTTATTTTGATCAAGAATAAAAAATATACCTAAGTTGATTTGTGTAGTTATTCAAAGAACAAAACCATTATTGATATATTTTTAAAAAACTACTTCATAGAAATGCCAGTGACGTAATTATGTATTAATACCAACCTTATATAATCAGCAATAGATAGGAGACCATCATCTATTAATCGGTTGAGAACAAAATAATTCTGAAATAGAAAAAAATAACTTTTTTAGTAATACAACGCTCATGACCCTAAAATTACAATTGATTAAGATTAAATCAGATAACACATTTTGTATTTTTCCGCAAACCGAATTAAGAACAGGTCTGTTAACTCATCATTTGAACTTTATATTTGAATCAAGAACAAAAAATATGCCTAAGTTCATTTCATTTCAAAGAACATAACAAACATTACTGATATATTTTTAAAAAAAACTACTTCGTAGAAATCACTGGACATATTAGTTTATCTTAGGTATAAATTACCAACCTTAAATTTTCAGCATCTCGTTTATCAGTTGAGAACGAAATCAATTCTGAAACAGAAAAAATACTTATCAATACATAGTATAAAACAAAGTCGCTTTCGCTGTATGTCCGTATGTATGCTTAGATCTTTAAAACTACGCAACGGATTTTGATGCGGTTTTTTTTAATAGATAGAGTGATTTTTAAGGAAGGTTTGTATGTATAATAAATGCATAGTATAGTAGATAAACACTGATAAATTTAAAGGTTTCTAATGTGATGTCGTAAATAAGCACGTTTTTTTGCGCTTATATTGCAAACGCTGGCTGAACCCTACGAGATAGACCAAAATAATGTAGTACAGTATTGTTCACCTTAAAAAGTTCAACAAAAAAGTCCGCGATGGTATATGTCTATCTCTTAGGGATAACCCAGCATAACCATTTTTATTCTTTACTAAAAAATGGTTATTTACGAAGTGATTTTAAACAATACAGCATTAATCCTTATCCAATTAAGTACCTTAAATAAATTGTGCATTTATTATAGATCAATATGCTTTTTACAGCATGTAATTTAAGTGAATATTTCCGAAGATATTACAAATTTAAAATGCAGGGTCGTAGTTGTTTGCGCCGGGCGGCGCGTGCCTATAAATAGTCTAAGCAAAACATGTTTGTATTGGCTAATGACAAAAAAGCTGTGAACGTTGTGTATAAGGACATTCTGTAGTAGGTATATTTTGCATTGCACCCGTGCGAAGCCGGGGCGGGTCGTTCAGTATATAACACTTAAGACCCTAAAAGAACATACATAGATAGACTATATCAGATAACACATTTTGTATTTTTCCGCAAACCGAATTAAGAACAGGTCTGTTAACTCATCATTTGAACTTTTTAATTCTGGCTAAGAACAAAAATAGTTAGGCTTATGAACTTTTGCGCCATAGTACTTCTGTTCAAAGAACTAAACAAGCATATTCTATTTAAAACTTCACCTCATACAAGACCACTCGATATATTTATCTTAAATAAAAAATACCAACCTTAAATGATCATTAATAAATAGGAGTCCATTTATCTTTATCCTTCAGATGAGAAGCAAATCAATCTGAAATAAAATAAAATGCTTCATCAGTTAATATCTTCAGACTTAGGACGTTAGGAGATAGATGTAGACTAAATCAGATATTTTCCGCAAACCGAATAAGGACATGTCTTGTCAACTTATCACAAAAATAACCTAAAAGCTGGTCCATTAGAGTGAAACAATTGAAATTCAATTTGGTCACTAGGATAACGTCGATTATCGGATGGCAGGTGAGAGCAAAGGAAACACGTGCTTGTTTGCTTCACTCGTTTATTGCGACTGTCATTCTTTTTACAGAACCATAGAAATGAATCATAGACAAATACACAAGTACCCAACATTTAAAAATAAATCAAAATATCGTACCTATGTATAATTAAACTAACCATACCGCCCACCAAAACGGACGTTTTCTCTTGAGCCTTATATTTAAATTTAAACAATATAAACCAAATGTTACCAAAACCTAAAAGTACACGTTTCCTTTGTAATATCAAAACAATCTCATCAGACAACTCATAGTTCTACGTTAAACTTACAACATAACTTCACCATCTATATGTTATACATAAAAATAAAAATTTAATGTGCTATAACTATAACTCAAAACATAATAAGAAAGTATAAAACAAAACTTAGAATAATTCCTAAAAATATGTCTTTAAGTTAGTAAGCTTCACATAAGTACTATTAACTATATGTAAATGTATAAATTTAAACATCAGCAAGTGGACTGTATTATGCATAAATAAAAACTCAAATAAAGTGAAATAAATTCCATACCTTTGATAACATTTTTTTATAAGATTAAATTTACACTGAGCACATCATCATCATCTTACATAACCACGCATTGCAAGCTTGAAAACCCAACCCGATACAATGAAGTGACCGACCCCGCCCACCATGAAGTATCAGCACGTTTAAACCATGTCTAAGTATATAAATAAATATAATAAACATATTTATACTTCTGAATTATTGGAAAGCAATATCAATTTTGAAAGCGGTCTTTTCTTAAGATTGCCACCCTTACATTGTACAGTTACCACCCGTACTAAGTTGTCAGTACCTGGGTGTAACGCAGCTACTCTTCCAAGCAACCACTTTGCTGGGGGTAAACCATCTTCCTTGATGATGACTACATCACCTATATTAGGAGACGAATGGATGTTTTGCCATTTGTACCTTTGTTGTAGAGTATTTAAGTACTCTAACCTCCATCTCTTCCAAAACTCTTGCAACCTCTGCTGAATAAGTTGCCACCGCGTAATATAGCTTATGTTCTTATCATCAAAACTCACATCAGGAACACCTATTATAGGTTCACCTATGAGAAAATGCCCTGGTGTGAGTGGCGTAAGTGTATGTATTGTATCATCCATTTGGCATAACGGACGCGAATTTAAACACGCTTCTTTTTGACATAGGAGCGTTGTCATCTCCTCGTAGGTGAACTTAGTTTCTCCACAAATTTTAGTTAAGTGTCTCTTAACACAGCGGATGTTCGACTCCCAAGCCCCGCCAAAATTAGCTCCTCGAGCAGGGATGAAATGCCAGGTAGTTCCTTCGATTGCCAACGCTTCCGCAATTTCCTTTAGAACGTTAGACTTACATTTATCTAAAAGGGTTTGTAATTCCTTATCAGCACCTACAAAGTTTGTTGCATTGTCACTCCATATGTGTGAACAATGTCCTCGTCTTGCTACAAATCTCCTAAAGGCAGCTATGAAAGCTTGAGAAGTTAAGTCAGTGACGGCTTCTAAATGTATAGCCTTCGTTGCAAAGCAAACGAATAGACAAATGTAACCCTTTGTCGACTTGTATCCTCGGCCTTTTGACGTACGGATAAATATTGGCCCGGCATAATCTACACCACTATGACTGAATGAGCGACTAGGATTCACCCGGGGAGCTGGCAATTGACCCATCAACTGTTGGGTGACCTGTGCCTTCTCTTTTATACAAATATTGCAGTTTCTGGCATATTTTCGTAGAGCGGATTTCAGTCGTATAACCCAATACTTGGTACGTATGAATGTCATCATTTGTATAATACCTCCATGAAGTGTGCGTATGTGTGCTTCTTTTATAATGAGATAAGTTAAGTGTTGCTTATTCGGAATTATTATGTGGTATCTTGAACTCTCTGGTATACAACTTGCTTTATCAAGACGGCCACCAACTCTCAATAATCCTTTTTTATCAATAAAAGGGGCTAAAGTAATAAGCGTACTTCTTTTTTTAACCTTACCAAATCTTTTTAAGTCTTCTATTTCTTCTAAATAAACTAGCTCTTGATAATACTTCACACATCTGTCTAATATATCTTCCATCTCTGTTACAGATAAATAGTTTTCTAGTTTCTTATCATAACCTTTTTTATTGAATCTTTTACAATATGCTAGCACTCTTTTCATTCTAGACAACGACGAAAATCTCTCCCAAATAGGCTCTTCCTTTACATTAACAAAACAAATCTTTTTTGTTTCTAGTTCCGTATGTGGTATTTGAATTTCTCTAGTTCTATATTTCTCCTCATCATCTTTTAGCCATTCCGGTCCTGTCCACCAAATTTCAGCGTTCTCTAACTCATTTGCCTTAATGCCTCTTTTTAATAAATTATTAATATCTTTACACTTCTTTTTTCTTTCTTGTATATCCTCTCCCCCTATAGTTAAATCGTCCATGAAGTAAGAGTTTTTTATTATAGCTGCCACATCTGGAAAATCATGTTCTTCGTCATCGGCGAGTTGATTCAATGTTCTTACAGCTAAAAACGGGGCTGCTGCAGTTCCAAACGTAACGGTACGTAACTGATAGCTTTCTATTTCTTTTTCAGGTTCATCCCGCCAAACTATTCTTTGAAGATCAATATGTTTCTCTGTCATCTTTACAGCCCTGTACATTTTAACAACATCTCCTATAGCACATATTTTATGTGTTCGCCAACGAATCAAAAGTTCACGTAGATCAGGTTGTAAGGTAGGTCCCGTCATCATACACTGATTTAATGATCGTCCTCCTGAACCCTTTGCAGATGCGTCGAAGAACACTCTCACCTTTGTTGTATCTTTATCCTCTCTGATAACAGCATGGTGTGGAAGATAGATTGCATTTGGTTCATTCTCGTTTTCAGCTTTCTTCATGTGACCTAACTGTAAGTATTCATTTATTACTCTTTTGTACTCAATTTTCAGTTTTTCGTTTTTCTCAAATCTTTTCTCTAGATGCTTCAATCTTGTGACAGCTTGCTGTTTGGTTTCCCCATATAGGTTCACCGTCTCCTCTATGCTATACTTCAAAGGTAAGTAGACTATATACCTTCCTTTTTCATCTCTCGTTGTTGTTTTTGCGTATATCTCTTCACATGTTTCTTCTTCTCGTGTAAGTATCTTCTCGTTTGTGTATGTTACAGTTTCCATCTCCCAAAACCTCTTGAGAAAATTGTTATCTTCTTCATTCCTAGAAATATGTAGGCTTATAATGTTATTGGAGTTAGTATTGTGTGACCGTGTTTTCCCTGATAAAACCCACCCCAGGTGTGTATACTGTGCAATGACCTCACCAGGTCCCCTCAGTAAACCCGAGTCTATGATTCTACTAAAAATGTCGGCTCCAAGAAGGATATCAATCCGACCTGGTTTATTGAATGTAGGGTCGGCTAACTCCATTGTATCAAGTTGAGGCCAATTGAAACCTCGAACTTCTCTAACTGGTAACATACGAGTCAGTGATTTTAATACATATGCATCTAAAACAGTAGAAAAAAGTGTATTACATCTCGATTTAATTTCTAACTGAACCATTTGTTTTATAACTAGATTGTGCATCTCACCCACTCCCGACACAGCTCCGTTGATACTAGTTTTATGCAAACCAAGAAGCTCGACGACTCGTGTAGTCACGAAGCATGCCTCGGAGCCCTGATCCAGTAGTGCCCGGAAGACGTGCGTTTGTCCTGTTCTCGAAGTCACCTCCACCAGGGCTGTTGCCAACAGTACAGTTTGACCAGGCTCGTTGTCTCTAGCTATATGCGTAGTTATCTCCTCTTTGTTGTTAATGTTGTCTCTCATCTCTCTCATGAGTCGCGTCTCATCACCTGCTTGTCGTTTGTTATCCTGATGTAATATGGTATGATGTCTTCTTTTGCATATTTTGCACGATGTATTGTTTTTACACCGGAATGCCATATGATTGGGCATCAGGCAGTTAAAACATAGTTTATTATTTTGTACGTACTTACATCTGTCGTCAGTGATTTGCTTTAGAAACTCTTTGCAGTTGAAAATATAATGTTTCTCCTTACAGAACGCGCAATGTATATCATTTTCATTGTCAGTTATGATGGTGTGATAAGTTTTTGTTTTAACTTGTGGTCTATAATTTTTATTTATCGGTTCAACCATCTCTAAAGTCCGGAAACGGGTCTCAAGGAACAACTTTAATCTCGTAAACGCCGGTAAGTCATCTGTCTCATCTCCACTTATAGCATCTTCCCATTGTTTTCGAGTTTCAGGGTCAAGTTTCGATACGATAATATAACTCACGATAGCGTCCCATTGCGACACAGGTAAACCCAAATTATTAAGTGCGTTTAGGCATTCAATGGAAGTGTCTAACAGCTGACGTAAGTTATAAGATGTCTCTTGAGCCAGCGCCTTTTGCGTAAAGAACCTTTTAAACAAACAATTAGCTATGTATCTTTTATTATTATAGCGTCGTTTTAGTACTGACCAAGCTTCATAATAGTTATTTCCCGCGATCGAAAACTGACGTAACAAAACCTCTGCGTCTCCACTCAAACTACTTTTAAGATAGTGCAATTTCTGAACGTTTTCTAAGGTCTCATTGTTATGTATTAAAGCGATAAATAGATCGTGAAATGAAGCCCACTGTGTGTAGTCTCCCGAAAACACTGGCAATGAGATTCGGGGTAACTTTACATCATAACCACCTTTTGACGAACTATTCTTAGTATCTGGGGGTACTTCCACACTGGTACTAGGGTTAGATGACGGTAGTATAGGCATAAGGTTTCTCAAAGCTGTCTTCATTTCGCCTTTATACATATAATAATATTCCTCAAACTTCTCGTAAATATTCTCTGCAAAATACGGCAATGTTTTTTGATCATCTCTTTTAACGGAAATAACTAAATTCTCGTTATTCTTTTTAAACTGACACCAACATGTTTCTAAAGCTTCTAATCTTGTTTCTAAGTATCCGATACCAATTCTCTCCTTCGGTGATTTCTTATAGTTTTTATACGATTTCTCCAACTTATCCATTGCATCATATAAAACTGACATTTTCTTCTCGATATCTTCCATTATTGTAAGTAAAAAACTACAATTAGCTTACAATGAAGATAATCACTATGTTATCACTAATACGTACTTAAAGCAAATGTCTCAATCTTTGAAATCTTTAATTTACTCACTGCTATTCATATTACACCGTTATAAAATCCAAAATTATAATTATTTAATTAATTCGCTTTTCCAATAATATCCGGCTCGAAGGACCAACTTTATGGTCACTAGGATAACGTCGATTATCGGATGGCAGGTGAGAGCAAAGGAAACACGTGCTTGTTTGCTTCACTCGTTTATTGCGACTGTCATTCTTTTTACAGAACCATAGAAATGAATCATAGACAAATACACAAGTACCCAACATTTAAAAATAAATCAAAATATCGTACCTATGTATAATTAAACTAACCAGGTAAGTTATTTACAAATTATCATTCTTAAAATGACAGCTTGATATCATGACTAAGGTTAGCTTCAGCTTCAGTATTATATATTTCAAATAGTTAGCTGCATAAATATTTAAAAAATTGTTTATACTTACCTAATAAATTATTTATTGCCCAAAGTAGAATCTGCAAATGATAAACAATATTACGTCACAGTACAACAAACAAAATATTTCACGTAATTTTTTTTTAACTTACCTAGGTAAACCAATACAACCTAAGATAGAAAATAAAAAAAAGGCTAATAGAGAATGCGTTACTTTAATGAATTTTTGTAAATTGAAAATTCAAACGCTTGGATGAATACAAAAATTATAATTTTAAATTAATTATTACATTACAAAATAATGAATCAACCACATGATCCCATCGGACAGTCTAGTACACTGGTACGGCAGCAGAGTGATACAAATAAAATTAACAAGGCAGTATCACAATTTATTTTTTAAATAGACTGCAGTAGATAATTATCAACAATGCATCGGCCAGCAATACTTTATCATATTAGCAATGTTCTCATAACTTAACAGAATCAATAATAAAACATTAGGGCGCTGTGTGTGTACCACTATATGTTTACATATATTACAATATATAGATGGCTGCGTGATTACAACTTGTCCAGGTATGAAGCCAGGTCTGGCAGACCCTCCTTGAGTCCTTTCCTCTTCCTTGTGTCCTGCAACAAAACACACCATCCAAGTTAGAATAATGCTAACATGACGATTAAGCCAGGAGGGAAGAGATCAAACGTTATTTTTTAATATCTTTGATTTTGGGACTTCAAATCAGAAGCCTTCCTGTGCTTTGCTTGGCAATTGAAAGTAATAATGTAGTGGAATGTGTTGCTTCCGCTAGGCACGCTTCCCGGGACATAAGGATAGCGGTCCTCCGCGGCGTTGCGGAAGGAAAGTTGCTCTGCTTCCTGCGTCTCCGAGGCGGTACGAGGAACCGCGCCGGAACTTACGCGGAAGGGAAATAATTAAAAAATAATGTTTGTGTTGACTTATGTAAAAATTACTATCCTCTGACATAAATAAAAAACAATTTAGAAGATTTATTTTTATATGACACAGATGAAGTTAGCCCCTAACATTACAATAACGATTTGTAGTGAGTACTAACTCAAACAATTTAACAACAACAATTTTAAATTAATTATAAGCTCATCATCATTAGAAACTTATGACCTGTCAAGTGGACCACGGTTTTTGTCTATTCTCTATTACTATTTTCTATTACATGGCCAACTTAACACTTTCAAATGTTTCAGAAATGAAAACTAGTATATTGCATACATACATACATATACTCACGGCTATAAATCCCTAGATGGGGTGCCAGAGCTAAGGAATTAGAAATTCCTCAGCTACTTTTGGAAAGTAAGTGGGGAAAAGATGGTAAAATAAAGGTTTTTGGTGATGGGTCTCCAACCGCATCGCCCAAAAATCCCCAATACTGTTAGTCGCCTCTTACATACACCCACCGGAAGAATTGGGGTAGTTCTATTCTAAGCTGACACTACACAGCATACTCAGTCAGTTACATGGCAAACTTAAAACTTTGAAATGTATATTGTAAATGAAAACGATAGTGTAGTATGGTGTACCTGTACGATCTGGTAGGGCTTGCTGCTGGGCTCGCAGGGGTCGCCGGGCAGCACCTGCCAGTGGTCGAACACGCACTGCGGGAACGCCTGCCCGCCCGTGTTGGAGCGCAGGTCGGCCGTGAACCCGAACGACTCGTTCACGGGCAGGTACGCCTTCACCACGAACATGGGGGTGCCCGCCACTTGCGACTCCTCGAACACGTGGCCACGCCGACGGTTCAATACTCCGTAGATACCACCCACGGCTACTTCAGGGCACTAGGGACAAGTTAATGATTTGGTTAGAATATTTCAAACTGTAGATAAGTTGTTTGTTTGTTGTTTTATCTAATTAACAAATTGCAATTCACTCTCCAGTACAGGCAGTTCAGCATACCACAACTTCTTTTTTACCATGCTTAAATAAATTGGTTATTATTACAGGGATAATCCAATAAAGGGGCAGTTATAATTTGGAGTTTGGGTGTTAGTTCTCGTATTCTGGCAAGGTGTAATAACATGCAGCAATTCCAAAATATAGAACTGCTACTCTACCACGCTTCGGAAATGCGACAAAAAATATAAGACATGTTTTACAACCTTCATTACTTAAACGTGTTTATATAGCATTATGCGAGTGTTTATTGACATATTGTATAACGTCATGGGGTGGTGCTGACAAAACAAATTTAAAAGTGTTGGAAGTTGCTCAGAGGGGGTTATTAAAAGTCAGTACTTTCAAGCCTATTCTGTTCCCCACTACTGAACTTTATACTTTTTGTGAAGTTTTGGCAGTAAGAAAGCTGTACATTTTATTGACAGTGTTGAAACAACATGTATCATTAAATCGTCTTAATCTCAAACGGCGACGTGACATTGTTTTTGTAAAACCCAAATTAAACACAAAATATGGTCAAAACTTTTTTTAATTTTTAGGCCCTCACCTTTATAATTCTATTAATAAAATACTAGATATTAGAGAATTAAATAGTTACGAATGTAAATGTAAACTTTTACCCTGGTTACTTACTTTAAATTATGATCAGACTGAGATACATAAACGTAAACGTTCACGCCGTTTTATCCCCGAAGGGGTTGGCAGAGGTACCAATACTCCTGAACTCACATGGCAAGCGCCATCTAGTTTCCAGAGAAGGTACCCACGTTTTGCTTAGACAGTGTACTCACGTGATAGGGGGCAGGCCTATCGCCGTTTTAGAATGAGATGTTATTAGAAATACAATGCTAAATATTAGATGCTAAATATTAGATGACTCCTAGGATTTTCAAAATAGACTGTATATTACACAATCGCAAACACACACACAAACATACATTCAAACACACACACACACACACACACACACACACATACATACATACTAACTTACACATACATTTGAGGATGCAAAAGCATGCAATTGATTACAATCTACATGACATGAAAATACATTGTATTAAACTTAAGTTTTTCATTTAATATAATAAAAATTAACTTATAGTTCTCTCATTTAGAGAACTTGTGCTATTGGTTGATCTCTTTCTTTTTGTACACAAAAAGACTTTTTGTGTAACTTTTAGTTTATAAACATATTTTTTAAGAAGCTGAAATGATTGTGAGCCAACTTTATGGGTTGAGCAAAATACTTATCGTAAGTTTACAGGGCTTTGCCCTTTTTATTAGGGAGTATGAAACTCAATTTGTTGTACCTTTTTTCAATAAATAATATATATTATTATACTAAACTAATCTTCAACATACTCGGATTTGTTTGGATGTATTCGTTGCCTATAAATTTGATACTATTTTTCTGGCAGAGTTTAATGAAGAATTGTTTTCGAAATAGCGAATGTATTTCAAAGGCAATAAGTCTCAAATTTACAACACCGTAAGCGTTTAAGCATTAAAAGTTAGTTTCAGAATGATGTTGTAATTTCAGTTTCTCCTGAACTAAAAACCTATATGTGACGTCACACTAAGGGGAGAGGGTGTAGTTAATTGTGACGAAGTGTGACAAGGGGGGAGGGAGGGGTCAAAAAATCATGAAATTGGTGTGACGTAATTAATGGATCGCCCCTTATAATTACACTGGTCAACAAAAAAACAGTTTTTGTTTGTAACATGAAAACTTTTGTCTAGTTATGTTTTGAACAAGGATAAGGATAATAGAAATAAAATCAAAATGTTCCAAATACGAATATTTTTTTTGTAATTCGATTTTTAAACATTTTAGATAATTTCAATATTTATTGACCAAGTGAAGATATTCCTCTATATTGCAATAATAAAATCGTGATAACCGTAAGATTTTCTTCTATATTTTGCTTCAGGGACGTCTCGTTGTAATATCCAACAATAATCCGCCAGCATACGTGCTTGCACTTGCCTTGATATATTTTCTTCTATAGTAGAAATATCTTGGTGGAATCTTTCACCGTGTTCATCACTAACGGCGCCCAGATTTTCAAGAAAGAAGTCTAAATGTAAATGTAGAATATGTATTTTTAATGGCATATTACACCCTAAAACCTTTTACGTAGACAAAAGTTCCTCAACAATACTTTCATAGTCATTCGATCGGTGGCTTCTGAGAAAATTTTGAGTCACTTTCATAAAAGATTCCCAAGCAGAAGCCTGATTTGAAGACCAATAAATACACCTTATTTAATCTTTGTTTCGCTCAGTTTAGAGATTTTTTCTTTTAAGTATAAAAAACCATCACAAGCCTTAATCATAGCTTTAACAAAAAAAATCATGAGAGTTTTATGTGTAAATATATTATTCGGCTGCACTAAAGGGGGATTTTTTTATATTTGTTTGTCCTGGGGTAAGGAATTTCCGTTTAGGCCAGTCTTTCTTAACATAATGATTTTTTCGGTCTCTGTTGTCCCGCTCACAAACACACCAACAGTATTTTGTGTATTCTAGTTGTAATCCTAATATTAGGGCAATTACCTTCAAATCTCCACAAACTTTCCAGTTGTGTTCGTTATGTTGAATCTTTTCCAAGATAAAATAATAGATAGATTTAATAGTTTCACAAGATACTTTTATATTACAAGCCTCGCCCAGTGGTACATAGTGGTATAAAGTATGTATAATATAGTGGCTGTAACACGAAAACAAGACCTGATGGAATCAAAGTAAATATAGTTTTTATATGAGGGTAGGTAGGTAATTCAATATTAGTAAGCACCTTTCTTGTTACAAATTTTTGTTGACCAGTGTTATTGATATTTATTGTAGTGTTAGTTTATTAAATAAGCTTTCATTTAAAAATATTTCTGCAATAAAATGTAGCTACACATAACTTTCCAAAATCATCAAACTTTTGGGACAGTGCAAAAACGGGGGCTGTACATTTTTTGAAACGTGTCATTGGCCTAGACCTCGTTTTGAAAACATACAGATCCACAATCATAACTTGGCCGGCGGCGACTCTGGTACTACTGTCGCCATTTTGAAATTTCGGCCTGTCATTGTCAGTTTGTTCATAACTAAATAAAAATTATAGGGGGTCAAAGGCCATTGAAGAAAAATTGAATTGAAAAATTATAGGGTGACCTACGTATATAATAAATTATCACTTTCATTAATATTTTTTTGTAGTGGAAACTTTTTTTCAAAAACAATTATTTTTATGATGTATCTTTGCTTATTGATAAACGCTTTTATTTCCAGTATTCAATATAAAAATTCATGAAAATTATTATTTATTTTGTTAAGTTTTATATAAGTAGGCTAACACCAACCGAAAAGTTGCGCGCGCATCTATAGTCATGCGGTGCGGGTTACGCGAAGTGGGGAAATGCTCCCGAATAAGATTCCACTTCGTATGTACACTGATGCGTGGGTTCTAATCCTAATGCGGGGATGTACCAATGTGTCATTTCTTAAGTCATAACTGTCTGACATCAGGGCCGTCTTTAACGAGGCTGGGGCCGCTGGGCACACAAGAATTGGGGGCCCTTTTGGAAAGTAAAAAATGCGAAATATAATATCTTTTTTTACTAATAAGTATGAGTATGACAATTTATTACAGGTAATCTAATATAGTATAAAGCAACCGTGATAGCCCAGTGGGTAGAACACTCGGTTATCGTGCAAACGACTAGTGTTCAAATCCTGGGTCGGGCCTACACCAATTTGTCTTTTCTAAAGACATATGTGTGGTTAATTTATTATGGTTGTTAACGGTGAGGGAAAACATCGTGAGGAAACCCACATGGCTGAGTTGTACTTAGTCATGTGACAGTGTATTCGTACAAAACGGCGATAGGCCTGCCCTAGGGCCTGCCTGTGATAGGTCACGTGAGTACACTGTCCATGCAAAACGTGGGTACTCTGAACACCAGGTGACAAAGTCACGTGATGTTCAGAAGTATTAGTACCTCTGCCAAACCCCTTCGGGGGTATTCGGCGAGAACGTTTATGTTATGTTAATATGTTACAAGGCTGTTAACAGCAATAAAAAAGTGCCCATAAATTCACTGACCCAGCAAAATGAATGACCCAAACGATATCTGATGTTTAGAATTATTTTTTCTGTGCCACCTTTTTAGGGGATCTATGTGTAAATATGAAATGTAAAAGACAGTACACGACAAGGTAAGCCTCTAATTTACAGGATTAAAAAAATGATTTTAAGTAGTTACCCACTTATTAACTCTGAGTGTCACAAATAACAAATCCTCGAGTATAAAATAATGAAACAGCTTGCAGAAAAGTACAATTGGCAGTGTTATCGCTAATAGCTTCCAGACAACATTTGGGAGGTAAGATCATCAAATTTAGGATAAACAGTCATTCGGGTAGACATACCAGACAAGGGCAAACATAAATAAATATAATTAGCTTACGTTAAAACGCACTTGTTTACTTACAATAATAGTTATTACATACATACATACATATACTCAAGGCTGTAAATCCCTAGAAGGGGTAGCCAGAGCTAAGGAACTAGAAACTCCTCAGCCACTTTCGGAAAGTTGAGTGGGGTAAAGATGGTAAAATAAAGGTTATCGGTAATGGGTCTCCAACCGCTTCGCCCAAAAATCTCCAATACCGTTAGTCGCCTCTTACGTACACCCACCGGCAGAAATGGGGTAGTGCTATTTTAAGCCGACACTACACAGCAACTAGTTATTAATTAAATGAATATTATATAAATTGTTTTATTAAGACATTTTAATACATAAATAAATTAGCCTGTATGATGTAAAGTTATTTCCCTTATAATGGTTATTTTTTATTTACTGGCAATACTAATATCGATGACAGCGACAGCCCTTACCGGCCAAGAAAAGATTGTGGATCTGTACCATTATTATGTTTTAAATCAATTCATGGAAGTATTATTTAAACAGGAACGCGCTCTGGCGACCTAAAGTGTCCTGAAAAAGGATGGCTAACTAGCTAACTGTGTCTCGTTTTAAGTTGGGTGACCATCTGTTGGTGTTTTAATAAGAGTTCCTCTAAAGGATACAAAAACACTTATATTTTCATATTTTAAATGTTTTTGTTCATTAAAACCTCATGTGGGGACCTGATGCACTCGCAGCCTTTGACACGGTAGCTCAATTGGCAGAGCGACGGGGGCGTATACCCGAGGTCGCGGGTTCGATCCCCACCTGTGTCGAAATTTTTCTTTCCTTTATTTATTAGTTATATTTACATACATACATAATAAAAAAATATATTATAAAAACACTTATATTTACATATATACATTGTTTTTGGTAAATCAACGTGTTTTTTATACATATTTATTCTTAATTAATAGATTATAAAAGAATGGGTAGCCAGTGCTTGAGAATTAAAATTTCCTCAGCCACTTTTTGAGCAAAACCAAATTCAAATCGTTTAATTTATTCATGTGGTAAAGTTCGAGATGATACAGGTTATTTTATTTATTGTTCTATAACATGAACCCATATTTATCACTATATTTTCTTAATTAAATGATGAAAGCTCCAAAACACTCAAACAGATGATAAATTGTGGACACCACATTTATCTTGTTTCGATGGGGATACCCGTGACAAATATTAATATCCCTTTTGCCAAACTTAACCAATTATTTATCTCCAAATCGATAGGCGACAATAATAATTAAAATAAAATACAAAAAAGGAACAGTTTATAACCTGCTTTTTATAAAATACTCCCTATAAATGAGTTTAATTTGTTTTTCTTTGAACTTAATCTCGACTGGCAACCGTGCGAGCGGGACACACTTCTCTCTCACACGGCTCTCGTTTTAGGACGTTTCTCTGCTTGACAGTCTTTAAAAGATAATTAACTTTATTGCATGGTAATAAATTGCATTTTTGTTTACCATATTTTTGTGAGTACTCTCTCCTGTTTAGTTAGTAGCTTCATGAATCAATTAGACATCAAACTAAACAACTTCGCCTATGGAACGCTTATCTACAATATTATAATTTTCAAAATAATGATACAAAAGAGTGTCGCTGCCTAGATCAAACAGAGAAAGAATAGTGAGGTTCTTAGCGCCAACTGAAATAAAAACAAAACATCTTGTGGTATCAGTATAGGTAGCATGAGGCGTGTGAGAGCGTAGATGTCACGTGAGAAGTGAGGTACTGACAGATGTTGTATGAACAATCTGTCAGTTTCTCACTTCTCACGCGACATACACGCTCTCACACGCCTCATGCTACGGGGGCTGATGTTTTTTTTTATTTTAGCTTGAGCAAGGAAGCTCACCATACTTTCCCATTTTGATCCAGGCAGTGACACTTTTAGATTATTATATTGAATATTACAATATTTTAGATAGGCATTAAAGGCAAATTTGTTTGGTTTGATATCTTTTATCAATTTAAAATATAAAAAGGGTATGTTTTAAAAAAGAGGCTGAGGCCAATTGGATTTTAAGTTGAAATAAAAGAAAAAATCAAGTACGAGTAATATACGTATTTATTTTAACAATATTATTACTACAAATTTCACTTATTCACTTGCGCTTCTAGGAATGCCACCAAAGCCGTACATACCTGCGGAAAGAGCAATATCGATTAATATATCGTAAAACAATGTACACCATAATAAATTTGTTAAGTGTTCAGACTGTTGAGCTTGATAAAAACATCATAGTGGCATCAAGGTTGAAGTATAGTATCATCACTTAATATACGCAAAAAATATTGGGTCAAAATCAATATAAGTTTTTGATACGTAGTTTAGGATAATTGTCGTATTTGGGGGAAGTTTCACTTCAGGCTTTTTTTTATATTAGTCAAGTGAGATTTGATGTGATGGGATTTAAGGAATAAGTATTTTAAATGCACTGTACTAAGTTTAAAGTAGGCTTTCTATAACTAGATAGATTTTTTATGTATAACTTTGCTGTTGTGTGCATACATAGGGTTAACAACAAATTTTCAGAAATATAGAAAAGTACTTACTCTTTTTATCCAGGAATTTCTTCCAAAAAGTTGTCAATTTTAATCTGAAACAAAGAAAGTATAGTTATACTTATGGTTCTATGAAATAAAATTAACATATTTAAGAAGTGGTTTCAGACCTGTTGAGCTTGTTATAACCGTCATTAGTTATCCGGGGAAAAGTAACATCACTATAATAAAAAAAAACATATTTTTCAGTTGCCTCAAACTTTTAGTAGATTGTCTTATAATGGGACTTTAAGACACTAACTATGCACGCTTTGTGGACTTACTATTACTTTAAACTAAGTGAGTGATTGCAATTTTGGTTAACAACAGAATGGGAGTAACTATGATAAATAAAAAGATACTTACTTTTTTGGTCTGGTTTATAGTGCTCTCAGTGGACTCAGGATTGCTGATAGATCTGGAATATAAAAATTATGTTAAAACCTCAATTCAGCAATCAATAGCAGCAAATTTTGAAGGTCATCGTCAGACCTGTTGAGCTTGTAATACCATCATTATGGCTTTCTGGAGGAAAGTTAACATCATACAAGGAACCTAGAAGAGCTGCTGCCAGCTGAAGACATACTAAATCTTACATTTTTAAGTATAAAAACTGGTATAAGTGATACTAATCAATTAACTGAAAATTTAGAAGCCAAGTATAAAACTTTATACAGCACAAAATTTTCAAGGAAAATATTACCTTAGTAAATTTTAGGAGAATGCAGTTCTGTTCTCAGCAGGCATGTTTGTTTCTGTGAAAAAATAATAAAATAAGATTTGGTATAAAAAAAATGCCTAACATTAACTGCATTTAAATATTGATCAGACTGTTGAGCTTGATAAAAACATCATAGTGGCATCAAAGTTGAAGTATAGTATCATCACCTTAGATATGAAAAACATTAGAAAACTTTGGATATTGATCAATTATAGATGAAGGATCACTAATTTATAAAATACACACCTTTAGATTGCTTGCGGATTCATAACGAAAGCATTTCTTCAATTGGCAACTTTTATCTGTAAAAAATATTTAAATTAATAAACTGTAAAGACCAAGTTAATGACTATGTGAATTAAATATAATCAGATATAACATTTTGTATTTTTCCGCAAACCGAATTAAGAACAGGTCTGTTAACTCATCATTTTAAGAATACAGGATACAATAGAAAAATCTTTATTGTACATAACAGTTCAGAAAAGCAAAATAAACAACGCGTCGACATACAATTAATATTTCATGTTTACCGCGAAAAGACTTAGACTTAAATCTGTTAGAACAAGATCTACGTCAGATACACATGGAGACCAAAAACATGCAAATTAAATACACACCTTATAAGAACTGTTTCATTCAGTTTGGTATTTGCTTGACCTGAAAAGACAAGAGTACATTAAAAACAATTCTATTTATTTCAGTCTTCTCATGATAGCAAATACGATCAGATAACACATTTTGTATTTTTCCGCAAACCGAATTAAGAACAGGTCTGTTAACTCATCATTCGAATAAAAATTTAGTTTAAAAAGTAAAATTTACAGATTACTAAAATTTAACACATCTAAATTAAACTGAGAACAGATATCGTGAATTATATGGACAATTAGATTTTATTTAATCTTTATGGAAAAAATGACAAGTACCTACAAACCTTATCATTCAGCAGAAGGTATCCATTGTAGAATCCCTATTCTGAAAACACATCAGCTAGTTAAGTAAATTAATTGACTAGATTAAAAAGTCCTATAGGGAACAAATATAATCAGATATAACATTTTGTATTTTTCCGCAAACCGAATTAAGAACAGGTCTGTTAACTCATCATTGTAACTTTTTATTTTGATCAAGAATAAAAAATATACCTAAGTTGATTTGTGTAGTTATTCAAAGAACAAAACCATTATTGATATATTTTTAAAAAACTACTTCATAGAAATGCCAGTGACGTAATTATGTATTAATACCAACCTTATATAATCAGCAATAGATAGGAGACCATCATCTATTAATCGGTTGAGAACAAAATAATTCTGAAATAGAAAAAAATAACTTTTTTTAGTAATACAACGCTCATGACCCTAAAATTACAATTGATTAAGATTAAATCAGATAACACATTTTGTATTTTTCCGCAAACCGAATTAAGAACAGGTCTGTTAACTCATCATTTGAACTTTATATTTGAATCAAGAACAAAAAATATGCCTAAGTTCATTTCATTTCAAAGAACATAACAAACATTACTGATATATTTTTAAAAAAAACTACTTCGTAGAAATCACTGGACATATTAGTTTATCTTAGGTATAAATTACCAACCTTAAATTTTCAGCATCTCGTTTATCAGTTGAGAACGAAATCAATTCTGAAACAGAAAAAATACTTATTCAGTATATAACACTTAAGACCCTAAAAGAACATACATAGATAGACTATATCAGATAACACATTTTGTATTTTTCCGCAAACCGAATTAAGAACAGGTCTGTTAACTCATCATTTGAACTTTTTAATTCTGGCTAAGAACAAAAATAGTTAGGCTTATGAACTTTTGCGCCATAGTACTTCTGTTCAAAGAACTAAACAAGCATATTCTATTTAAAACTTCACCTCATACAAGACCACTCGATATATTTATCTTAAATAAAAAATACCAACCTTAAATGATCATTAATAAATAGGAGTCCATTTATCTTTATCCTTCAGATGAGAAGCAAATCAATCTGAAATAAAATAAAATGCTTCATCAGTTAATATCTTCAGACTTAGGACGTTAGGAGATAGATGTAGACTAAATCAGATATTTTCCGCAAACCGAATAAGGACATGTCTTGTCAACTTATCACAAAAATAACCTAAAAGCTGGTCCATTAGAGTGAAACAATTGAAATTTTTAATGGTAAGTTATTTACAAATTATCATTCTTAAAATGACAGCTTGATATCATGACTAAGGTTAGCTTCAGCTTCAGTATTATATATTTCAAATAGTTAGCTGCATAAATATTTAAAAAATTGTTTATACTTACCTAATAAATTATTTATTGCCCAAAGTAGAATCTGCAAATGATAAACAATATTACGTCACAGTACAACAAACAAAATATTTCACGTAATTTTTTTTTAACTTACCTAGGTAAACCAATACAACCTAAGATAGAAAATAAAAAAAAGGCTAATAGAGAATGCGTTACTTTAATGAATTTTTGTAAATTGAAAATTCAAACGCTTGGATGAATACAAAAATTATAATTTTAAATTAATTATTACATTACAAAATAATGAATCAACCACATGATCCCATCGGACAGTCTAGTACACTGGTACGGCAGCAGAGTGATACAAATAAAATTAACAAGGCAGTATCACAATTTATTATTTAAATAGACTGCAGTAGATAATTATCAACAATGCATCGGCCAGCAATACTTTATCATATTAGCAATGTTCTCATAACTTAACAGAATCAATAATAAAACATTAGGGCGCTGTGTGTGTACCACTATATGTTTACATATATTACAATATATAGATGGCTGCGTGATTACAACTTGTCCAGGTATGAAGCCAGGTCTGGCAGACCCTCCTTGAGTCCTTTCCTCTTCCTTGTGTCCTGCAACAAAACACACCATCCAAGTTAGAATAATGCTAACATGACGATTAAGCCAGGAGGGAAGAGATCAAACGTTATTTTTTAATATCTTTGATTTTGGGACTTCAAATCAGAAGCCTTCCTGTGCTTTGCTTGGCAATTGAAAGTAATAATGTAGTGGAATGTGTTGCTTCCGCTAGGCACGCTTCCCGGGACATAAGGATAGCGGTCCTCCGCGGCGTTGCGGAAGGAAAGTTGCTCTGCTTCCTGCGTCTCCGAGGCGGTACGAGGAACCGCGCCGGAACTTACGCGGAAGGGAAATAATTAAAAAATAATGTTTGTGTTGACTTATGTAAAAATTACTATCCTCTGACATAAATAAAAAACAATTTAGAAGATTTATTTTTATATGACACAGATGAAGTTAGCCCCTAACATTACAATAACGATTTGTAGTGAGTACTAACTCAAACAATTTAACAACAACAATTTTAAATTAATTATAAGCTCATCATCATTAGAAACTTATGACCTGTCAAGTGGACCACGGTTTTTGTCTATTCTCTATTACTATTTTCTATTACATGGCCAACTTAACACTTTCAAATGTTTCAGAAATGAAAACTAGTATATTGCATACATACATACATATACTCACGGCTATAAATCCCTAGATGGGGTGCCAGAGCTAAGGAATTAGAAATTCCTCAGCTACTTTTGGAAAGTAAGTGGGGAAAAGATGGTAAAATAAAGGTTTTTGGTGATGGGTCTCCAACCGCATCGCCCAAAAATCCCCAATACTGTTAGTCGCCTCTTACATACACCCACCGGAAGAATTGGGGTAGTTCTATTCTAAGCTGACACTACACAGCATACTCAGTCAGTTACATGGCAAACTTAAAACTTTGAAATGTATATTGTAAATGAAAACGATAGTGTAGTATGGTGTACCTGTACGATCTGGTAGGGCTTGCTGCTGGGCTCGCAGGGGTCGCCGGGCAGCACCTGCCAGTGGTCGAACACGCACTGCGGGAACGCCTGCCCGCCCGTGTTGGAGCGCAGGTCGGCCGTGAACCCGAACGACTCGTTCACGGGCAGGTACGCCTTCACCACGAACATGGGGGTGCCCGCCACTTGCGACTCCTCGAACACGTGGCCACGCCGACGGTTCAATACTCCGTAGATACCACCCACGGCTACTTCAGGGCACTAGGGACAAGTTAATGATTTGGTTAGAATATTTCAAACTGTAGATAAGTTGTTTGTTTGTTGTTTTATCTAATTAACAAATTGCAATTCACTCTCCAGTACAGGCAGTTCAGCATACCACAACTTCTTTTTTACCATGCTTAAATAAATTGGTTATTATTACAGGGATAATCCAATAAAGGGGCAGTTATAATTTGGAGTTTGGGTGTTAGTTCTCGTATTCTGGCAAGGTGTAATAACATGCAGCAATTCCAAAATATAGAACTGCTACTCTACCACGCTTCGGAAATGCGACAAAAAATATAAGACATGTTTTACAACCTTCATTACTTAAACGTGTTTATATAGCATTATGCGAGTGTTTATTGACATATTGTATAACGTCATGGGGTGGTGCTGACAAAACAAATTTAAAAGTGTTGGAAGTTGCTCAGAGGGGGTTATTAAAAGTCAGTACTTTCAAGCCTATTCTGTTCCCCACTACTGAACTTTATACTTTTTGTGAAGTTTTGGCAGTAAGAAAGCTGTACATTTTATTGACAGTGTTGAAACAACATGTATCATTAAATCGTCTTAATCTCAAACGGCGACGTGACATTGTTTTTGTAAAACCCAAATTAAACACAAAATATGGTCAAAACTTTTTTTAATTTTTAGGCCCTCACCTTTATAATTCTATTAATAAAATACTAGATATTAGAGAATTAAATAGTTACGAATGTAAATGTAAACTTTTACCCTGGTTACTTACTTTAAATTATGATCAGACTGAGATACATAAACGTAAACGTTCACGCCGTTTTATCCCCGAAGGGGTTGGCAGAGGTACCAATACTCCTGAACTCACATGGCAAGCGCCATCTAGTTTCCAGAGAAGGTACCCACGTTTTGCTTAGACAGTGTACTCACGTGATAGGGGGCAGGCCTATCGCCGTTTTAGAATGAGATGTTATTAGAAATACAATGCTAAATATTAGATGCTAAATATTAGATGACTCCTAGGATTTTCAAAATAGACTGTATATTACACAATCGCAAACACACACACAAACATACATTCAAACACACACACACACACACACACACACACATACATACATACTAACTTACACATACATTTGAGGATGCAAAAGCATGCAATTGATTACAATCTACATGACATGAAAATACATTGTATTAAACTTAAGTTTTTCATTTAATATAATAAAAATTAACTTATAGTTCTCTCATTTAGAGAACTTGTGCTATTGGTTGATCTCTTTCTTTTTGTACACAAAAAGACTTTTTGTGTAACTTTTAGTTTATAAACATATTTTTTAAGAAGCTGAAATGATTGTGAGCCAACTTTATGGGTTGAGCAAAATACTTATCGTAAGTTTACAGGGCTTTGCCCTTTTTATTAGGGAGTATGAAACTCAATTTGTTGTACCTTTTTTCAATAAATAATATATATTATTATACTAAACTAATCTTCAACATACTCGGATTTGTTTGGATGTATTCGTTGCCTATAAATTTGATACTATTTTTCTGGCAGAGTTTAATGAAGAATTGTTTTCGAAATAGCGAATGTATTTCAAAGGCAATAAGTCTCAAATTTACAACACCGTAAGCGTTTAAGCATTAAAAGTTAGTTTCAGAATGATGTTGTAATTTCAGTTTCTCCTGAACTAAAAACCTATATGTGACGTCACACTAAGGGGAGAGGGTGTAGTTAATTGTGACGAAGTGTGACAAGGGGGGAGGGAGGGGTCAAAAAATCATGAAATTGGTGTGACGTAATTAATGGATCGCCCCTTATAATTACACTGGTCAACAAAAAAACAGTTTTTGTTTGTAACATGAAAACTTTTGTCTAGTTATGTTTTGAACAAGGATAAGGATAATAGAAATAAAATCAAAATGTTCCAAATACGAATATTTTTTTTGTAATTCGATTTTTAAACATTTTAGATAATTTCAATATTTATTGACCAAGTGAAGATATTCCTCTATATTGCAATAATAAAATCGTGATAACCGTAAGATTTTCTTCTATATTTTGCTTCAGGGACGTCTCGTTGTAATATCCAACAATAATCCGCCAGCATACGTGCTTGCACTTGCCTTGATATATTTTCTTCTATAGTAGAAATATCTTGGTGGAATCTTTCACCGTGTTCATCACTAACGGCGCCCAGATTTTCAAGAAAGAAGTCTAAATGTAAATGTAGAATATGTATTTTTAATGGCATATTACACCCTAAAACCTTTTACGTAGACAAAAGTTCCTCAACAATACTTTCATAGTCATTCGATCGGTGGCTTCTGAGAAAATTTTGAGTCACTTTCATAAAAGATTCCCAAGCAGAAGCCTGATTTGAAGACCAATAAATACACCTTATTTAATCTTTGTTTCGCTCAGTTTAGAGATTTTTTCTTTTAAGTATAAAAAACCATCACAAGCCTTAATCATAGCTTTAACAAAAAAAATCATGAGAGTTTTATGTGTAAATATATTATTCGGCTGCACTAAAGGGGGATTTTTTTATATTTGTTTGTCCTGGGGTAAGGAATTTCCGTTTAGGCCAGTCTTTCTTAACATAATGATTTTTTCGGTCTCTGTTGTCCCGCTCACAAACACACCAACAGTATTTTGTGTATTCTAGTTGTAATCCTAATATTAGGGCAATTACCTTCAAATCTCCACAAACTTTCCAGTTGTGTTCGTTATGTTGAATCTTTTCCAAGATAAAATAATAGATAGATTTAATAGTTTCACAAGATACTTTTATATTACAAGCCTCGCCCAGTGGTACATAGTGGTATAAAGTATGTATAATATAGTGGCTGTAACACGAAAACAAGACCTGATGGAATCAAAGTAAATATAGTTTTTATATGAGGGTAGGTAGGTAATTCAATATTAGTAAGCACCTTTCTTGTTACAAATTTTTGTTGACCAGTGTTATTGATATTTATTGTAGTGTTAGTTTATTAAATAAGCTTTCATTTAAAAATATTTCTGCAATAAAATGTAGCTACACATAACTTTCCAAAATCATCAAACTTTTGGGACAGTGCAAAAACGGGGGCTGTACATTTTTTGAAACGTGTCATTGGCCTAGACCTCGTTTTGAAAACATACAGATCCACAATCATAACTTGGCCGGCGGCGACTCTGGTACTACTGTCGCCATTTTGAAATTTCGGCCTGTCATTGTCAGTTTGTTCATAACTAAATAAAAATTATAGGGGGTCAAAGGCCATTGAAGAAAAATTGAATTGAAAAATTATAGGGTGACCTACGTATATAATAAATTATCACTTTCATTAATATTTTTTTGTAGTGGAAACTTTTTTTCAAAAACAATTATTTTTATGATGTATCTTTGCTTATTGATAAACGCTTTTATTTCCAGTATTCAATATAAAAATTCATGAAAATTATTATTTATTTTGTTAAGTTTTATATAAGTAGGCTAACACCAACCGAAAAGTTGCGCGCGCATCTATAGTCATGCGGTGCGGGTTACGCGAAGTGGGGAAATGCTCCCGAATAAGATTCCACTTCGTATGTACACTGATGCGTGGGTTCTAATCCTAATGCGGGGATGTACCAATGTGTCATTTCTTAAGTCATAACTGTCTGACATCAGGGCCGTCTTTAACGAGGCTGGGGCCGCTGGGCACACAAGAATTGGGGGCCCTTTTGGAAAGTAAAAAATGCGAAATATAATATCTTTTTTTACTAATAAGTATGAGTATGACAATTTATTACAGGTAATCTAATATAGTATAAAGCAACCGTGATAGCCCAGTGGGTAGAACACTCGGTTATCGTGCAAACGACTAGTGTTCAAATCCTGGGTCGGGCCTACACCAATTTGTCTTTTCTAAAGACATATGTGTGGTTAATATTTATTATGGTTGTTAACGGTGAGGGAAAACATCGTGAGGAAACCCACATGGCTGAGTTGTACTTAGTCATGTGACAGTGTATTCGTACAAAACGGCGATAGGCCTGCCCTAGGGCCTGCCTGTGATAGGTCACGTGAGTACACTGTCCATGCAAAACGTGGGTACTCTGAACACCAGGTGACAAAGTCACGTGATGTTCAGAAGTATTAGTACCTCTGCCAAACCCCTTCGGGGGTATTCGGCGAGAACGTTTATGTTATGTTAATATGTTACAAGGCTGTTAACAGCAATAAAAAAGTGCCCATAAATTCACTGACCCAGCAAAATGAATGACCCAAACGATATCTGATGTTTAGAATTATTTTTTCTGTGCCACCTTTTTAGGGGATCTATGTGTAAATATGAAATGTAAAAGACAGTACACGACAAGGTAAGCCTCTAATTTACAGGATTAAAAAAATGATTTTAAGTAGTTACCCACTTATTAACTCTGAGTGTCACAAATAACAAATCCTCGAGTATAAAATAATGAAACAGCTTGCAGAAAAGTACAATTGGCAGTGTTATCGCTAATAGCTTCCAGACAACATTTGGGAGGTAAGATCATCAAATTTAGGATAAACAGTCATTCGGGTAGACATACCAGACAAGGGCAAACATAAATAAATATAATTAGCTTACGTTAAAACGCACTTGTTTACTTACAATAATAGTTATTACATACATACATACATATACTCAAGGCTGTAAATCCCTAGAAGGGGTAGCCAGAGCTAAGGAACTAGAAACTCCTCAGCCACTTTCGGAAAGTTGAGTGGGGTAAAGATGGTAAAATAAAGGTTATCGGTAATGGGTCTCCAACCGCTTCGCCCAAAAATCTCCAATACCGTTAGTCGCCTCTTACGTACACCCACCGGCAGAAATGGGGTAGTGCTATTTTAAGCCGACACTACACAGCAACTAGTTATTAATTAAATGAATATTATATAAATTGTTTTATTAAGACATTTTAATACATAAATAAATTAGCCTGTATGATGTAAAGTTATTTCCCTTATAATGGTTATTTTTTATTTACTGGCAATACTAATATCGATGACAGCGACAGCCCTTACCGGCCAAGAAAAGATTGTGGATCTGTACCATTATTATGTTTTAAATCAATTCATGGAAGTATTATTTAAACAGGAACGCGCTCTGGCGACCTAAAGTGTCCTGAAAAAGGATGGCTAACTAGCTAACTGTGTCTCGTTTTAAGTTGGGTGACCATCTGTTGGTGTTTTAATAAGAGTTCCTCTAAAGGATACAAAAACACTTATATTTTCATATTTTAAATGTTTTTGTTCATTAAAACCTCATGTGGGGACCTGATGCACTCGCAGCCTTTGACACGGTAGCTCAATTGGCAGAGCGACGGGGGCGTATACCCGAGGTCGCGGGTTCGATCCCCACCTGTGTCGAAATTTTTCTTTCCTTTATTTATTAGTTATATTTACATACATACATAATAAAAAAATATATTATAAAAACACTTATATTTACATATATACATTGTTTTTGGTAAATCAACGTGTTTTTTATACATATTTATTCTTAATTAATAGATTATAAAAGAATGGGTAGCCAGTGCTTGAGAATTAAAATTTCCTCAGCCACTTTTTGAGCAAAACCAAATTCAAATCGTTTAATTTATTCATGTGGTAAAGTTCGAGATGATACAGGTTATTTTATTTATTGTTCTATAACATGAACCCATATTTATCACTATATTTTCTTAATTAAATGATGAAAGCTCCAAAACACTCAAACAGATGATAAATTGTGGACACCACATTTATCTTGTTTCGATGGGGATACCCGTGACAAATATTAATATCCCTTTTGCCAAACTTAACCAATTATTTATCTCCAAATCGATAGGCGACAATAATAATTAAAATAAAATACAAAAAAGGAACAGTTTATAACCTGCTTTTTATAAAATACTCCCTATAAATGAGTTTAATTTGTTTTTCTTTGAACTTAATCTCGACTGGCAACCGTGCGAGCGGGACACACTTCTCTCTCACACGGCTCTCGTTTTAGGACGTTTCTCTGCTTGACAGTCTTTAAAAGATAATTAACTTTATTGCATGGTAATAAATTGCATTTTTGTTTACCATATTTTTGTGAGTACTCTCTCCTGTTTAGTTAGTAGCTTCATGAATCAATTAGACATCAAACTAAACAACTTCGCCTATGGAACGCTTATCTACAATATTATAATTTTCAAAATAATGATACAAAAGAGTGTCGCTGCCTAGATCAAACAGAGAAAGAATAGTGAGGTTCTTAGCGCCAACTGAAATAAAAACAAAACATCTTGTGGTATCAGTATAGGTAGCATGAGGCGTGTGAGAGCGTAGATGTCACGTGAGAAGTGAGGTACTGACAGATGTTGTATGAACAATCTGTCAGTTTCTCACTTCTCACGCGACATACACGCTCTCACACGCCTCATGCTACGGGGGCTGATGTTTTTTTTTATTTTAGCTTGAGCAAGGAAGCTCACCATACTTTCCCATTTTGATCCAGGCAGTGACACTTTTAGATTATTATATTGAAAATTACAATATTTTAGATAGGCATTAAAGGCAAATTTGTTTGGTTTGATATCTTTTATCAATTTAAAATATAAAAAGGGTATGTTTTAAAAAAGAGGCTGAGGCCAATTGGATTTTAAGTTGAAATAAAAGAAAAAATCAAGTACGAGTAATATACGTATTTATTTTAACAATATTATTACTACAAATTTCACTTATTCACTTGCGCTTCTAGGAATGCCACCAAAGCCGTACATACCTGCGGAAAGAGCAATATCGATTAATATATCGTAAAACAATGTACACCATAATAAATTTGTTAAGTGTTCAGACTGTTGAGCTTGATAAAAACATCATAGTGGCATCAAGGTTGAAGTATAGTATCATCACTTAATATACGCAAAAAATATTGGGTCAAAATCAATATAATTTTTTGATACGTAGTTTAGGATAATTGTCGTATTTGGGGGAAGTTTCACTTCAGGCTTTTTTTTATATTAGTCAAGTGAGATTTGATGTGATGGGATTTAAGGAATAAGTATTTTAAATGCACTGTACTAAGTTTAAAGTAGGCTTTCTATAACTAGATAGATTTTTTATGTATAACTTTGCTGTTGTGTGCATACATAGGGTTAACAACAAATTTTCAGAAATATAGAAAAGTACTTACTCTTTTTATCCAGGAATTTCTTCCAAAAAGTTGTCAATTTTAATCTGAAACAAAGAAAGTATAGTTATACTTATGGTTCTATGAAATAAAATTAACATATTTAAGAAGTGGTTTCAGACCTGTTGAGCTTGTTATAACCGTCATTAGTTATCCGGGGAAAAGTAACATCACTATAATAAAAAAAAACATATTTTTCAGTTGCCTCAAACTTTTAGTAGATTGTCTTATAATGGGACTTTAAGACACTAACTATGCACGCTTTGTGGACTTACTATTACTTTAAACTAAGTGAGTGATTGCAATTTTGGTTAACAACAGAATGGGAGTAACTATGATAAATAAAAAGATACTTACTTTTTTGGTCTGGTTTATAGTGCTCTCAGTGGACTCAGGATTGCTGATAGATCTGGAATATAAAAATTATGTTAAAACCTCAATTCAGCAATCAATAGCAGCAAATTTTGAAGGTCATCGTCAGACCTGTTGAGCTTGTAATACCATCATTATGGCTTTCTGGAGGAAAGTTAACATCATACAAGGAACCTAGAAGAGCTGCTGCCAGCTGAAGACATACTAAATCTTACATTTTTAAGTATAAAAACTGGTATAAGTGATACTAATCAATTAACTGAAAATTTAGAAGCCAAGTATAAAACTTTATACAGCACAAAATTTTCAAGGAAAATATTACCTTAGTAAATTTTAGGAGAATGCAGTTCTGTTCTCAGCAGGCATGTTTGTTTCTGTGAAAAAATAATAAAATAAGATTTGGTATAAAAAAAATGCCTAACATTAACTGCATTTAAATATTGATCAGACTGTTGAGCTTGATAAAAACATCATAGTGGCATCAAAGTTGAAGTATAGTATCATCACCTTAGATATGAAAAACATTAGAAAACTTTGGATATTGATCAATTATAGATGAAGGATCACTAATTTATAAAATACACACCTTTAGATTGCTTGCGGATTCATAACGAAAGCATTTCTTCAATTGGCAACTTTTATCTGTAAAAAATATTTAAATTAATAAACTGTAAAGACCAAGTTAATGACTATGTGAATTAAATATAATCAGATATAACATTTTGTATTTTTCCGCAAACCGAATTAAGAACAGGTCTGTTAACTCATCATTTTAAGAATACAGGATACAATAGAAAAATCATAACAGTTCAGAAAAGCAAAATAAACAACGCGTCGACATACAATTAATATTTCATGTTTACCGCGAAAAGACTTAGACTTAAATCTGTTAGAACAAGATCTACGTCAGATACACATGGAGACCAAAAACATGCAAATTAAATACACACCTTATAAGAACTGTTTCATTCAGTTTGGTATTTGCTTGACCTGAAAAGACAAGAGTACATTAAAAACAATTCTATTTATTTCAGTCTTCTCATGATAGCAAATACGATCAGATAACACATTTTGTATTTTTCCGCAAACCGAATTAAGAACAGGTCTGTTAACTCATCATTCGAATAAAAATTTAGTTTAAAAAGTAAAATTTACAGATTACTAAAATTTAACACATCTAAATTAAACTGAGAACAGATATCGTGAATTATATGGACAATTAGATTTTATTTAATCTTTATGAAAAAATGACAAGTACCTACAAACCTTATCATTCAGCAGAAGGTATCCATTGTAGAATCCCTATTCTGAAAACACATCAGCTAGTTAAGTAAATTAATTGACTAGATTAAAAAGTCCTATAGGGAACAAATATAATCAGATATAACATTTTGTATTTTTCCGCAAACCGAATTAAGAACAGGTCTGTTAACTCATCATTGTAACTTTTTATTTTGATCAAGAATAAAAAATATACCTAAGTTGATTTGTGTAGTTATTCAAAGAACAAAACCATTATTGATATATTTTTAAAAAACTACTTCATAGAAATGCCAGTGACGTAATTATGTATTAATACCAACCTTATATAATCAGCAATAGATAGGAGACCATCATCTATTAATCGGTTGAGAACAAAATAATTCTGAAATAGAAAAAAATAACTTTTTTTAGTAATACAACGCTCATGACCCTAAAATTACAATTGATTAAGATTAAATCAGATAACACATTTTGTATTTTTCCGCAAACCGAATTAAGAACAGGTCTGTTAACTCATCATTTGAACTTTATATTTGAATCAAGAACAAAAAATATGCCTAAGTTCATTTCATTTCAAAGAACATAACAAACATTACTGATATATTTTTAAAAAAAACTACTTCGTAGAAATCACTGGACATATTAGTTTATCTTAGGTATAAATTACCAACCTTAAATTTTCAGCATCTCGTTTATCAGTTGAGAACGAAATCAATTCTGAAACAGAAAAAATACTTATTCAGTATATAACACTTAAGACCCTAAAAGAACATACATAGATAGACTATATCAGATAACACATTTTGTATTTTTCCGCAAACCGAATTAAGAACAGGTCTGTTAACTCATCATTTGAACTTTTTAATTCTGGCTAAGAACAAAAATAGTTAGGCTTATGAACTTTTGCGCCATAGTACTTCTGTTCAAAGAACTAAACAAGCATATTCTATTTAAAACTTCACCTCATACAAGACCACTCGATATATTTATCTTAAATAAAAAATACCAACCTTAAATGATCATTAATAAATAGGAGTCCATTTATCTTTATCCTTCAGATGAGAAGCAAATCAATCTGAAATAAAATAAAATGCTTCATCAGTTAATATCTTCAGACTTAGGACGTTAGGAGATAGATGTAGACTAAATCAGATATTTTCCGCAAACCGAATAAGGACATGTCTTGTCAACTTATCACAAAAATAACCTAAAAGCTGGTCCATTAGAGTGAAACAATTGAAATTTTTAATGGTAAGTTATTTACAAATTATCATTCTTAAAATGACAGCTTGATATCATGACTAAGGTTAGCTTCAGCTTCAGTATTATATATTTCAAATAGTTAGCTGCATAAATATTTAAAAAATTGTTTATACTTACCTAATAAATTATTTATTGCCCAAAGTAGAATCTGCAAATGATAAACAATATTACGTCACAGTACAACAAACAAAATATTTCACGTAATTTTTTTTTAACTTACCTAGGTAAACCAATACAACCTAAGATAGAAAATAAAAAAAAGGCTAATAGAGAATGCGTTACTTTAATGAATTTTTGTAAATTGAAAATTCAAACGCTTGGATGAATACAAAAATTATAATTTTAAATTAATTATTACATTACAAAATAATGAATCAACCACATGATCCCATCGGACAGTCTAGTACACTGGTACGGCAGCAGAGTGATACAAATAAAATTAACAAGGCAGTATCACAATTTATTTTTTAAATAGACTGCAGTAGATAATTATCAACAATGCATCGGCCAGCAATACTTTATCATATTAGCAATGTTCTCATAACTTAACAGAATCAATAATAAAACATTAGGGCGCTGTGTGTGTACCACTATATGTTTACATATATTACAATATATAGATGGCTGCGTGATTACAACTTGTCCAGGTATGAAGCCAGGTCTGGCAGACCCTCCTTGAGTCCTTTCCTCTTCCTTGTGTCCTGCAACAAAACACACCATCCAAGTTAGAATAATGCTAACATGACGATTAAGCCAGGAGGGAAGAGATCAAACGTTATTTTTTAATATCTTTGATTTTGGGACTTCAAATCAGAAGCCTTCCTGTGCTTTGCTTGGCAATTGAAAGTAATAATGTAGTGGAATGTGTTGCTTCCGCTAGGCACGCTTCCCGGGACATAAGGATAGCGGTCCTCCGCGGCGTTGCGGAAGGAAAGTTGCTCTGCTTCCTGCGTCTCCGAGGCGGTACGAGGAACCGCGCCGGAACTTACGCGGAAGGGAAATAATTAAAAAATAATGTTTGTGTTGACTTATGTAAAAATTACTATCCTCTGACATAAATAAAAAACAATTTAGAAGATTTATTTTTATATGACACAGATGAAGTTAGCCCCTAACATTACAATAACGATTTGTAGTGAGTACTAACTCAAACAATTTAACAACAACAATTTTAAATTAATTATAAGCTCATCATCATTAGAAACTTATGACCTGTCAAGTGGACCACGGTTTTTGTCTATTCTCTATTACTATTTTCTATTACATGGCCAACTTAACACTTTCAAATGTTTCAGAAATGAAAACTAGTATATTGCATACATACATACATATACTCACGGCTATAAATCCCTAGATGGGGTGCCAGAGCTAAGGAATTAGAAATTCCTCAGCTACTTTTGGAAAGTAAGTGGGGAAAAGATGGTAAAATAAAGGTTTTTGGTGATGGGTCTCCAACCGCATCGCCCAAAAATCCCCAATACTGTTAGTCGCCTCTTACATACACCCACCGGAAGAATTGGGGTAGTTCTATTCTAAGCTGACACTACACAGCATACTCAGTCAGTTACATGGCAAACTTAAAACTTTGAAATGTATATTGTAAATGAAAACGATAGTGTAGTATGGTGTACCTGTACGATCTGGTAGGGCTTGCTGCTGGGCTCGCAGGGGTCGCCGGGCAGCACCTGCCAGTGGTCGAACACGCACTGCGGGAACGCCTGCCCGCCCGTGTTGGAGCGCAGGTCGGCCGTGAACCCGAACGACTCGTTCACGGGCAGGTACGCCTTCACCACGAACATGGGGGTGCCCGCCACTTGCGACTCCTCGAACACGTGGCCACGCCGACGGTTCAATACTCCGTAGATACCACCCACGGCTACTTCAGGGCACTAGGGACAAGTTAATGATTTGGTTAGAATATTTCAAACTGTAGATAAGTTGTTTGTTTGTTGTTTTATCTAATTAACAAATTGCAATTCACTCTCCAGTACAGGCAGTTCAGCATACCACAACTTCTTTTTTACCATGCTTAAATAAATTGGTTATTATTACAGGGATAATCCAATAAAGGGGCAGTTATAATTTGGAGTTTGGGTGTTAGTTCTCGTATTCTGGCAAGGTGTAATAACATGCAGCAATTCCAAAATATAGAACTGCTACTCTACCACGCTTCGGAAATGCGACGCAGTTGATAACATGCCTGCATCACTTAGGATAGACGTGGAAGGGAACACTATAGTGCATCATTCTCATGCTCATTTACTGCTAGCATCGAATCAAATAAACCAACCTGAATTTCGCAAAGGTAGACAGGCTCCATAAGTCTGGGCTGTGCGGTCAGCAGACAAGCGTACAGACATCTTCTGGTTGTTGGAATGATTTGACCACCTCCTCTATAAAACAAAATACATTTTTGATATCAAGAACTAATTTCATAATTGGATATTTCTTTTCAAAATATTTGTTGTTTAATGAAGACAGTCAAAATTTTAGAAGACAAATATATAATTGCTCCTAAATATCAGCACATAGCCCATGGCGTACCTGTGGATAGCGTCAGTGTGTAGGGTGACATCATAGATGTTGAAGCGCACTGCTCTTAAGTTCTCCTCAGCCATGACTCCCTCCTTGGCGGCCCATTGGAATCCAGCCACCACAGAGTCCTTGATTTCATTGAGGTACTGCACTCCCTTGGAGCAATCCAGCAAGATGTTGGGTCCGGTGCCGTCGGGACCGAAGCACCAGATCTTCCTGGCTTCTGTGATGTCGTACTCGTATTTGTCGCAGAGGTAACGGGCACGGGTCTTGAAGTCATCACGGGGGTTCACTTTGCCCTGTTATTAAATTTAAGTATTGCATAAGTTATGGATACATAATACATATATATACGTAAGGGGGCGGGCATATCGCTCAGGTTCTCACAACTAAGAACAAATACAGTAAGTATGTCATATGAATGTTTTACTATTTGTAATATGTAAATTTTACTTACGTCATCAATATCTTCAGCCAAACCGTCAGGCATGGGCTGAGCCTTCATGAACAGTCTGTTGTGCTTGTTGGGAGACTTGGACAGACACATCTGGTCTGATTCTTCCGCTACTGTCTCCCTGTATGACACTACGGGGTCAGATTTCTTGATTGGAATGCAGGCGTGGTCTTCTTCCAAGTCCTAAAGAATAATTAAAATATGATAAGTAGGGAAACCAAATTGTATAAAATCTACCTTACAATACTGATAACTTTAGGGTAGAAATTTTAACATTATTATCATCAAATAACTTATTCAAATACATACCTTCAGACAGATTTCAAGATGGAGTTCTCCAGCTCCAGCAATGATGTGTTCTCCGCTCTCCTCGTTGATGCACTGCACCATAGGGTCGGACTTGGCCAGACGTTTGAGACCTTCCACCAGCTTGGGCAGGTCAGCGGGGTTCTTGGGCTCTACAGCCACTCGCACCACAGGGGATACACTGAACTTCATGACCTATTTCAAATAATAAAAGAAATTAGTGGAATTTAAATTTTCCTGCTATCGTTAAGCATCACAATTCAGAACTTTTATTACAAAAAAGAAACTTTTAATATGTTTTTGATGATAAAAATCACATCCATTAATTAATAATAAGTTTACCTCAATTAGTTATAGATAAGCACATTATAGATTCCAATACATTGTGATATATAAAGAAAACAAACCTTCATGTTGTGAGCATCCTTAAAGGTGGTGATTGTTCCAGTCTTGACCAAGAACTGGTCCACTCCAACCAAACCGCAAATGTTTCCGGAGGGAACATCCTCAATGGCTTCAACATAACGTCCCATCATGAGGATGGTACGCTGGATGGTCTTTTCATACAGATCCTAAAAGATAGATATATAATTATTGATCACATAAATAAAAAAGAAAATAAGAAGCCTAATAAGAAACAATATTCATATTAAGATAATAAAAAGCACAAACCTCTTTCTTGCCGGGGTTGAAGTTGGGTCCCATAATACGGGCCTTCTGTCCAGTGGCGACCTTGCCAGAGAAGACACGACCAAAGGCGTAGAAACGACCCTTGTCAGAAGTGGGCACCATCTTGCTCACGTACATCATCAGAGGTGCTTCTGGGTCACAAGTCTGCAAAGTTGTCAAATTTATAAAGCATTTGGATCAATACTTAATTAAATTAACAAGAAGTTTGCCTACTTCTGCTTCTTCTACACAATAATAAATATAAGGCATTACTAGTTAATATTTAAGGTTCAAGTCTTCTTTCTCATAAATATCACATAGAAAATTTATAGCAATAGCTTTTTAGATACTTATATATATTTACCTTGATACCGATGGCAGCCTCATCATCATGAGGTCCTTCGTACAACATCTCCATACGGTATTTCTGCGCCACCACGGGGGACGGCAGGTGGATGGCAATCATCTGAAGAAGAGCTTCACCAGCAGGCAACCATGAGCGCATAACAACCTATTGGGAAATTATAGTTTATTTTTCTTACTATGCCATGACTTTGGTCATAATACAATTTGACCCTAAGATTCTAACAATATTTCGATATGAATTTCCAATAATGAACTGTTTTACTACTTAAATGCTTATTAAAAAAAGACGGCAACGGCGATAGGCCTGCCCCCTATCACGTGAGTACACTGTCTAAGCAAAACGTGGGTACCTTCTCTGGAAACTAGATGGCTCTTGCCATATGAGTTCAGGAGTATTGGTACCTCTGCCAACCCCTTCGGGGATAAACGGCGTGAACGTTTATGTTATGTTATAAAAAGACAAGAATAATTCCTCATGGCGTAACATTGATAACAACAATGGGAAATATGTTAAGAAACAATCAATGAATTCAATTTATTAGAAATAAAAAAGCAAGTACAATGGAATCTTAATATTTAGTATATTTCATATAACAAGATAAGTGACATACCTTCAACAAAGCTTTTCCATCTTTGTCTGAGTCTTCGTGCTTTAGGGTGACACCAATCTTCTTCAACAGAGAGTCAACCTCGTCTTTCTTGAAGTTCATGATAGCATTGAACACCTTGTAGATGGGGTCCAACACATACATACAGAAGGAACGCTTGTTGTCATTGTCCTTTTGTTTGGCCCACTTCTTGGTGGTAGCATTGAAGAAGTTTTCTCCCCAAAGTCTGGGAAATATTAATAAAAACTTTAGTATTATAAAAAATATGTAATTGCCATATGCTTTATTCCATCTATTACAATTCTATAAATACTAGTAAAAAATTAGTTTATTTTATACAACAGTAAATGAAATGACTGGTTCTTTTGAATTACTGTAGCTCAGTAATTATTAAAAAAGTTCATAAAGAACAGTTGGCAAATGCATGCTGAGCAGTATAATGTTCGTCCTTTTCTGCCACTGATCTGTTGCATCAAAACCAACAACCAGTATCAACAGGACGAAAACCTATCATGAAGCACCACATCTATTTTATGTACAAGACAGAACTGAAAAATATCAACTTGGAAATATCCATCTGTAGTGTGATCCAGTTTTTTTTCTAATGGCAATCTGTTCTGTCTACCCCAGGTCTAGCTTTCACAGGAAACAATTATTTTATGAGCTCACCTGTTCATCAACTTGACAAGGTCAATCTTGAACTTGTCAGCATACATCTCGGCGAACTGTTTCAGTGTGAAGGCCCATCCGTGGAGACCTGACCCAAAACCGACGGAACCCTTGCTAGGGTCGACTCGGACCTCACCTGTTGATAAGTAGATATTTATTTTATTGTGTCAATTAGTAAGACAGCATAATGCACAAGCAAGATAACAATAAAACTGTTTCTCCATTTTTGGTACCACTAACCACATGGTCAGTGATAAATTCCTAGAAGAGTTACTGTCAGTCCACTTTGACACCCAGGAGCCGAGTTACAAGGCAACCGGCAACACTTGGGACTAATATACAGATTGAGATATATATGGAAAGGAAATTGGATCTTGGTCCTTAACTATTATAAACATCAATCAAATTAAGATGTTCCATTAGGATGTATTTGCACTATAGAAACTAGGATGATAATTGCATTAAGTGAGCACCTCATAGTTTTCCGTGTTTAGGTGAATTTAGCTAGTTTTCACATCATCAGTATCTGAAATAGTGACACACGATTGATCGTGACCTCACATGTTGATAACACGTGTTCTTTATCAGATATGTGAAATAACATTATGCAATAATTTTTACACAGCAAATGAATGTTTATTTTATGCCGTGTTTTCCAATAGTTACACCAAAAACGCACAAATAAACAGGCTTGCGTTATCCAGGGATTATTCTCGCTCAAAGTTCAATAAGGGAATCCCTTGAATAGGTTCTAATTAAGGTTTTGAGGTTACCCATATAAACGGAAAAGCCAATTAAGAGAATGAGCATTGAATCAGGTTTTCCATTAGGTTCATTTGCCTTTTTATCAAGGAAATTGTAATTAAGGTGCTTGTCCTTTGTTGACTTTCCATGTGTCAAATATTTGATTGTACATTTATTAAAGAGATACAATAATCATGTCAGAACTATAATTAGTTTTAAATGAGTAAAAAATAATAATGAAAATTAAAAATAGATAAGACACAAAACCAGATTGGTTTTAAATATGAAATTATAATTACCCATAGGTCCAGAGTCATCAGAGTAGGTGGCGATGATGACGTTTACGTTTTCAACAATACGCTGGAAAGTCTGGTAGAGCTCCTCAGACTCAAGTTGCAACTCAAGAAGAGCACGGTCCATCTTGTTCATGAACAAGATAGGCTTGATGCGCTCAGCAATGGCTTGACGGAGCACAGTCTCAGTTTGTACACACACACCTATAGATGATAATTGGGTTAACAATGAATTAAACATATTGAAACCTAAAATCCCTATGTCTAGCCTGATGAAACACAGGAATAGTTGGGATAATTCTAAATTTTTTATATGCTGCTGTCCCTGTGGAGCTGGATTATGACTTTTAGTGTGCTACACCCAAACTATACAAGAGAGAAGAAAGGAGTCCTAAGATGGTAATCAAGCTGGTTGCTTATGTCTTACCACTCTCCCAATAATGCTATCATAGCCTTCGGCACTACATTGAAAACCTACATGCTTTTCCTTGTACTTTCTTTTTAGAGATGCTCACCTTTAGGTCAATAATATTTACTTAACCAATTAGTGTAATTGGATCTGAAAGTACCACATGATTAAGCTAGAATATAAATGCAGTGCATCATAGCTACTAAGCCACAGTTTTAAAATAAAAAAAAAAGTAAAATATTAATGATTTAATAAGATAATTGGTCGAGTTAGAGAAAAATGTCAAGTCACCAATGACACAATAACCCCTATAATTACTAATATCTATCCATACAATCAAATGAATGTTTATTTACTAAAATATAGGTTGAAAGATATACAACTGGGGACTTATGATCAGAAAAAGTTAGTAAGAAATAGACTGATGTGAACTAATTTGTAGTTACCTACCAGAGACACAATCGACGACGACAAGAGCACCATCAGTTACACGGAGAGCTGCTGTTACTTCAGATGAGAAGTCAACGTGCCCAGGTGAGTCAATCAAATTGATCAAGAAACCCTTCTCACTCTTCTCACGCTGGTCGGGATTGGTGATGAAGACCAAATCTTTCTCTTCAAGTTCAAAGTACATAGAGATGGCTCTGCAAACATTATTATTATTAGCTTGTGCCAACTAAACAACAAAAATAAACCATGAGGGTTACGGGTCGAGGTGTACCGAAGGGGGCACTATGGTAAAAAGACTTAGAAAATTTTCCTCAAAAAAAATTTTTTTTTAAACATTCGTTTTTCGCGTTTTTGATCATTGGGGTCGACAGAGGGTATTAAAATAAGCAAATTAGATGCCTTGCGCTTTTCCTCTAACTCAAGTAGTTTTAGAGATATGGGCCTCCAAAGTTTCCTCAAATGCATGGTCAAAAGACTTAGAAAAATTTCCTCAAAGAAATCTCATTCTAAGCAAGTCTATGAAGTAAGTAAGCATATAGGCATGCATCAGGCATTTGGGGCTCGCTCCGCTGCGCTACGCTCGCTCGTTTTATACATAATCTAACCTAACCTAACCTAATTAAATGTGACCACCTAACTTTTCTTTGTCTGCAGGGGGCTTTCGCCCCCCGACCCCCCCAAGCAGGGGGGCTCTGCCCCCCTGCACCCCCCGACATGCAAACAAGCGAGCAAGTATACATACAAACAGACATGCATCGTTACGATACCTTTGAACGGCGATATCTCGAAAACGGAGCTTCGGAGAGAATGTTCTCAAGGGAGCTTATTTACTTCTTTTATCATTCCCTACAAGATAAGCTAAGAAAAAGGGTTTTTTTTTTCAAAATTTTTGTCAAAAAGTCTTTTGACCATACATTTGAGGAAACTTTGGAGGCCCATATCTCTAAAACTACTTGAGATAGAGGAAAAGCCCAAGGCATCTAATTTGCTTATTTTAATACCCTCTGTCGACCCCAATGATCAAAAACGCAAAAAACGAATGTTTAAAAAAAACTTTTTTTTAGGAAAATTTTCTAAGTCCCGTGCCCATAGTGCCCCCTTCGGTACACCCCAACCGGGTTACGTAGTAATCAGATGGCCGTTCTGAAAAATCTTCAAATATATTCAGAAATAGTATGGTAAAGAACATTCATCACTTTAAATATGTTGAGTAATAATAATAATAAATAATAAGTAACTGTAATTATTTACGAGCACTAGGGCACTTATTTAGAGGTTATGAGAATATTGTTAACTTACGTAGATTTGATGGTAATACATCTGTCCTGTTCATCTTTACGGGTGTCAGTAAAACGGGTTTCACCAGCACGAGCACCAGCAATAATACCGGCTTTGGAGACCAGCGAATCAGTCAAAGTTGACTTTCCGTGGTCGACGTGGGCAATGACGGACATGTTGCGGATGTTCCGCTTTTTGTCCATCATTCCACGGATCTCGTCTACCGTGAAATTCACCTGAGGAAAGGAAAATCACCACGTCAAACACCATGACTATACGACAGGAACCGTTAGAACACTTTCCACACACGTTCTTGGTTGACGGTTTTAACAATGGTCCGCATAATAACACTTGATTACAGCTTTTAAAATAAATGTAGAAACACTCGTTAAATTATTGTCACTAAGTCCACAATCCACATGAAGTTGAGATACGTCATCTCATCTGACTAACTACTATCATGAAAAAATTCAAGATATTTAAAAAAGCCTTGAAAATTCCGAAAACATAAATACTAAACTTATTGAATTATATACATGTCTTCTAGTAATATGCCGGTTGATTTTCCGAAGTAAAATACTTACCATTTTGGATGGTTATGGATTAATTCTTCACTGTAAACTACACAACCATACGCCAGCAATGGCGTACGCTTTGAAAAAGACCGTATTCTTGACCGGATGGTCTGATCCCCAGTTGTTTGAAACGTCACTTTTTCACAAATCATAGACAAGAAATGTTGCCAGGAGTTAAAAGTATTCACATCCGGTTGATTAAGCTTTACATAGCATTTACTAGATGGCGCACATAGTACTTAAAAGTTTGAATGTTTGGGATGTTTTGTGTTGGTTTAAAGTTTAAGTTAAAACTATCACAATAAGCGAACTTGAGTAATATAGTTTTATTCAACAATATAGTACCTGATTTAAATCTTTTTGTTCATGAAAACCTCATGTGGGGATTATTACTAATAAATAAAGAATAAATAAAGGAAAAAAAAATTGCGACGGGGGCGTATACCCGAGGTCGCGGGTTCGAATCGCGCCCGTGTCGAAATTTTTCTTTCCTTTATTTATTCTTTATTTATTAGTAATAATCCCCACGTGAGGTTTTCATGAACAAAAAGATTTAAATTATGTGATAGTTAGGCGTTTTCAACATTTGCATTCTATCTGAAAAGATAGACAAGTGGCCTTCCGAATTAGTAAAAACATTCAGAGGTAGGAAACGCAAACACTACTAAAACGTGTAAAAGAAATAAAGGATAGAAGAATTTCGCGCTGGCAGCCATTGACACGGTAGCTCAATTAGCAAGAGCGACGGGGGCGTATACCCGAGGTCGCGGGTTCGAATCCCGCTTGTGTCGAAATTTTTCTTTCCTTTATATATTCTTTATTTATTAATATGGTACCTGGTAATAATATTATTAGTTATTATCAGAATATGAAATATTTTTATAAATATATGAAGGAATTAAAAAAAAAAACTATAAAGTTGATTGCATTTAATTCTAATTTGAAACAATGTAAATATGTAATGTGGAAGTGCGCGGCGCTTTTCCTGATAGACTGTTTGTTGCCAGAGTCCTGTTGTTGCATGCGTACGTACGTACGTACTTGCATAACTACTATACTCTCGACTGTAAATCCCTAAAAGGGATAGCCAGAGCATTGTAATAAGAAATTCCTTGGAAGTGGAGTGGGGAAAAGATTGCTCACGACTGCAAATCCCTTGATGGGGTAGCCAGAGCTAAGGAATCAGAATTCCTCAGGCACTTTTAAAGTTAAGTGGGGAAGAGATGGTTTAAAGGTTGTTGGTGATGGTTCTCGAACCGCATCGCCCAAAGATCACTAAAAACGTCCCTATTCCTTTGTCATAGTATGATCGATCACCCACTGATGGAAATGGGCTAGTATTATTTTATGCCGACTCTACACAGCTAAATTAACTACAACTACACTAAATTGTCTTGAGGGCATCCTCAATATTCATGCTCATGTATTGTAAAATGACACCAAAAGTCTGAAAAACCATTCCTAGTCAGTTTCCAGTTGTCAAAATCCAAGGTTTTCAATATGCAGATTATAAATTTAAGACCGAAGTACACGGAAACATGCACATTAACGCCCAAAAGTCGCTTTTATTTTACCCGCAGCATACCCGCAGGAAGAAACGGGTAACTGTTATTCTAAGCCGGCAGTTTTATACAAAATATAAGCCCATAAACAAACTTTTTATCCTTGTTGGGAGCTATGGCAATAAACTTGCAATCATACCACCATATCCTATACTTACTTATACTCACGTCCATTATACCCATTGGGGTAGGCAGACACTATCGATCGCAACTTTGTCCGATCTTGACAAACGTCTCTTATTTCCCTTACATGCATTATTCTTAGAGATCCCGAACCAGTCCTTGTTTTCTCCGTTTATTCTTACATATCTTCAAATCCTTCTCCTCTCTCTTCTAACTCCAAATCAATGAAGGTGCAATACACCTTTGGGTTTTTTGGCAAAAATTTCTCTGTGATGCCCCTTATGGAGAAGACTTGATTCATACATCCCATTCCCTATTCTACCATATGTTTCATTCCAATTTCAAGTATTGATTCCAAATCTTCAGAAAGCAGGCATGCAAGTAAATAATAATTCCGTTTTGTCAGCAACTAGTTAAATTTCAATTAGTCTGGTTTGCCTTGACATTAGTAACATCGTTTACCTTGCAACACATCAACCTTCGATCATTATGGGCGTAGCGTTAACTCTGTACTGTGAGAATATGGCGCGTTCATTCATTTGTTATTTACTAGCAATTTACCCCCGTTTCGCGTAGGGAGTGAGCAATTTGACTATATAGAATCCTGGCTACCACCGGGGTTTAAATGATTATCAAGAGTATTAAAGTTAAGGTGAAAGTTCTGTGTAAATCGGTCCAGCCGTTTTAGAATAGCCAGAACAGAGGGACAGACAAAAATAAATACAAATGTTTTTCTGTGAGATATAGGATCGCTGGGTAGTGTAGGCTTAGAATAGCACTACCCTATTTCTTCCCATGGTTCTTCTTCCCGTTCTTAGCGGGTAACTCTTCTCTCTGGATCTTATCCTCACACAACTTTCAAAGGTGGCTAATGAATTTCTATTCCGAAGCTCTGGCTACCCCTTTTAGGGATTTATAACCGTGATTACATGCATGTATGATTTATTGGTTTATGGACGTTTTAAATGTTCATATGAATTTAGTAAAATGAATTAATTGATATATAGACAATAAATTTTTATTCATTTGTATATATAGGTGTGATTTAGTATTGCTTTGGTTAAATAATTTTGATAATGGATTCAGTAGGCTAGGGATTACTCCTTCCAGCAATTCGAACCAACATATTTAAATACTTTGCCTCGTTATGATATAATATAACGTACATATAATCACGGCCATAAATCCCCAAAAAAGGGTAGCCACAGATCTTCGGAATTGGAAATCATGCCGTGTAGAGCCGGCTTAGAATGTAACTACCCCTTTCTACCCACGGATGTCATCGTAAGAGGCGACTAAGGGTACGGAGCTTATGGACCCATCAACAAAGACACTTTATTTCTACCATCTTGTCTGCTATCAACTTCCAAATGTGGCTGAGGAGGTTCTAATCTCTGGCTACCCCTAGTAATATGTAAAATAATATTGGCTGATGTATGTATGCAATTATAATATGTAGATGAAATTGCTAAACTCGTGTATTGCTGGCTCAAAAATACACTACGCTATATGTCTGACCCTGTTCCCAGCTTATTGATGGATTGTGTTGTGGCTTCCTTTTTTGGGATTAGAGCCATAAGTATATAAATAGATTGTTTGGTTGGTTGGTATAAAACCAGAATTATCAGTACTAAACTAGCTGTATATATCATTCGTAGACATCCGTAAACCTATACCACGAAACTTTTGTTTGTGTGAAATAAAAACGTACAGCTATGCAAACACGATACAGACTCTGCAAAACATTATTCGCTGAATATGCATAATTTGATTACATTTGCATTTTATTCATGTCACATCAGCGCATTCTACTGCAAAATAGAACATTACTACATATTTTTTATTCACATGAATATAATATTTCTTCAAACTAGCATAGGTGTAGGTTCTGGGAATATACGAAAGTTCTTGTGGTCGTGGGATATGGAACTGTCAGATAATTAAGAGAGCCACAGAAAGAGATGTTAATTAATAAGCTAACGCTAAAATATCATTAGTAGCTATCGTGCTGAATTACTTGGTATTTTCTCATAGCTAGCTCCGTGGTACAGCGATAAGAGCACGATGCGGAGTTTTTGTAGTCGATTCACAGCGGTCAACCTCATAAATGTAATTCGTGAGATAACCTGTTGTAGTATATTGCTGGGAAAAATCACCAGAATTTCCGAAAACTAATATGATTCCATGCTTCTGAGGGCACGCCATACCCTTGGTCCCGGCAACTATTACGGTAATAGTCGTTTATGAATCGCACATCATACCAATCCAGCGTGGCGGACTACGGCCAAATCACCCTATCCAGTAATTTAAATCTTTTTGTTCATGAAAACCTCATGTGGGATTGACATATGTGGATTATTACTAATAAATAAAGGAAAGAAAAGTAAATAAATAATAATTCCGTTGACACGGTAGTTCAATTGGCAGAGCGACGGGGGCGTAAACCCGAGGTCGCGGGTTCGATTCCCGCCTGTGTCGAAATTTTTATTTCTTTTATCTTTATTTATTAGTCACCCTATCCAGGTTAAACGTCGCAAGCATAGAGGTATAATTTATACCTCTATTGGCTCAAGCCATTCGGTGGTACATAATAAGATTGTGATGATGATAACTATGATATTTTCACGTGCTGAAATCATATGAGGCTGTGGGTGGATAGAGAATCGTCTTTGGCAATCCAGTCATATAAATTTGAAAAAAAAAATCGTTCATAATGACTGATATTAAAATAAGGTAAATTAAGCATTTTAAACGTGTCAACCCCGGCGCCAAAAACTTAAAAACCAATTACCGCCTTTCCCTTTTATTGACAAACAAATATTTAGGAATGCGAAATAGATATTCAGGGGTTTTAAATAACGGGTACATTTAGGGTTGGCACCGACTTATTAAAATTATACGGTGTCTGCGCCCCGCCGCCCGGCAGGCACCGTATACCCCTCAGAATCAACAGGCACTACCCTTCAAGGGCAGAGGTACTAATACTTCTGATAAAACAAGTGTTACTTTTGTCACCTGAGGTTCAATGTACACATTTTTTGCCTAAACATTAGACAATGCATTCGTCTAATATGAGGCAGGCCAATCGCTGCTTTAACGTGTTAGAAGTACCACTAAACCAGGTGGATTTCTCACAAGGATTTACCTCACCGTTAACCTCTGACGCTATCGGAAAAAAAAATAACCTTTACACCGCGGTTAAGTTTTAAAACACAAATTGAAAATAATCGGTTAATGCCCGTATCACCCCTAAAATAGTCGGGCTTAGTGTCGCCCCGCGCGGCGCCCGGTCGTCGCGTCGACCCGACCATGTGGCGCCTTAGCCCTCTCCAACCCGCTTATAGCACGCCTACCTACCTATACACTGTTAGCACGTGGGCACTTGAACGTTTTGGATTTCACTGTCTTTCATTTGAATTGCGTAAAAGTTTACAAAATTAAATTATTCCGTGATTGTAGTTGGCAGAGACTTATTCGTCCTTTTGTACGGATTGAGAAACTTGTCTTGCTTTCCTCGCATTCATCGCTCTTTTGATTAATGCCTTTTTATTGCTCACACTTTGATTTTGGGACTATCGTCTTTTTTATACGTTTTCTCTGTCTTCAAATTTCCTGCGTGGCCTGTACTATTTTTTTTTAAATTGTGCGTTTTTTTCTAGCGTTATAAATTCAATTATTGATTATTTTTTTATTGTGCTGTGAACATGTCCGAAAAGCACAAATATTTTTTAAACTATGTTAGTGGATGATGTATTTGAAAATAGATTACTCTATTTTTATAAATTCTAAACCTAACTCAACGTTCACGCTGTTAAACACCGAATGGCCAACGAAAATCCCATGTTATTGTTGTCACCTGGTGTTCAGAGTACCCACGTTTTGCTAGTGCATGCAGGTTAAGGGGCAGGTTCTATCGCAGCTATGTACGAATACATAGTCACATGACTGAGTATTTTAAACTATGTTTTTTACTCCTCATACACCACCAACCAGTACAAACACCAAGGATACAAATTAAATCAATGTTTCAGCCAAAGATAAAGTAAAAAGAAACAGTAAAACGAACAACGTAACATTGAAAAGAAATTCTTGAGCCGAATTCCTCAACGGGGGCTTTGTTCGTCATGATTTATGATTCTGATGAATGTAGACTGTCAAACCAAACACCCAAGGAGCCTTAAACTGTGTTGTCTGCTAGAAAGATTACCGAACTATCTATACTCACGGCTATAACTGCCAAAAAGGGGTGGCCAGAGTTTGGAAGTCATGCTATGAAAATATAGTATAATATAGAAAATATAGTAATATTTAAAGATGGTTGGTGTCGGTGTCGGTCAATGGCTTGATATTTTAAGTGTCTTATTGTTACTGATATTAACATCCAGCAAAATTGACTTGTTTATTGAATGGGAATCTTTTATTTAATTCTGTTTGTTGTTTTAGCGGCATCAGAAATAATCATTTACATCTTCAACTGTCTAATTATCATACATACGTTTACTCACGCCATTGGTTCCCAATATGGTAGGCAGGCACTAGGCAGAGACTATCGATCGCAAGTTTGTACGATCCTGACGAACCTCGTCGGCTTTATTTACATTCACCAATCACCTATCGGAGGCCTGCCCTTTTAATTTCATTATCTATTTGAATAAAATGTGAGCTCCGTTGCCGTCCGACTGACATTCCTGTCTAGTTATCATAACTGCACAGTCTAGTTATGAAAGAAATATGGGCCTGTCATTAACGGACATCAACCGTGATAGCTCAATGGATAAGAACTACCGTCCGTCATGTATATTCTGAAGTCATTTGAGTGGTTCATTTATCATTGTTGTCAATGGTAGGGATAACATCGTGAGGAAATCCACATCGCTGAGTTGACGCAAAACGTGGACACTCTGAAAACCAGGTGACAATGTCACGTGCTGTTCAGAAGTATAAGTGCCTCTGCCAAGTCCTTCGGGGATATTCGGCGTGAACGCTTGAGTCTGCAGTTGAGTCTCTTCTATTCCAATTAATATTTCCAATCTGTTTCCTCGCTTACCACTCTAAATGTTACATGCTTTAATGATTAAATATTATAATCCGAGTTTCTAAACCCAATAAAATGTGTTCTCGCCGCTTCTTTCTGCAAGATAAGTACTCCACTCCGCCATTTTGTGGCAGTAAATTATTTTTTATGTCACTTCGTGTCACCTTGGACTGCCCGAGAGTCGAGACTGAGGAGCACATTGTTGTATGCAAATTTTATATGCTTGCATGAACAAAGCAGCTCATTGTGACATGCATCACTTCACCGTACTAACTTTAAGGGGTAGTATCATGCATGCTCCATAAATCCCGTACATTAAATAAACACTACCTTGAATACTTACATAGAATAGCACTACCCTATTTCTTCCGATTGGTGTATGTAAGAGGCGACTAACGGTATTGGGGCTTTTAAGGGATTTTTGGGCGATGCGGTTGGAGACCCATCACCAACAACCTTTATTTTACCATCTTTTCCCCACACAACTTTTCAAAAGTGGCGGATTATTTTCTAATTCCTTAGCTCTGGCTAACCCTTCTAGGGATTGATAGCCTTGAGTATATGTATTTAATAACCAATATAAAAGAAATAACTCAAGCACATCATGGCTGTAATAGTGAAAAGTTTAACCACTTTGGCAGTGGCCGTGGCAGTGTGCAGGAGAGAGATTGTGAAATAAAGAAGGGTTTTAATCCATAGCGTCGACCAGGCCATCAACTTCTAAATACCCCAATACTCTAACTCACGTCGTATGTCAATGAGAATTGTGGTGAGTGTTATTAAACAACCTTGATCATCATCATCATTGGCCACAGCATCTGTTGCAGATGTTTGTTGCAGCGTTTCTGAGAGAAGGCATACATAAGGTGACAATGGATTTGTACAAAATGGCGAAATGCCTGCTCCCTCTCATGTCAGAGCACTCTCAAGTTGGTAAAGCCCCGTGAGAGTGGAACAGGCAGGCATAGAGGTATAATTATACCTCTATGGGAACAAGGGTCTCCTCGTCCGTAGAGAACGCTATCTAAGATATTCGCAATATTTTATTATAAAATGGTGACGTCAGCAAGTCTTACTTACATATACTCACACCCTTTTATCACATTGTGGTAGGCATAGACTAATGATCTTTATAGGAGGAAGAATTGAAAATGAAGTATGTATGTAAAAGTCTAAATAAACTCTAGTAAACCAAATGAACAATATCATAAAAAAAATATTTTAATAAAAGTTCTTACAAACCATATCAGCAGCAATACAACCTAATGTCTTGATATTTTCAACTTCTATCTATGGGATAGTACAAGTTACAATTTGGATATGTCATTAACCTTCTGTCATTCTATTTACTTTGCTGTGTAGTGTCGGCTTAGAATAGCACTACCCCATTTCTTCCGGTGGGTGTACGTAAGAGGCGACTAACGGTATTGGGGCTTTTTGGGCGATGCGGTTGGAGACCCATCACCAACGACCTTTATTCAACCATCTTTTCCCCACGCAACTTCCAAAAGCGGCTGAGGAATTTCGAATTCCTTAGCTCTGGCTACCCCTTCTAGGGAAATATAGCCGTGAGTATATGTATGTATGTATGTATTTTCAACTTCAAATACTAAGTTTTAGAGTAAGAGGTATATGGCGTTTCTACACTATAGGAACTAATAGTGTGAGCACTTGTTTGTATGTTTATCTAACAATATTCTTATCAAACGAAACAAACACATGCGTAATACGAATAATGGTACTGTATAATATAATTCTAGTTAAGGTGGTTATTCTGTGACACGAATTCCGAGAATAGTGTACTTAACTAACAAGTGAGAGTGATTCCAAGAATGAGTCATCGCTGGGTATTCGGATTGGCTCGAGTTTTTTACTTCGTATTTTATTCATTTGTAACGAAACGACTTGAAACGAGCCATGCAAATAAATAATAGTGGGTGTACTGTGAAGCCCTGGTAGCGTAGCAGCGTTTTTTGGTCTTACAAATCAAAGTAAATATACACCGAATTTTAAATTCGAAGAATTTTCTGATTACCACTCTTAAGCCCTGGTTACCATTTTTAGAGATTTATACATACATACGTAAATACATATACTCACGGCTATATATCCCTTGAAGGGGAAGCCAGAGCTAAGGAATTAGAAATTCCTCAAACACTTTTGGAAGTTGCGTGGAGAAAAGATGGTGAAATAAAGGTTTTTGGTGATGAATCTCCAACCGCATCGCCCGAAAATCCATTAAAAGCCCCAATGCCGTTAGTCGCCTTTTACGTACACCCGCCGGAAGAAATGGGGTAGTGCTATTCTAAGCCGGCACTACACAGCTATAGGGATTTATAGCTGTGAGTATATGTATGAATTTGACAAAATGTGTCCAACCGAGTAGTTTAATAAGTTTTTGGTTTTTGTTGCCTGATGAAACATTGATCGTAAATTTTAGCTAAGAAAATCTATTACAATTAAACAAAGTTTTTGGACAATATACCTATATGTTGCGGTCTTTTGCAATCATTCATTTCTTAGAATCGAAATAGATTTGGACTACCGAAAAACCTTCAATTGAAGAAACCATTAATGTGTTTCTTAGTAAAGTAGCTTTGTTAAGTATTATATTTGGGTGGGCTTTGGTGAATCGGTAAAATAAGTGAATACATATTGTTTTATTCAGCCAAATGCTTTCTCACGCTGAGTTTTCTCTCATTAGTGAACCTGATAAAATAATCATTAATACAGTGTTTTTCTTTTTGAAGGAAGGAACTGTTGAGTTCAGAACTCTTTAGAAAGATTCGTACCAAAATGGTAAAAGGGGATATTATATATCGAGGGTATAGCGGTCGTCATAATAAGAATAAAAATTGACTATGTTTATCAATCTTGTTACGTACTAATTCAAAAATCACCAATTCTTAATAATGTATCTAATCATCTCTGATCCGGTGGAGTATTCACGCTCCGTTATATGAGGCAGAGGTTGACAAATTGACTCAATTTTTCATCTGTCGTAGCCTAAAGTACCTTGAGAGCCCCAAAATATAAATTAAACACCAAGTTATTTGTGTTATTAAACTTAGAACTACAACCTTGCAGTCAATGCCAACATCACGGAAGTATAGCCTACAATACAGTGTACAGTAGTTTACCTAATTTGTTAAAACTTCTAAATGGGGAAGTATATTATTCGTAGAACCGAGTAAAATAACATGTAGCTTTACGTAAACAACTCCGATCCCTGCTATATAAATCCCAAAAAACGGCGTTCGTTTGGCTATTATCTATTTAGAAATTAATAACCCACTTTTGGAAGTTAACTGGAGAAGAGCAGTCTCAACGGAAATTTAAAAACCCCCAAAAACCCTTAGTCGCCTCGTACGAAATCGCGGGAAGAAATGGGTTCCAAAAGTGGCTAAGGAGTTGCTCATTCTGAAGCTCTGGCCACCCCTCCTTGGTTTTCATAGCCGTATGTATGTATACTCGTATCCTATCCAACCGCATCCCCACAAATAGGAGGCCCCATCCTTTCGGTCACGATATATAGCGGAATATTTCTATTCTATACCGACATAAAACGGCCTTTAAAACACTTTACAGTTTTGAAATGTCATGTAAATAGAATCTTCTCGCTTCTAGTAAAAAAATATGTCCACTTTGATTTAACACTTGTACATGTAAATGTATAAATACTTATTCCTTATAGAGGAGCGCACGTGCATTCTGTTTACTGCATAAAGAGACCAAGTACAGCAGTAAACGCGATTTCTAATTATCTACAACGAACACCTGCATCTAAACAACACATTTTATTCATTGTCCTATTTAGTCGCAAGCTAAATATGCCAGCTATGAAAATACGCCATAGATAGAAATCATTTACATCATCGTTTGGTAAGTTTAAATGGTATCCTGTTAGAAGAAAGCTAAGTGGCTCCAGTAGCTGAATGGTGAGACAACTCAGTTCTGGGGTAGTTAGCTATTTGCAGTTGTATCTGTGTGTTTAAGTTTTCGTAGAAATGTTTTGAAATTTAACTTATAATTATATTAATTAGTCAGTTTTGTGCATGAAACCTCATGTGGGGATTATTTACTTTCCTTAATTGATTAAGTATATCATTTGCCGTGTAGTGCCGGCTTAGAATGTCACTACCCCTTTCTACCCACGGGTGTCGTAAGAGGCGACTAAGGGTATTGGGGCTTTTTATTGGATTTTTGGGCGGTGCGGTTGCAAAACCATCACCGAAAACCTTTATTTTACCGCCTTTTCCCCACTCAACTTCCAAAAGTGACTGAGGAATTTATAATTCCTTGGCTCTGGCTACCCCTTCTAGGTAATTATAGCCGTAAGTATATATGTATGTATGTACATCATTATATTTTTTATTCTGCCTTTCTCTAATTTTATAGTCCCTTTTTTACTATTTGGTCCAGCCTATTTATGTATCTATAACTTCTCCATAGCTAGTACGAGCGACCTTTTAACGAGATATCACGTGGTATCAAACAGCTATCTCTTACGCACTTACTTAGTATCGTATACTGTCATCTCATTCTAGCTGATATAGTGACTATAAAATAGCACTCGGGCTAGGCTTCCTGATGACAAAACCAATTTGGCACTAAGATACAAGCTTTAGTACTATTGTGAAATCAATTCTAAGAAAGCACAATGGGACACTGCAAACCAGATGTCGTTTTACTCAACCAGATATATTTTACCTTCACAGAAAACTAGGTCACTCAATGCAAACAAATTAATATCTTCCAAACAAAAATCTTATTCATTCATTTCAAAACATTGCATTTAAAGAAATGTAAATGTTTATTTATGCGTGACTCAATATCAGCAGATTATTAGTAAGAGATGCGCATTGATTACAGTCACAACACAACTGGTTAGATTTCAGGCAAACTTGGCTGTATCTTTTAGACGCACTCTCTGTCCAGAGATTTAGAGCTGTCATTCATTAACTTTAAATAAATAAATAAAATAATACACATAAAGTTAGCCCCAAACAAAGTGAAACTTGTATTATGGGATTCTAACTCAACGGTATACCTCATATTATCTATCTATCTATCTATCTATCTATATTATTTTACACATATAAATAAAAGCTCATCACATTCTCTCAGCGGGGAGGTAAAATCAATTCACTGATCTATCAAATGGTACTTCTGAAACCCATCATCAACGAGGACGCAATCCAAAATATTTAATAAACAAATGGAATCATGCAGCAATTGTTATTTTTGTGTACTTGACAGGGTACTACATAGTCCCGATAGAATCAACCAGTCAAGGAAGCCTCGAACCCGAGCACCAAGGGGACTAATATGGGCTGTGGACCTCAGATATTATTGTTCGTCGTGATTGGTAAAAATACCGTATAGTGCTCCTTTCTACCTACGGGCGTCGTGAGAGGCGGCTTACGGTATGGGGCTTTTTTAAGTGGTTTTGGGCGATGCGGTTGGAGACCAATCACCAACGATACTTCATTACTTACTACCATCTTGTCCCCTATCAACTTTTTAATGTGGCTGAGGAGTTTCTAGCTCTGATGCTCTGGCTACCCCTTTTTGGAATTTATGGCCGTGAGTACTTGTATGTAGTACTTATGCTATGCTCTTATCATCTTTACAAGGTGGGCAAATAACAAAACACCATTCGTAATCTTAATTTGTTTTTAATCTGTACCTATCATATATGGTATAAAGTCGCCTTATTTGTCTGTTTGTTTATCGCCATCTCAATCGACACCGCCCACGCCATACGGCCGGGTTTTATATTGTTTTCAGATATACTCGACCATTCAAAAACAAGGTTTATGTTATCAATCATTATGTTTTTTTATAAATGTTTTTTTAACCATTCATTTAAAATATCTTGGTCTTGGCGCATTATAAATGCGTAACTGCTGCAAGCAGGAAATGAACAAGCTCAGTAAAAACATTAATCATACATTTAATATTTATCATTTTGAGATTTTTTTACAATAAGGGTTACACTTATTAAGGTGTTACACTTATCATCTAAGAAGACAATTATTTAACAAAAAATACTTACATATGTATTTATACATCAATTGAAAGCGCCAGACTAACAAGCAAAACAACAAAGAACAATGTACTTTTAAAATGCCAAGGAATGTCTATGGTTAAAAACAAAACAGTGTTTCCCCGTTATCACGTCCGTGGCATGGGCGAGGCTGGTCACCGATATGTTATCTTATCAGCCGACCTACTAAAACCACGCTAAGCCTTCGCCGGATCGCGTATTATCTTCGTTAGAGCCTGTTTGTTTTGTAACATTTAAAAAGATGTATCGATGAATGGCCCTCAAAAAACATGTATTGTCAGGTTATGCGATTAAGAGAGAGTGTGATTCATGAACAGTATGAAATAGAAAATTGTATAAAATATGAAAGAGTATGTTATGATGGTTTGGTTGGATACATTAATAGAGGATTGATTAATATTTAGTGTAAGAGCTAGCCTTGGCTTCAGAATTAGAAGTCTCACAGCTACTTATGAAAGTTGAGTGGGGAAAAGATTGTGAAAAGAAAGGGCAGTTGGTGATGCGCCTCCAACCGCAGTAATATATGGGAAATCCATCACTAAGCACCACTCACTAGAATAATTTGGATAAATCTTTCAAAATTAAAAAAAATAAAAGCAGAATGTAATGTATTTTAAGCAAAATAGTGTATTAACAAAGGAATAAGAATGCAAGCTTTTGCGCCATTAAAAAAATCAACTACAAAATGTTCTTCCAATGGCGAACTTCACTGCACTAGAGGTTTGCCAGAATATTACATATATAAACTAACGACTTAAATTCCAAAAAGAAGCAGCCAGAGATTGATAGTTAGGAATTCCTCAGACACTTATGGAACTAAGGTGGCAAAAATAATGTAAGATATAGGTTGTGGGTCTCTGTCTATAGTCACATAGCCTAAAAATCACATTAATAATCCTATTTCTCTTAGTCGCCTTTTACGGCACCCGTGGAAACAAAAGTTCTGGAGCCCTGGAACTGGAATCTTGTAGATCAGAGGCCAAGCACGTGTAAACTAAGGCAAACTTACCAAGGCTATATAAATCAATTTTATTCTGTATGTATATTACTTAATACGTAGTACCTGCTTTTAGAATCAAACGCTATAACTCTTTATTGCACATTACAATATAAATATGTATTTACAGAAAATACGCTGTAACAGAAGTACAGTTGAGTATGCTATAACTAAAAGCGATCCTTTCAGACACCCTTTGCAATTACCATCCAGTCAGTCAGTAAAATCATAGTTATATTAAGTTGATTATATTTTACTTAATGTATTGACTGTGGTTAGCGAAGGATGCGAATCTACTACCAGTAGTGGTAAAGGCAAACACAACTTGGTCTCTTAACCTATATTGCTAGGCTATTATAAACGTTTTTCTTTCTTTCTTTCTATTTTGGAGTCATTGCCGCTAAAAACCAAATAACCAATTCTTAAGACCTTTGAAATTAGCTTATATATAAGAAAATACGAGAAGAAATTTTGAGTAAATTAATTGTGATTGATTGAAAATCGCATCACCAAAATACTGAAACAATAGAAGCTTACCCTTATCAACTCCCTTCCACCTATTTTACTTAACCAAAGTTATTGTTCGTATTATCTACGTACAGATGGCATGTAATTTTATATCCCTGCTCACCCCTCTAGTCATTAGAGAGTATGTTTCCTCCAAATCAGCATACAATGGTTATTGGAGACATGTGACAGAGCTAACGAACTCGGCCGAGGTCAACACACTCGCATTAGCTCCACCAAATGTGAAGCAGTCTTCAATTATAAAGTATTTTCTGGGGTTATCGGCGGCTTAATGTACGGGTAATTTCGGTCTCCGTATAAGGTATGGGGATTCAGAGTTGTTGCTTTGTCTGAAGCTAAATATTCTTATTTAAAAATATGGCACAAACATATTGAACACATTTGGAAATGAGAAGAACTATAGAACATGTATAAGAAGATTGTGATGTAGGAATATGAGTGCTTGGTAGTCTCTACCAACACAAAAATATAAATCTCATAAAAGCTGTAATCAGAGCTTCAAAATTCGAAATTTTATAGCCATTTTTGCAACGTGATTGCCGTATGGATTACATACATACAGCAGCACATAGTATCAGAAGTAGAAGATAGTATATGTGTGAAGCCAATATAGTTGGTACTTTTAGTAAAAGACAGTTTCGTTGTATATTTCACGAGCAAACATACAACGAAACCGTATTTTTCTAAAAGTACCACCTAAGGTAGTTGTATCAAAAAGAACTGTCTATTCGAGACAACAATAAAAGTAGGTTATGTATGCAGTATTGGTGGACGCTCGCTATTAGGTCTGAAGAACTTGGATTTGTTTCCCGTTAAGGATTGGGCGTTTGGTAATGAATTTAAATTATTCTATTTTGTTATGAGTAAGAATAGTAATTGACATTTATACAATTAAACTCCTTTTTACAATGAACATACGTACATATTTGCTCACGGCTATACATCCGAAACAGGGATAACCAGCAAAACAACTACATATTTTTAAGACCACTTTTGTAAGTTAAGTGGGGACAATATTGAAACACAAAGGATGGTAAGTGATGGTTCACCAGCCATATCGCCCAACCATAAGATAAAATGCCCTAAAACCCTTAGTCACCTCTACGACACCCACTGAAAAACTGTTGGTAATAGCTATTCTATGCGTGCTGGATATAAAAGATACGCCTGGCTTAACGACAGAATCCCATCATTTAAATCTTTTTGTTCATGAAAACCTCATGTTGGGATTATTACTAATAAATAAAGAACCATTCGCGCTGGCACCCATTGACACGGTGGCTCAATTGGCAGAGCGTCGGGGCGTATACCCGAGGTCGTGGGTTCGATTCCCGCCTGTGTCGAAATTTTTCTTTCCTTTATTTATTCTTTATTTATTAGTAATAATCCCCACATGAGGTTTTCATGAACAAAAAGATTTAAATTATGTGATAGTTAGGCGTTTTCAACATTTGCATTCTGTCTGAAAAGGTAGACAAGTGACCTTCCGAATTGGTAAAAATTCGGAGGTAGGAAACGCAAACACTACTTAAACGTGTAAAAGAAATGAAGGATAGAAGAATTTCGCGCTGGCAGCCATTGACACGGCTCAATTGGGAGAGCATCGGGGCGTATACCCGAGGTCGCGGGTCCGATTCCCGCCTGTGTCGAAATTTTTCTTTCCTTTATTTATTCTTTATTTATTAGAATCCCATTACCTAGCCCTTGCAGTTAAGTAGTTAACATAACTTACATACGTAAACTCACGCCATTAGTTCCCACTGGGGTAGGGAGAGACTATCGATGGCTACTTTGTATGATCCTGGCTAAACTCACGAGCTTCATTCATATTCATCAATCTTTACATGCATGCCCTTGGCCTTTTTAACTATTTTCTTTTTTAATTAAAACAAATAATGATTTTCGGATATTTTAATAGCGTGTTATTACATTGTTTTTTAAGCCCGACGTTTCGAAAACTTTTCAGTTATCTTGGTCACGGGAAGACTGAGGAGTTATTTGTCATTATACAGTACTATAAAATTATTAATACTAACTACCTTCACATTCTTTACAACTTTACACCTTCATTACAATAAACCAATTTTCCTCTTTATAATATTTGTGTACATAATATGAAGACGGTAGTAGTTAATGTTATGTTTGCATCCAACGGCAAGGTAAACTTTAGACTGAGCTGAGCCTAACTAAAGAAAGAAAATAATATTTTAAAGAGCATCAGATTGATAGCGTTGCCAAAAACAAATTAATGTTGATGTTTCCAATGAATTGTTTTGTCTCACATTTAAATGTATCTGGCCGTGAGCCAACTAACTAAATAATGTTTTCTTAGAACTATAGTAAGTTGTGTGGTGCTATTCTTATGAAAGTGGTATGAGTGAAAAGAAAACCATCAGGAGGCCTAGCACGAGCGCTATTTTATCGTCACTCTGTAGGTTAGAATGAGATAAAAGCATACGATACTGTGTAAGTGCGAAAGAGATGGCTGTTTTATTTATACCACGTTTTATCTTGATAAAAGGTCGCTCGTACTAGTCTTGCTGTAAATATTAACTACATCGGTAGATCAGTGGTTGAGCACCGTCTCAGTTCATGAGAAGAAAGATTCGAATCATTTATCGGGCTTGAATCCACGTACAACGGCCCTCAAGCTGAGCTAAGTGCGGAAACCTGTGGCGGTTGCCGACGGCTAAATAATAATGATGTCTTATTTTAAATCCTATTTGTTGGTACAGTGACCAAAGTCATTTGCGGTGAAAAACACTAATTTAATCAAACGAATTTAACTTGATAAAGCAACCGTGATAGCCCAGTGGGTAGAACACTCGGTTATCGTGCAAACGACTAGTGTTCAAATCCTGGGTCGGGCCTACACCAATTTACTCATAAATAATCCCCACATGAGGAATTCATGTCAAAAAACATTAAATTACCTACACCAATTTGTCTTTTCTAAAGACATATGTGTGGTTAATTTATCATGGTTGTTAACGGTGAGGGAAAACATCGTGAGGAAACCCACATGGCTGAGTTGTACTTAGTCATGTGACAGTGTATTCGTACAAAACGGCGATAGGCCTGCCCCCTATCACGTGAGTACACTGTCCATGCAAAACGTGGGTACTCTGAACACCAGGTGACAAAGTCACGTGATGTTCAGAAGTATTAGTACCTCTGCCAACCCCTTCGGGGATATTCGGCGTGAACGTTTATGTTTATTATGTTATTTATGAATTTAACTGAAATGATTGTAAGCTGTATAATGTCGCCTTAGAAAGGCACTAACCGATTTCATCCCGCGGCGGGTGTTGTAAGAGGCAAGGGTTTTGTGGCTTTTGAAGTGATTGTCTGGCATAACCATACTATAACCATCCTTTGTTTTACGATCATTCTTCACTCAACTTCCAAAAGTGGCGTAGGAATTCTTATTCGGAAGCTCTGACTAACCCTTTTTTTGTGATTTTGTACATACAAACATATACTCACGCCGTTAGTTCCCATTAGGGTAGGCAGAGACTATCGATCGCCACTTTGTACTCCTCTATAGTTTCGTTTACATTTATAGCCGCGTATAAGGCTTCTTTCAACTAGGAATCCAGGACCTTAAAATAGGACGTATCCCGTAAGAGCAGGGCGGATGGCATCCAAAGTAAAGATATATGAGTTTTTGACGCACGTGGTGTTTCTTGGTATCTTATTTTCAATGACGTCATGCTCCGCCAAACAAACGGCACATATCATAGGCGTATTCTATGTGTCATAGCGGGAGACTAAAATAAACAATTATCCTGTAGAATTTTATGGTAATACTCACGCCATTTATTTCAGCTAGGGATTGCCGGCTAAGTGACTTTGTACGATCCTAACAAATCGCTCTTGCTTCCTTCAAATACATCGTCTTTTATTATTAGCGTTGAGTATTGCTATTTTATATACATGCATACTTTTACATTTATGAAGACGTAACTCTACGGTTAATTTACATTTTATAAAGACATAATATAAAATAATAAAATGTATCAAGTACGACTTTGCGATTAGTAACGCGATCCTAATTTTATTTTAGAGGACCCTTTCGACCGATTTCTGAATTGAGTATTCCAGCTGAGAACAACTTAAGTATCGTTCTGTCGCATTGAAATCTTAACAACTGAATGAGACAAAACGATACTTAAGTTGTTCTCAGCTTGAATACTCAATTCAGAAATCGGGCGTTTGTCGCTTAAAACTTAAAAATAAATTCTCACTTTTTTGGGGAAAAGAGACATCTTTGGTATGGCGTGGCCCATCTAAAACACTGCACGTCAACTGGGTGATAACTGATTGATAAGTTAGTACGTTGATTAAGTAGTTTCTTTATTAAAGTTCTACTGATTATTAATATCCCCCAGTACTTGGTATTTTGGTTGGCATAAGCTGAGATAATCGGTCACTTTGTACTATCTTGACAAACCCCTTGAGCTTCTACAATCTCTGCATACATTACTGTCATTTTTGTAAAATCTCAAAGAAGACTCAAAGGCTCAAACGCTCGCCGTATGTCCCCGGAGAGTAGAGGTACTAATACTTCTGAACATCACGTGACATTGTCACCTAGTGTTCAGCGTACCCACGTTTTGCTCAGACAGTGAACTCACGAAATAAGGGGCAGGCTTATCGCCGTTTTGTACTTAAGCACTGTCATATGATCCCTCATGATGTTTTCCCTCACCGTTAACAACCATGATAAATTAACCATACATATGTCTACTAACAAAGAAAAATTGGTGTAGCCCCGACCCGGGATTTTGAACCGCCCCGTCTGTCTGTATGATTGGCAGGTGATCTACCTACTGAGCTATCATAGTGGTAACATCAAACATACATACATACATTTTATACATACCATGACACAAGAGTTCCTTGTATATGCATACATACATATTCTCACGCCGTTAGTCCCCATTGGGGTAGGCAAGACTATTGATCGCCACTTTGGACGATTCTGGCAAACCTTTCTAGCTTCATTCACATCCATTAATCTTTTCATACGTGCTCTTTCATTCTTCATGCTTCGGACACCTGCCTTTATATATGTATAAGAATGAAACAGACACGAGGAAAGCCTTGTATTTCGAAATTTGCAGTCCAAGCAATTGACCGGTATGAGTTGTGTGATAAAATATCGGTTGCCTAATTCGGCGCGAATGTGGGAATAACCCACGGTTAAAATAACGAACACTTTCACAACCAACCCAACTCGATACACTTACACAATACCGCTTAATAAGGTTACTTTACCCGGATAAGATAATTTTACTTCCAAAAAAACAGAAGTATTCCTTTTTAATCAGAATTAAACGTTTTTTAAAACTTTTGCCTATATAGTAAATATAAGCATGTAGTTTTGCCAAATTCAACATTTTCATACATTATATTTTGGATTTTAGTTCTTTATTTATCAACGGTTATATCGATTAATTCAAATAATTTGCATTAGTTTACATTGATTAGAAACCTCTTTCGTATTTTAATTATCTTTAAATAGTTGGCATAGTAGCCATTTAGTGAAAAAATATCAGGTGATTTTAGCCGCCATTTTTTTCTCGGGCTACAAATGTTCGTAGTTATCAAACTGACCAATGTAATTACTAACAAGCTTGCTTGTATGATAATTTACTATCTTTTATTGCATTTTATTTTGCCTGTCCATAGCTTAAGGATGTATGTTGTACATGTAAGAAGTAAACCTATATGGAACAAACATAAATATATGGTACATCCATAAATATATGGAACTACCCACCTACCTCTACTCACGTTTATAAAACTCCTCTTACGGATCATCTCACTTTAAGAAGTTAAATGGGGCTTTTGAAGGTGATTGTTGCGTTTAGATGAGGCTAGAATGGGAACCAATTACCAACGATATCGTGAAATTTATGGAAAATGCTATTGTTGGAAATGGGGCCCCAAACATTAACTTGCAAAACCCGCCGAAACCAATTGGCGAATACCGCATCCACGACGGAAAGATATGGAGTATCGCTATTTATTGCCAACCATACTTGACAAAATAAAGTTATTTTTGTATTTGTAGTCCATAGGGTTTACCCACGGGAAAATATTGGGTAGTAGGATTTAATACCGACCCTTCACAGAACAAAGACGTATAGAAGAAACTTCACTAATTTTATGAGGTGTTTAAGGGGTCAAGGTGAAGTATTTAAACAATAGCGGCAATTGGAACCTGTGTTGTCGACAACTATCAGTCTCATTATCATTTTTCTTAAAATATTAATGGCATAAATTAGTCACTCATTGTTTGATAACAAAGTATATTCATGCGTTTTCCCGTATATGCTGTCATAATAATATTATATTACGGTTTAGTATATATTCTTTAAAAATTTTGTGATGTTCTAGAAACCAAAGCATTATAGAATATATCATATAAGAGAGCATGAAACATACACACAATCGTTTACGCTGCACTTACACAAAAGGGGGCATGATTGGTATTATAATATTTTTCCTAAATAAAATGTCAGTTTTTCATCTACTCAGACTGAGAGCACCCCGTTTTATCTAAACAATTCATTCACGGGATTCTCTATCAACCAGGTGTATCGGTGACCTTATATTACTCATTCACAAGGGTTTCGTCAAGAGATATTCTTTATTGAAACCGACCTTTGTTGATTGAACCAATCTTAAGACAGATGCTTAGAAGAGACACAGTAGTTGGTGTGTACCAGTTTTAGATTTGGAACCCATTACTCTTGCCATCCAAGACAGTGCTCTTCCCACTGAGCTACTAAGATTAAACTCTAGTAATCGTGGGAAGATGGAAATCCCACTAAGTTATCATGATAAACGTTGCTAGAATAATGCTGTAATCAAATAAAGTAGGTTATGTATTACTTTAATATTTTCAGTATTCCGTTGAGAGCGAGTGGTGTGAATTTATAATTCCAATTAGAGCTATTATGGCCGGGCTCCATTTCATAAACCACGATAATTTAATTATGATAATTAATATTTTTAGTTCACATATACAAACAGCACGGTATCTGGTAAATTAACAAACTTACACGTTTACGATGTAAGTGTACTGCGTTCCAGATCTAACGGTTAAATCTTGAGGCACAAGAGGAGAGTGCCCTGGGTTCATATCTCGGGTTCTATATGTATGTAACAATACAGTAGTAGATACATACATACACTGTCAGGCCTATTATGTAACTAAGTATTACTGGACCCATATTTTCCCTCTAGATAGAAAACGTGGAAAGTTATTTCATCGGGTTTTGTGCCTTAGTTTTACCAATCAATAACGATATTACATTGGAAAATGTACAAAAGAAAGTACAGGTTTAGCATTTGACCCTCTGCTCTGCGTCTGACAAATCATTGCACCCCTTACTGGGCTAGGCTTAGATTTGCTGAACCAAAAACGAACGTTATATGGCGTCAATCCCGAACTAAATTGATGTCTTGAGAAATAGAATCGCCTAGTATTAGATCATACATACATACAAACATATACTCACGGCCATAAATCCCAAAAAGGGGAAGACAGAACTTTACAGCTACAAACTCCACAGCCACTTTTAGTTCCCGACCCTTAGTCGCCTCTTACGACACCCGTATGTAGAAAGAAGTATTAGGAGAAATATGTTTTTCTGAAAACAATAATAAAGAAAGAGTTCTTATTATTAATAACACGTGCAATAACATTCCTTTGTTTGTACATTATTTTATGCATACATTACTTACAGTGGCATTTAGCAGTGCAGCTAATCTCCTTTGTTCCATGCTAGCCTAGTAATTCGGAATATGAAAAATGAAATTTAATGTATTTTTTGTTGATTCATACATACATAAATATACTCACGGTTATAAATCCCTTAACGGGGTAGCCAGAGCTTGGGAATAAGAAATTCTTCAGCCACCTTCGGAAGCTGATTGGGGAAAAGATGGTAATAATAAATGTTATTGGTGACGGGTCTACAACCACATCGCCCAAAAATCACTTAAAAATGCCCCTATACCCTTAGTCGCCTCTTACGATCACCCACGGGTAGAAATGGGGTGGTGTTATTCTAAGCCGACACTACACGGCAATAATTTTTGTTGTTATGAGTATATAAATTGTTTTACTATGTTGTATAAGATAACATATCTGCCTTCTAACTTAGTAAAATAATTGGGTCTTAAAGTCTCTGTGTTACATAATAATTTACAAATTCTGATCTGAATATTTTCATGTTCAGAAATAAATACTGTAACATCTAACGTACCTATATTCGGAAATAAAGTTTTATTTGATTCTAAACTATTGACACCAAGATTTTCACATGTTTAGGGTAGGAACCAAACAAAAAGGTAACATGGGAAAACATCACTAAGGCTTTGCTTTTTGTCTGTCTGTCGGTTTGTCAAGAAGCGTGAGTTAGTAGTTTCTATTATATTACATACATACATATACTCACGGCTATAAATCCCTAGAAGGGTAGCCAGAGCTAAGGCATTAGAAATTGCTCAGCCTCCTTTGGAAAATTTATGGTAAAGTAAAGGTTGTTGGTGATGGGTCTCCAACCGCATCGCCCAAAAATCCCTTAAAAGCCCGAATACCGTTAGTCGCCTCTTACGTACACCCATCGGTAGAAACGGGGTAGTGCTATTCTAAGCCGACACTACACGGCATCATTATTAATAAATATAATAAATAAAAATTAAGTAAATATTTTAGATGATGTCTTACAATTAATGTAATGTTTTTGCTCATGATAGATGCTAGCTATCACCACATAACTTTAATTATACTATTCACTTAAAAAACACAAACTAAAATGGAATCGGTTGGTAGTGTCATTTCAAAATAAAAAAAAAAACAAAAAATATTTATTGCAGTTTCAAGGTTTACAATATTTAGTAGCGCTATTCCAAGCCGACACTACACAGCTCCTACCCTTATCCACAGTTGAAAGAAAATATACATAATACTTTTCATGACGTTTAACCCTGATCGCTACGTGCGTGGGGAGAACAACTATCATATTTCCACATTATACATGTCGGCTTTGTACCCCGATCGTAATATGGATAGTTTATTTGAGTTTTTAAACAATAAGTTTTTGCCGCGTAGTGTCGGCTTAGAATAACACTACCCCATTTCTACCCGTGGGTGATCGTAAGAGGCGACTAAGGGTATAGGGGCTTTTTAAGTGATTTTTGGGCGATCGATGTGGTTGGAGACCCGTCACCAAAACATTTATTATTACCATCTTTTCCCCAATTAACTTCCAAAAGTGGCTGAGGAATTTCTTATTCCAAGGCTCTGGCTACCCCGTTAAGGGATTTACAGCCGTCAGTATATGTATTGTATGTTTTTAAACAAAACATCATATTGCTTGCTTCATCCTACACAATTTATCCCAAGACTAGTAATATAGAAAGATTAGTAATCAGCGCAATGTCACGTAATTTCCCCGAATTTCCCTAGAAGTTATATTTTATCTGCACACTCACCTTTGGAAGTAGGCCAATAACAAAATTTGATAGCGAAGTGAATGGGAAATAAAAATACTCTCTACTCGGAACTGAAGTATAGTTCTGAAGGTCATTGGTTAATGAATGATTTCTTAATGAAAATTATTCTTTAAAAACTAAACAGGCATTTCCGATATTTGAATACTCGTATGTGGTAGAATGTGGCCGTTGATAATGAAATTTATAATGAGGTAAGAAGGTTCTATATTATGGTATCCCACTTATTTTAAGCCCACACAAGCATATTTTATGTACTCAGACCGATATTACAGAGGGGGTAATATGCAATGCACTACCCATTGCCACTTAAATTTCATAAGTCAAAGTGTGTATCAGTTAATTAAATTAAATGCTTAATGAATCACGCTATCTTTTACAATAAGCCCATGGGAAGGCTAAGAGTTACTAAAAGGTGACAAAATATCCATAAGAAAGCTAAGAGTTACTAAAAGGTTACAAAATAGAATGGGTATTTCCGTGGGATTTCGTACCATTACTTTGACATTTTCAGTAACAAAGTGAACTGTGGCATAGGGTGATTGCTCAATCTTCCGGTTTTCATATATTTTTCGATACCTTTTTGTGTTTACTCATTTTTTATCAAGTGTCGTTGTCCAGTTCTATCTGAACTGGAAATCTGCAGCTTTGCCGTTCATTTTATATCAGAGGATGGGCAAAATATTTACTGATTAATGTTATCACTTACCAGTGATAATGGCAATTAGCTACAAGCTTATGTAGATATTTGATAACTGTGTTGGTATTTTATAGATAAACAAAACATAAAAGCCGAAATATTTATCTGTTAAGATTCAGACGAATTTGAATTCAAGCAGCAGGCGTCGGAAGTGTGCGAAATAAAAGGGCATGTAGAAAAAGTTTGATGAACGTAAATGATGCACAAGAGATTTGTGTTCAGAATCGTACAAAGGTTTGGCTATCGATAGTCTCTACCTACTCCAATGGAAACTAACAGTGCATTTTTTATTACTATAGTTTTCCAACTACTACATCTGCCTTAATTTCTACATTCATAGATATGCTAGCGCCAACAAAACCCTAAAAGAGGTAGCCAAAGATTCAGAATAAGAAATTCATCAGCCACTTTTGGAAGTTGAGTGGGGAAAGGATTGTAGAATAAAGGTTGTTGTTGATTGGTCTCTAACGACATCGCCCAACAATCACTTAAAAATCCCAAATACTCAAAATCGTCTCAAACGACACCCGCGGAAAGAAATGGGTTAGAGTTTTTACGAAATTTGTACATACATACATATACTCACGGCTATAAATCCCAGAAACGGGTAGCCAGAGCAAAGCCCCACACTTACGAAACCCGTGGGTAGAAAGGGGTACTGACATTCTAATCCATCTACACGGCGATGTAATTTTTAAATTATATTTTAAAACATTTTTTAATTTAATTTCCTACCTGGCACCAATTGGGATAGTGCTGTGGTGCTAGTCAAGTTCTAATAGGTTACTCAACAACTAATAATTATGAAGCTATCTTATAATTGTGTTCAAATGTAATAATTTTAATGTTCTATTATTTTAAATTATGCCAAAGCAATGAGAAAATTGTAGTAATAAAGATGATGGGTTTGTTGATTTCGTAGTTAGCGCCCACGCATTTTTCTGTGTCGACCTTCTGGCCAAGGCTCAACATGCCTTTAAGTATTGAAACAAACAAATCTGAGGTGAGCTACTACTTAGAAAATTTACTCAATATTATAATATACGCATATTCCATATTATATTAATACGCATATTATATATAATCCCACCCTTAGACAAATGAAATGATTTAAATTGACGAATGATTTAAAAGCTAGGGAATTTCTTATTCCGACGATGTGGCTACCCCTTCCAGGAATAATAACCATGAAATTGTGTATGTATTTCTTCGGCAGACTTTTTCCAACTGTCATGTCAATGGAAGGTTCAGTTTAAGACATGGTGTGTTTCCGAGTATGTACTGGCCTGTTGACTATAAAACAGCACACACTAGGTCTAGCTAGGGCTTTCACACAATCTAAGCTGAGCTGACACAGAGACTAATTGATAAACATTACCCTGACATTAATTAATTTGTCAGTTTAGTTATTTTGACTATTTGTTTTTAGTTATTTTATTATGATTATTATAACCATTAAAATTACTGTACCATCCATTGTAAATTAGCTCTGTATATTTTATTTCATGCTTTTAAAAACGTATTCACAGAATAAAAATACAAGGTACGGTAATGTAACTTCAACTGAATGAATGAATAAAATGAAGAGGTTAGGTACCTCCCTATATATTTTATCATTATTTGTGCTCATCCATTTCGAAGCCGTAAATAAAACTATTTCCGGTAGGACTATGTACCGATGCCGTATCAACGAAACGTAACTTTGTATTCTATGTGCGTGTGAGTGAGTGAAGGTGGTTTTAGTTTAATATAATAACCCAGGTTAACCCTATAATGCTCCCAATTTTTTTCCTAGCACAATTAGGACGACGTTTTTGATAGATCAAGTATTGCGCAATCATAACATTAATATGCAACAAAAATATAGTTTATAAATAACATAATAGAATTGATTTAATTAGCAATAATTTCTCGCGTACAACTTTTACTGATGATTTATTATGGATGAACGATTTGAAGGTAAATAAAAGGTAAAAATCTGATAAATCTTTTATTCTCCATATATTCCTCATACATTTTCTTCAATATAAAACAATGTTTCTTTTAAAAGTTATAGAAATATATTATTTAGTATAAACAGTTTTATATTCTCGTAATAAACTTATAATATATTATTGTTAACATCATTTGATGATCACATCATGGTAAAAAATTATATGGGGTGTTTATGGTGTAAAATGACAATGTAAACCACGAATACCCCTTTATTGCTGACCAATGATTACTAAACGACCATCTATTGCAACTTTATAATTCAATAATCTTTTGAGCAGAGGACATAGAAAAATAGGCAACTCTGTGAACTCATAACTTTTGATAAATGATGGTGTTCAGTTTTCATAGTGAAGCAACTTAATAACAATGCAACTTGTTATTTAATTACTTAAATTTTATAAAGTATTTATCTTACAGGTAATATAATCAGAACAGTTATCTTAATAAGTAACTCATACAATATGGTAACAAAACAATTTTATTTGACCATTAACTTAATAATTTACAAAGCGTAGGCACTCGAGATTGCTACTTCGTTCCTTATGTACAATACATTCTCACAAATAAATACATTCATTGCTATCACACTAATTGTATTTATGAAATACTCCCACATTTGTTCAGTTATTCGGACGGTTTCGAGTTACAAAAGTCGCGTCCTCGTATTATAGTGTCAAATGTCAACAACAGCGCAATGCAATTTTATTTATCTACCAAACTTGCCTGACATAATTCAACACACATAATTTTAAAATCATTCATACAAGCTCTTGTATATTTCTTAATATAACCTAGATGAGATGCGAACAATAGTGTGGCAATAAAAAGGTCCTAAATACATGGAAGAAATACTTGTGCAACAAAATGGGTATTGGGGAAAACATATACGTGAAGTCGTAAACACATGGCGGCCATTCGCGAGGCGAGGGCGGCGGAATTTTAATTAGCATACAGAACATCCGCTCGTGACTTGATTCCGAGGCGCGACGTTGCCAGATCTACAATTTCTATCTCTTTCTAACAACAAAGCATTTACGATTAACCAACCATCCCGTTCTTTGTCCTTAACATAGGCTGACCCAACTAAAATATAATAACGAGGTCAAGCGTCATTTTGCACCTTAAATTTAAAACATTTTGGTAGCGAGAGGGTTTTACCACTGACAACGTCGCACTTTTTGCACGATACAATATTCTCATTCGGTCAACACGAAGACTTTCAAAACATTTTACACAATTGCGTTAGGCACTTGTAAACCTTGCACTTATAAATTTTGTAGAACATGAACCACTTTGAGTGTTATGTATTCATAATAAAATGGCTTAAGCCGAATTTAGATTAAATTGAAGGCAATGCATTACCAATTTAACAATTTATTAAGGACCTATCAATCAACACATTATATCTTTACCATGTTTATCTATCTATTACTATAATAACAGTATAATTAAGATCACAAATCGCTTTGTATGTTGCGTCCAAATAGACGCGACTAGCATGGAATGTGGTAGAGAAGCAAAGTCGACGGTGTGTTCAGAATGAAACATCCAGACGTTCTATGTTACAGCCGCCGTGAACATGTTCCATTACCTGTTCTTTTAAATGAAACACATTTTCTTTCAGTTTTTTCACCATGGCTGCTAGGTCCACATTTTCACCTTTCAATAATTTTACTTTATCTTCCAATTTAGATATACGTTCCAATTTCCGCCGTCTACATTTGGATGCTGCAACCCTATTTCTTTGTCTTTTACGTTCAAGTTTGATTTTTTCCTGGGTGTCCATATCAATTGGTGATAATGGGGGGGAATTAGAGGCACTGGGAACGGTTTGTGGTTCATCTTTAACAACTGGAGTTGGAAACCGTTCTACAGGTCTATCAAGGTCTGCGTACACTCGTTGTGAATTTGCTGCTTCTGGATCACTGTCACGTAATTTGTTAAGTAGTTCTTCGAATGGCTTAGCATAGTTTTCTTGTTCTGCTGTCGGTGTTAATGTTGAAAATAATCCTGGAGTCGGTGTCGTAATCATGTTATTTTGAATAATGAACTTCTCCAGCTCCGGAGTAGCAAGTTTCAGCTGTTGTAAATCTGGAGATGATAACAGAGGAGTGCCAGCTGCATTTCTCGCTCGTTTTCCACCTCGCTCAATGCTGAGATCAAGCCTCAGCGATCTTTTCAAATTCTCTACTGGTGTGTTCATGGGGTAACTGGTTTCGTCATAGAATGAGGGGTCCATGCCGAGACTGGAGTGCCGAACCATGTGTTCACACTAAAAGCACCAACACTAATAACTTAAAACTTTTAAGGCAATCCTGGACGTCCGGTATCCAAAACGTTTCACTTGTTACTAAACATTGAAAAGCAGCAAACACTGCTTTTATGTCATGACTCAGATAAGCTATTTTTAGAAATGTCGTGATCAACTAGCGTGTTCATTGGCTGTTGATGTCGTGATATTCTTGCATTTTCAATTGTGATTGGTTAGCGTAGAGTTGCCCGCCGAACCCCGCGCCTCAAACAATGTTTACGACGTTGTCGGGCGATTACCAAGAAACGAAAGCTAAGTTTCCATTGTTAAAGTTAACGATATATGCCAACAAACCTTGTTCAATTCTCAGAATACGTAATTTTGATCTTTAACTGTTATCTTTTAATTTCTGTTGCTAGTAATTAAGAGGACATTACATAATTATTTAATATTATTATCTCATTATCCTCAGTAATCGTCTAATCACAGAGCTAAAATCCTACCCATCTACAATAGACCATGTTCACACAATTTAACTAAACCAAATATATTTAATTAAAGGTAGTTTAGGAATATAATTGAACTGTCATTCTTCATTACGTAGTGTTAACCGTATTTTATGTAGGCAGTAGGTAAGTATTAAACCTTTAAAATTAATAACTGTATTTTGAAATTTTAGTGTTATTCCTTGTTTATTCTTTTCTTGTTGGCGTTTTTGAATTACGGAATATTAATTTGAACAGTTGAAATCGACTATTATCTAAACCAGAAAAAAATATCACTACTGAGATGAAGGAAGTACTTTTTATTTGGATATAGTCAGTAAACAAAAAGTTTTCTATAAAATACAGAATCTAACAGATAAAATAGCAGTTTAATTTTTTTCATGATTTAACTCGTATTACTGATTAAAAATAGAGCAAAAGCATATGAAAGAGCTAGTCTCACTAATAAGATACAATGGAAACAACCAATGCGTGGAGTAGCTTGCCAGAATTATAAAGTGGGGAGAGTGAATGAAATAGAACTATACATACACCTCTCGGGCTAAGAGTGAGACAGCAAGCTACAATCAACTTTTTAGGTTAGAGGAAAAATTTTATGAAAAGTTGGATAGTCCTGTCTAAACTTTTTATACACTTTATATCTTAAAAGTGACACTATTTAGTTGCAGACACTTTGACATCAAATTCAATATTAAAGCATGTAATTTGTTGGTAGTTATGAGCATACATATCGTGACAAGTTTCTATCATGGATACATTAAAATAGAATACTTTAATTAGTGTCACTATATTTCAGCATCTAAAAAATTGTGACTTTAATGTTTTCCGTTAACGGGTTAGTTCGATAGTCAGAATTTTAGGTCTATTTGCCTTAACCAGAAATGAATATACGTAAATAATAACATAAACGATGATTTTATATTTTATAGTTCGAACAGTAACAGTTTGCCGTGTAGTGTCGGCTTAGAATAACACTACCCCATTTCTACCCGTGGGTGATCGTAAGAGGCGACTAAGGGTATAGGGGCTTTTTAAGTGATTTTTGGGCGATGTGGTTGGAGACCCGTCACCAAAAACATTTATTTTTACCATCTTTTCCCCATCAACTTCTAAAAGTGGTTGAGGAATTTCTCATTCCAAATCTCTGGCTAACCCGTTCAGGGATTTATAGTCGTGAGTATATGTATGTATGTATGAACAGTAACATACATATATATACTAGATTAAGAGAATAGAAGATAATACTCACGCCATTAGTTCCCATTGGGTTAGCCTAACTAAAGACTATCGATCGCCACTTTGTACGATCTTGCCAAACCTCTCAATCTTCATTTATATTTCCCAATCTTAATGTGCCCCTGTCTTAATGTCAAACATTACTATCCACATTACCTCTAAATATTTTCACCAATTTACAATCAACCATCCTCTGTATGTCAAAACCCAAACCATCTTAACATTCCTTTTTCTATCTTTTTTACAACATACTTTTTCACTCAGCACCTTTCACGTATCACACTATTGCTAACTCCATTACATAACCTAAAGTTTTTCCAACAGTTAGATACTAGCAGAAAAACTAGACTGCAAAATACATATTATCTTGATTAAATCTTTTAATATAAATTAATAATAACTACCAAAAACTACCAAAAAACGCGGTTGGGTTTAGGCTAGGGAAAGGTACAGTACCTAATTGAGTGAACTGAATCATCTGCTTCTGCTTGCGTTGTGTATTAATCTGTGTTGAAAAATTCAGTAAATTTTTATCTATTTTTTTAAGAATTTTGTCAATAAATATGCATGCGTTAAAGAATAGATAATATTTAAATCTATTCTTGACCTATTACTTAACCTTGTTATTTATCATTTATATTTCCGTCTACCGTTGCACGTACCAGATTTCGAAGAAGGGGTAGCCAGACTAGCCAGCTGCCAGAGCTTCAGAATAATATAGAATAGAATAACTCTTTATTGCACATCAAACACAAATTTACAAAAATAATATGAAAATAATAATATAATCAAACAGTTTACAGTGAGGTACAATTGGCGGTCTTATCGCTAAAAGCGATCTCTTCCAGACAACGTTTGGAAGGTGAGATCGATAAATTAATTATTTAGGTATAAATATGCATGTAATGTAATGTATATGTCGCAGGAAAATCGTCAAACTCGTTAACTTATAAGTTTCCTAGGAAACTTGTAAGTTGACGGAAATCCGTCAAACAGCAAAGGAATTTACATCTTACCTGATAGGTTTTAGGAAACTTGTAAAATAACGAACTCACCTCAGGAAAATTGTAAGTGGAGATCATTTTTGACAAGTTTCCGAGTTTAAAATTCTGTATTTTAGGAACTTTACAAGTTTCCTGAATCCCGCTAGGAAAGTTGTCAATGCAGCGCTGACGGCGCGGAGAGAGGGATGTTAGTGAATGCGGATTGGCTGGCGGCGGTCACGTGACGTGACGCATTCGCGCGTCTTTTCAACTCGACAATCGAAACTAATATTTTCCTTGCTTTACTAATGCTAATCTATTAATTTGCTATTATTTGCTGGTACTGACATAAAATTAAAAGTTTTAAGAGTATTTATTAAATATACATTGTTTGAGTATACACCGTGATACTTTATTGTTATATGTATAGTATGATTACCTTCTAGATCTTTTTTTCAAAGAGCGTTTTTATACCGATACATACATACCTATACTTGCGGCAATAAATCCCTAGAAAGGGTGGGTAGCGTGACCGTCGGAATAAGAAATTTCTTAGCTACTTTTGGAAGTTAAAGGGGAAAAGGAAATTGTAATGTAAACATTATTGGCGATAGGTCTCCAACCGCATCGCCTCCAATGTCATCCATTGTTATAGGTTACCGCCAGAAATATGTTAGTGCTATTCTTAACCGATGCTTGTAAGATTTTAAACTCTTACAAATTTACTGCATTCATAATATTTTATCCCGCGGTTGTCCTAAGAGGAAATCAAACAATCATTAAGTGATTGTTAGGTGAAGTGGCTGCATATCCAGCGCCACCTTCTGATTTTAGTAGTAATTCGCTACTGTGATGTGAGTGTATGAAAAGCACGTCAGAAGGTTGGTTGATTAACGAATGGAAACTAGTGTAAAAATCCGTCACCGTGATAAATTATTCGTAGTTTTCGTTTATCATTACGTAAGACTAACGGCCAGGAAAACCTTCTTAGTCCAGTTCCTCATTTATATTTGAAAATATCAAAACATTGTCATTATTTAATGTTTTTTGACATGAATTCCTCATGTGGGGATTATTACTCATAAATAAAAGATGTTATTAAAGGAAAGAAAAATTTCGACACTGGCGGGGTTCGAACCCGCGACCTTCGGGTATACGCCCCCGTCGCTCTGCCAACTGAGCTACAGTGTCAGTTGGCATCCAGCGCGAAATTTCTCTATCCTTTGTTTCTTTTTTACACGTTCAAGTAGTGTTTGCGTTTCCTACCTCCGAATTTTAACTAATTCGGACGGCCACTTGTCTACCTTTTCAGATAGAATGCAAATGTTGGAAACGCCTAACTATCACATAATTTAATGTTTTTTGACATGAATTCCTCATGTGGGGATAATTACTCATAAATAAAAGATGTTATTAAAGGAAAGAAAAATTTCGACACTGGCGGGGTTCGAACCCGCGACCTTCGGGTATACGCCCCCGTCGCTCTGCCAACTGAGCTACAGTGTCAGTTGGCATCCAGCGCGAAATTTCTCTATCCTT